>OX243815.1:33016206-33078706 GCA_945859605.1 Lumbricus rubellus | reverse complement strand
ATTGTGGAGGGTGCGATAAAATTGTTGAAAAAAACAACCATCAGTTTCTAATGCAGAAGACATCGGTTGTGCATTGTTCACGAGCGCAAAAAAATGTTAAGCCCATAGGGTCTTATAAATACAAATTATCAGATTAAGTTTAGGCATGACAGACCACCTATATTATTATACCTAATCCCGTATATCGTAGTCTTCACGATGCATTTGCGCTCATGTTTTAAAATACCTTTCGCATCGAATACACGCCTGTCGGTAACATACCGTCCGTCCGTCGCGTTCGACATTGAGCGATGATTGTCTTTGCAGGCTGCGATCCTCCGACGAAAACTGAATGTGGTCGACAAGGCTGGAAATTCTACACGCAGGCCAAGTGTGAGAAAGACAGACGATGCTGCTGGAACAAGAACAACGTTCCCAACTGCTACTACAAAGGTCAATGCATAAACATTAGATTTTTTTATACATTTCTTGTTAATGACCTCTAATTGCTGATTAGTTTAATTATAGCGCAGAATATTATAGGCCTACTTAACTACATATGGAATGCCGCCTCCTGTCTCTGCGATGACAACTCGGGTTCCCATCCTGACGACGAGGACGCTTCCGCGATGACCATGCAGCGGTTCGATGATGTCATCATCGTGTTCCTGCTCGACGCTCACTCATCACTCATCACTCATCACTCTCATCACTCTCATCACTCATCACTCATCACTCATCACTCATCACTCATCACTCATCACTCATCACTCATGCGCCAATGGTCGAATCCACATAATGTTGAGTGAGATCGTCATCTGACAAGACTCGTCTGACTCAGAGTGTCGCTCGGTGAAGCGTCAGGCCAGACAACTAGAGCGTCGATTCAAAGTGACTCGTACCGGGGGGAAACTCTGAACGATGGATGGAGGCTCTGAACGATGGATGGAGGCTCTGAACGATGGATGGAAACTCTGAACGATGGATGGAGGCTCTGAACGATGGATGGAGGCTCTGAACGATGGATGGAAACTCTGAACGATGGATGGAGGCTCTGAACGATGGATGGAGGCTCTGAACGATGGATGGAAACTCTGAACGATGGATGGAGGCTCTGAACGATGGATGGAAACTCTGAACGATGGATGGAGGCTCTGAACGATGGATGGAGGCTCTGAACGATGGATGGAGGCTCTGAACGATGGATGGAGGCTCTGAACGATGGATGGAGGCTCTGAACGATGGATGAAAACTCTGAACGATGGATGGAGGCTCTGAACGATGGATGGAGGCTCTGAACGATGGATGGAGGCTCTGAACGATGGATGGAAACTCTGAACGATGGATGGAGGCTCTGAACGATGGATGGAGGCTCTGAACGATGGATGGAGGCTCTGAACGATGGATGGAGGCTCTGAACGATGGATGGAAACTCTGAACGATGGATGGGGGCTCTGAACGATGGATGGAGGCTCTGAACGATGGATGGAGGCTCTGAACGATGGATGGAGGCTCTGAACGATGGATGGAGGCTCTGAACGATAGATGGACGCTCTGAACGATGGAGGAAGGCGCTATAGGATCCATGCATAATTAAAGTCTCGTTCGATCGAGAAGGAATCGTTACTGGAGATCTCGAGAATAATTATTGACGCTCGATGTGATCGGCATCACTCTATATAGCGCACAATAAATGATAGATTAAGCAGAGGAGAGTTAATTCGGCTGTTATAGACGCTCCTCCAAGGCCTTTGCCGATTTATTTGTTCGGATAGTGACTATCCGATAGTCTCTGACGTCAGACCAGCCACTCCTCCTCCTCCTCCTCCTCCTCCTCCTCTTTCTCCTCCTCCTCCTCCTCCTCCTCCTCCTCCTCCTCCAGTATATAATGGGCGTCGTCTACATGTCAACAATCTTTCCCATCACATTCCCTGCCTTGTATAATTATAATCCAGTTTTGAATTGCGCAATTTACCAGTTTTTTCATATTACTCTTGATCTTCGAATTGCTCATTTTTCTGACCATTATTACAGCTGCTGCTAAATTGCCTGGACCACAATGTATTGTTGAACCGGTCCTGCGCGTGGATTGCGGTGATCCAAGCACTGAACCAGACGTGTGTCTAGACAAAGGATGTTGCTGGAATGCTACGGCAGTTGGCAAATGGTGCTTCTACCCGATGAATCCAGGTGAGTAGAACTACATGTATACACAGACAAATGATGACTGCAGTGCAGCTGTTAATAATTGTCCATTATAAATTTGTTGCTACGCCATCTACATATAGGCTACACAATGCTACACATCGATGTTAGGCAGCTGCATCTTGGTTCATGTAACATGATCTACTGTCTATATATCGTAAAATAAAGCTATTTTAAACTGAGACTCTGCTACTTCCAAGTAAAACCACCTATTATGCATGTGCAAAGTACACAAATATACAAATTATTCTTATCTGCTTTTACGAACGATTCTTTTATGTAGACCCATATATATATATATATATTCATATATATATATAATAAATTATAATATATATATATATGCACAATAGCACATGCATGTTATTGGTTAATTTTCGTCTTCTATTCAATCTTCCAATGAGACTTATAGAATGCGTTCTTAGTTCGAGTTCTCTGCCTCGCCGCTCCCATATATGTATAGCGAATTGGCATTATTACAGGGCTTTTTAAACGTGCAGTTGTAGGCCTACACAAAATGTGCAGTTCTAAATGGATTTGTGTAGTTGTAGAAGCACATTTGTACAGTTAAAACTAGCAAAAAGGTCTTTGTCACTGCACAACCCCTTCTTTCCTTTCCATAGAGGATGGGAAAGAAAAGAAGGGTTAATTTGTGCAGTTCTAAAAAATCCTTTAAAACAGCCCTGCATTATTACGTTTGCCGTCTGATTTGATCCGCAGCAGCAGCGTTGCATATAATATTATGGCCTATATTTCCTATATTAAGCTTATGCCTAATTATGATTGACGGTTTCGTACGCGGTACGCATCTTATCGGAGGTTTCCGGTCCAACCATGGCTTTATTTTCCAGCAGGATGGTGCCTCTGCTTGCTCGCACGGCAAGGCTGATTATGATGACGCTACCTTATTTTTGTCATCAACTGCAGTAAATTTATTGGCAAAGGTGACTAACAACCTCGCCAGACCTTAGTCCTCTTGCTTGTCACCTCTGGGGAGCTATGCTGCATGGAACGCTGCAAGACATTTTCATCCCAAGTTGGAGAACATTGGCTATATAATGCGTATGCGGACGTTTCGTCAACGGACGATTCGTCCACGGACGATTCGTCACAAGGAATAAATTGAATAAATCCAGCTTCCGTTTTAGGTTCGCGGACGTTTCGTCCACGGACGAATCGTCCGTGGACGAAACGTCCGCGAACCATACAATGTAGGTGAAGGAAGTCTTGCTGCTAATGTGGGATCAGTTGCCGCAGGACTCGATCAGCAGACCCATACTAAGCTTCACAAAAAGAATTTGAGCTCGTGTTAAAGCAGAGAGTGGACAGTGGACACTCCCATTAAATTGTACTATAAACTGTAAAACTGATATCTGAGGTCGTAGTGAAAAGTGATGTCATTTGACATGGAAATCTACAAGTGACGTTAATTTTCCGCGAAAATTTGAAAAAACGGAATTGAAAGTTTAAACAGCTGTAACTTTTGCAAACATAAAAAGTTTTCAGTGAAACTTTCAGAGATTGTTGGAAATTCATACCCCTGCATATTGGAAAATTTTCGAAGAAACTTTTTAATTTGTTGCGAAGATATTGCATTTTTATCTGTGGGTACTTTTTTGAGCCACCCTGTATAATGTGTATATCCTACAAATTTATGTCATTTGATATCGTAATTGCTTATAGTTGCAGCAACGACTACAACTCTTGCGCCTACAACAACTACAACTCCTGAGCCGACAACGATGACTACAACGACGACTACAACTCCTAAACCTACTACGACGACTACAACTCCTGAGCCCACAACCACGACTACAACTCCTGAACCCACAACAACGACTACAACTCTTGCGCCTACAACAACAACAACTACAACTCCTGAGCCTACAACAACTACAACTCCTGAGCCTACAACAACAACAACTACAACTCTTGAGCCTACAACAACAACAACTACAACTCCTGAGCCTACAACAACTACAACTCTTCAGATAAATGTTGAACCTACAGCAACAACTACAACTCCTGAGCCTACAACAACTACAACTCCTGAGGCTACAACAACGACTACAACTCTTGCGCCTACAACAACAACAACAACAACTCTTCAGATAAATGTTAAACCTACAGCAACAACTACAACTCCTGAGCCTACAACAACTACAACTCCTGAGGCTACAACAACGACTACAACTCCTGAGCCTACAACAACGACTACAACTCCTGAGCCTACAACAACGACTACAACTCCTGAGCCTACAACAACGACTACAACTCTTGCGCCTACAACTATTGTGGCTGATGGTAGGTTGAAAAACACTCAACGTCTTCTCTTTGCAGTCTAACAAATTACATGTAGTTGACAGGTCACAAGGAAAGCAAGCCGAATACAACTAGTGCTGGTCCATTACAATCTTGCTGTATCTTGTAAGTAACACAATGACACAGGCATAAACAATCAACAATTAGGAGTTTGTCATTGCACTGCAATGCACTGGCCTTAATCTAGGACCCGAACTTCTACATCGCATTTCTTATCATACATTCCATAAGCTTGCATGAGCTTACCGTAATTTTAATGTTAGCACCGAATCATTCTCAATGGTCAAAGGCATTTTTCCGCGAAGACAAGAAAACACTCAACGTTGTTGGTTAAAGACTGCATGACGTACGATGCAGACATGATACCTGGAGGACTACAGGTTAATTTAATAATTAATTGATTATAATTTATTAAGCCTACTTTCATGATTGCTGTAGGCCTACATGACGCAACACGTGCTCAACCTCAACCATATATTATGGACTCAGGTTCAGCTCGTGTTTAGGCCTATGATGCAGAGCCTTAATTGTTGTGCATAAATTGAATGTAAAAGGCTGCATGCACATTGCACGTAGGTCTACAAAGCCCTACAGGTTATGAGCCTGGTTTTTCCTAAGTCGTGGGTTGTGTTGGCGCTGTATGAAGGTCTACGTGTTGGCCCGTTAATCTGAAAGTCTGTTTTTATTTATCAGACTTCTTTACATCAAGTTCAATCCTTTAAGTGGAAAAATAATATGTGCTCATCATGAAAAAGCTTGATTCTGTACATTTTTATGTTTGTATAAGAATGCTCCATTGATTGTCGATATGCTTGTCAGTAGGCCTACAGACAAGCATATATCTGTCTGTCTGTCTGTATGTCTGTATCATACTGTATGCATGTATGTCTGTATGTCTGCATCAGCATGCATTACCCTGGCGTATGCTCTCACGTGTAATACATGTATATCTGTAGACTTTCATTAACAGGATGCATGGTAAGCGTGCACGACTTTCAGATTCCGTTAGAATGGTTGTAGCACATGGAAATGCATTCGATTTCGATCGAGTGCTGTGCAGACAAGCATCGAGTCTCAGACGTAAGCGGTGTTCCATTGCTTTTCAAAGAATTAAAATGTGTCCTAAATGGTTCTGATATAGACATCAACATCAAGAATTCGTCACATATATATTTAGAATTTTTGCAATTTTTACGTCAACCTCAACAATGATGCTTGGTTAATGAGAAGCCATTCAACTAGATGGAGATACTGCAACGTACTTTGATTCTGCTAATTCTGGAATCGTCAAGGTCGTCTCTCCTATTTGAAGGTCGTCGCAGTCAGGTGACAACTTTTCTTACTTCCTGCAGAGATAATTATATCTCTTTGGCTTTCATCGACTATGATGGTGATTTACTGACGAAAGAGTCAAGGGAGGTGAGACAATCAGTAAGTTTATAGGTTATTAGGCATACAAAGTCAATATTGATGGTGTGGTCATTAAATCTAACAACAACCGTTATATAATCAGCTTCAATATCCGTCTGAATTGTAGATATACTCATTTTTATACTTCTCTTAAAAACTCGTCAGAGATGCTTCTTACTTACTGTGATACTCATTGAATACTGCATGAGCAGCTTCAGTAAGATTTGAAATAACTTAAGCAGCCTAACGTTGACATTTTTAAAAATTAAGTCGTTCTGCAGATCATGATATTATGTTATTCAACGTTTTCTCATCTTTTATCAAACACCTGTTGATATTTTTTATTCAACAGACGAGTTGCGAGCATGAGGAGATTGACTCGGATTGAGAGTAGTGGCCTGCTGCACTGGACGGAGGGACCAGCATTTGCGATCGAACGTCGATCAAAACAGTCAGCTGCTGCGTACACTGCAGAGTGGAGCAATACAATGAGGCGCACTTCAGTTCAGACTCAATTATTCGTCCACACGTTTCATGTCTCATCTTCACAATTGTTCAGGGTCGTTCTTACGAAGCAACCAGCATTTACATTGGCTTACATCCGCTGCCTTTGTATGATCATCAAACTTTTTCAAGCTGTTTTAAAGTCACGTAAATGCTTTGATCAAATAGACAGTCGTACATGTATATCACTTCTGCGATGAATTTAAATTACATGTAAAAGTTTGATAGACATACATCATGTAGCCTATTATATACACAGACATACAGATATATTATATGCATTTAATCTGCATGCGCAGAGAGATTTCTTACTTGATGACGGTTATAATCAGTGAACGTTGTGATGTCTTCGTGAGTGTTTCGCAACTGTTTTCGTCCCTAGACCGTTGGAATGATGTTTCCTATTCGCATAAATTATGTAAACTTTATACGCATGCAAAACACTTAATAGCAGCTTACGAAATAACATTTCACCCAAAATCTGCTGTAATGCTAATTTATTCATTCAGATTTTTCGTTTGGCGCTTCTCCAAAATACCTACGCAGATGTGCTCCGAATCCAATCCCTCGAAAGAACCCAGTTTTAAAATGCTTGTGAAAGAAATAAGTTTGCAGGTCTATATATGTAGAGTTCCATGCATGCAGTCATAGGCTACTGCATGCATGGAACACGTATACATACGAAGAAAAGGTTATTGGGTTATTAGATCAGCCTATAAACACGGAAACAGAACGACGTATGTTTCATCGCCAAATTAAGTGAGTGCAAAACGGAAGAAGGTTCGCATGGTCAGTGTCAGTTTCACACCTGAGATGAAACAGCGAATCCTCCGCAAGTAGCCAGAAGTATAGGCTAACCAGTATACTACCCATTTATCATGACCATCAAGAACTAACTCTATGCCTTTAACCGCCTGCAACAGCAAACAATGTAAGATTGATTCGTGCAAAAGCCACGATTCTGCATATTGTTTGTAACGTTAAAAACGTTTGGACAGACGACCTCGATACGTCGCACGATGTCTGGTGAGTTCGAGGCTTTGATCAACAACAACAAAATTAAATACTCTTTACTACTTTATTGATGGTCGTCAGTCGTCAGTTCATCAAAGGCCGACGACAACTTATCATTTCGATTTAAGTTATCTATGCCAAAAACTATATGCCGGTCAATCTCTAAGCTATCTCTTGTCATTTCGAAGGTTCTTGAGTTCATAGCTTGAAAAGTTCGGTTTTCAGTCGTGAATGGAAAGCAGAATTAAGAGGAGAGTGCAAGCGGAGAAGAGGTTGAATTTGGAAGGGAAGATTGGAGAGATAGGGGGATGAGTGTATCATGACATTGCATTAAATGACAGAGTAGCAGCAGAACAATAATTGTCACTCGCAGATAAGATGTACATTTGTGTCCTGGTTGAATTTGACTGCAGACAATTATAGTAGTAATAAACCAGACTTCTTCAAATTAATATAAGAAACTAGAAAATATGTTCAATATTCAAGACAGTCATAATTATGAAAAACAAATTTCTTCTGACATCAAAGCACTCCAATAGCAAGTGGGCCTCCAAAACGTTTGAAGCTGAGGCAGAGTGTCATCAGCCCTGACGACGGACGTTGAGTTGTTAAACCAACAATTTTCCAGCGTGGTCCTTCTCTAAATACCTGCAGCGTGTTTATGTGTTGCGTTCTGCATACCACACACTGCTGGAGTGGTTTATATTTTCTATGGAACTATACAAGACCCAGTGTGACAGACAACTTTTGGACGCCACTTGGTCTTAAATTTGTGGAACTATATAAGTTGAAAGTTTCTATAAAACCAAGTGTAAAACAAGTGGCACCCCAAAATTATTGTCTGTCATGCTGGGCCTTGTATAGTTTTATAGAAAAATGGCATCTCTACATTAAAAAGCGAAGCGGCGCATAAAAATGGTTGTATACAGCCTACAGAACACAACACGGGCTTGAGGTCCACTGGCCTAGGCTATTTCATTCATTCTATCATTCCGTGAATCATGAGTTTTCATAAATTAGATCTATCTCGGAATTTATGCGATATGTCGAACTACAATAAAAATAAATAAAATAAATATGAATATAATAATATAATATGTAAATATAATAGTTGTGTTGATCTAGAAATACGTTGTGTAATATTCATTTCGCCCCACATTGCAGTCTTCAATCTATTCAACTCTGGGGGGTTACTTCCTTAAATCGAGAGATTATTTCTTTCAGAAAGTTTGACAAAATGACAATGGTTCAAATTTAGTTTGATTCCATATAGTTCAATTCAATTCAATTCACTTTATTTCAACCAGAAAACAAGAAGACAACAAAAGTACAAAACATGCATGCATTCAATGCATTGGCTACAAAGGGGGCCCAAAAGGGATGGACATCCCGCTGGAAAGGGTCACCCAAGTTCTGCATTGCTATTAGCAGTATGATATTACATTAGCCTAATTGTTATAATACAAGCTACTGTGATCATATTTAGACCTACTATCACATGATATAATGATATTATTTCTATAATCAATGACAAACAATGGACAATGGTGCAGCAGCACCTATAGATATAAGTGATATAATGATATTATTTCTATGATGGCTCTCTGCCCGAAGGCAGGTTCTATGGCTAGAGCCACCCGGGGATGAGATGAGTGAGGTGGTTTCCCGTTGCCTTCCCCACAGACAATGATGGGAAATCAACTTGTCCAAAGTCGCTCCGCAGCAGCTTGCGCTCCTGCGTCCCATGGGTGCTAGCCCGAGATATCTAAATCTCTGAATGTCAACTCCCAGCCCGGGGCTTGAACCGCAGTCCGTTGAAACCATAGATGTAAAAAACGATGAAAACGAAATAAAAAACGGTAAAAAACGACGTTTTTTTTCAAAATAATAAAAAACGACAAAAAAACGATAAAAAACGGAAACGGAAAATAATTTGACTTTGCTACATCTAAGACCGCATTTTAACCATGAAAATCTTGATTAGGAACCTACTACACGTAGGCTATCTCTTAAATGATGATGTTAAACGATGAAATAATGACTTTAGTTAGCTGGATTCTTGATAGTTGGCGGAAAACATAAGAAATATCAGGAGAAATTAAAATTAAGGAAAATAATAATAGAAAGTAAATGTATAAATAAAGATAAAGAAAAAATAAAAAACGATAAAAAACGATGGGAAAAATAAAAAACGAAAAAAACGACGTTTTTTGGGAGAGAATAAAAAACGGAAAAAAACGTTTTTTACAACTATGGTTGAAACCAACAGACGTATGCCGCTCTCGCTTGCCGGTGTAGCTAACTAGGCCAGATATTTATTTCTATAATCAATGATAAACAATGGACAGCATCTAAATCCAGTGACCGCCTCAAGTAATCGCCTGCATAATATTATAGGCTATTTATGATGCCTGGAACGATTGCGTGGCTTGTAATGTTTTATCAATTTATTCCCAGTCTCAGTTTAATCGATTCAGTTGACTGTAACCTGAGCCGCATCTGCTGCTGCTGCTGCTGCTGCTGCATCTGTGGGAAGTAGCATCGCATGACTGAAACAATAGCAGAGCATCAATCACTGAACGATGTTTGGTTGCTGACGTTGGCGATCAACGATGAGCTATATAATATTATGCTTTTTTGTTTTTAATATGCTTATTTCGTGATTGGAAATTGAATTCCGCCTCTGTAAATGCACACCAGGTGGCAGGAAGTTAAATGGACTGAGTTCGAATCCATTTGCAACACGTGAACTTCGTTATAATCATTGTTTAACTGTAAGACAATGCAACACTGAAGTTGACGGTGCAGCAGCCAGCGGAGGAGGGTTGATGAATAGTCTCACACACAAAGCCGACATTTTGTTCCACGTTCTGACTCACCATCGCAACCAAATTAAATGCTGCCTAGACATAGTGGAGTTCTTTATAAATAGCTGGCGCATTAATTGCTGAGGACGGACTAAGAGGTTGAGAAAGAACGAAGACAGGCTCTGCTCATTATTGTGCGTCGAATGGTAACGTTGCAACTACATGTACCAAGGAAACAGGCGCATCTGTTGACTCAAGGTCGGTCAGCAATAAATTATTGTGCCAATTGTTCAATATTTCGTACAACATTTAAAAATTCGTAATTAATATAATCGCAACTGTCATAAGGGACAATCATATACATGTATGCTATTGCCTAAGACTGCAGCTGCTGATTTTGATGATGTTATGGATAAATTTTTTTATTAGATCTACTAATGATAATATTAAGCTTAGATTCTGATAGATAGACAAATCGAGGAATAGCCTAAATGAAAAAATTCAATTCCATCGATATTGATCACTTCGGAGATTTGGTTTTGCACAGTAGGCCTATGCCTATTAGGTCAACTGCTTAGCTATAGATTTCCTCAAAATGGGACTGGTAAATTTTTCCTCATAGTTGTCTTTAAATTCTTTAAGAATCTGATTCAGTTTAGCCAAACCAGACATTCTAATGATGATGATATTAATATTCTAACAACTTCTTTAGCGCCACTGTAATAATGTCCGAACCACCAGTTGATAGTCAGCCACTGCTAGGAAAAGTCGGCGTGTAGCCTATGCAACATTTTACAGTAAATTCGGTAATAGCCGAATAGGTCGACGGGGGAAATCATAGAAGATAATATGTAATCCAGACAAATATCATATAATTATGATATTATCTGACAATTTAATCGAAGTCTAAACGTCAGCACATGCAGACTCTCTGCAGAGTGAACATTTGTTGAAGGAGGGTTCAAGAGTATATGCCTATACAGCATATATATATATATATATATATATAAATATATATATGTCTGTAACAATGATCAGAACTAGGCACTCAGAGATTTCCATGTCATCGCGATCAGAATGATAATTACCCGGTATAGTAGAACAATTGAACCTTTAGACAATTAAGTAGGGGAGAGCGGGGCATAACGGGATACTTAAGGGGTCATTGCATAATTGCGTAACGCTAGAGGGTGGGTGATTTTGGCATTGAAGGCATTTTGAAGTTTTCATCATATAATTCATAAGAAATCAGGACTTTTTGTACTCAAATTGTGCAGGCATATATAACGTACAACATGGACTAGAATAGTCTACTTAAGCATCAACCACATAGAAGATACAAATTTTTTACCAACAGCTAGGTCCCAAAATCCCGTTATGCCCCACCACCCGGGGCAAAATGGGATTCCTATACCATTATGCCCCATAACATGCAATATTCTATGATTTCCAAAAAGTGCCACATATTTTTTATTGTTGCTCGTTTTGTAAACGGGATACTTAAGGCATTTTGAAGTTTTCATCATATAATTAATAAGAAATCAGGACTTTTTTGTACTCACATTGTGCAGGCATATATAACGTACAACATGAACTAGAATAATCTACTTAAGCATCAACCACATTGAAGATACAATTTTTTTACCAACGGGTCCCAATATCCCTTTATGCCCCACCACCCGGGGTAAAATGGGATTCCTATCCCATTATGTCCCATAACATGCAATATTCTATAATATGTTTCGTTATTGCTCGTTTTGTAATCTATACAATGATTGAGACGTGAGGGGGTAATTAGAACACATGAAATATTACAATAATTATAAGAGATATGGTGAAAAATTGCTTTCGCATCACAGCAAGGGGCAAAATGGTATATTATCTGTAGGCCTATCCCATTATGGCCCAATTTGCCACAAAATTGTAAACCCGCCATTTTGAAACAAAATATTGAACTTGTACAAATTTTCATATGGGAATATGTGACTTTATATATAACCCTACATATGGATGGTATAACTTAAATTTAATATAGCTCTACTGTTTCCAGACAATTTTTTGGATAACGGAGAGTGCGTTGGGAGTGCGTGAAAATCAACTTTTCATCATAAAAACTGCTAGACGCAACTGCTAGACGTAAATGCCTTTGTCCTTCACATTCAAATATGCTTTACTTCAGATTGAATTTTTTCCGTATTTTAAAAGTAAGTTAGATGGACAATAATGAAGTTTCCCATTATACCCCGGTATACCATTATAATATATGCCCCGCCCTCCCTGCTTTTGAAATGATTCAGTCTTCTAATGGCTGTCACTAAGTCTTGTCAGGTGACTGAGTTGAACGATCTGAAGATTATGCGAATTGATACCTTGAGTCTTTAGTCTCATTGTGGTCTAAGTATAGTACTTTGTACGTGTTCAACATTTTGTAGGCCTATAGGTGAGCTTTTTAAATGCCAATATTGTAACGCCCGCCCCTGCGTACGCTCCCGGAGTCGCCACTTCCGGTCCGACGCGCGAAGGGACCGCGTACTGCTGTAGGTCGTAGTTCAGAGAGATAGAGGGAGGAAGAGAGGCGGTAGCTTCGGGATTCGAATCCCGTCGAGTCCGAGACGGCCAAGTGTCTCGGCCTCCTACCCCTCCGTATGACACTGGGGCCTTGCTGGCCAGTCTTTCGCTCCGGCGCAGGATGCCTGGATTGACCGGAAGGGAGAGATCCTTAGGCCTAGCGCCCAAACTTCTTTCCAGGCCGATGGCTGAGTGGTAAAGCGCGTCTATGGTACCTATAGGAGACCTTTGTCTCGAGTTCGAACCCACAGCAGTTTTTGGTGATGTTCGAGGCGTCGTTTCTAGTCGTTCGATTCTTGCGACAACTTCTGTCAGCGCTTCCCTGACATTGTCCTGCACGGAAGAAATCGCTTCTTGTGTGTTCCTTACCTCACCTCGCACAGAGGAGATAGCCTCCTGGGTATCTCTGGCATTATTTTGTATCGCATCTTGTGTGGACTTAGCATTCATTTGCATAGTTGCCTGCATAGACTTGGCGTTCGACTGCATTGCCTCAAGCAATACCCCCATCTCAAATGCAGAAGGTGGCCTGGAAGGTTGCGAGGGAGTTGACGTTCTGCTCTGCTCCATGGCGCTATATAAGTTTCTATAATTTAACTTCCTAGGGCTAGCAAGAACTAAGACAGTAAATTTAATTAGTATTTCTTATCAATCTTGAAGACAAAGATTATTAAATATTATTCAGTGCAATTCAGACATTGAGCACAATGTAGAAAGAAAATGTAATTATGCAAGTCAATGCCCAAAAATATAACTGTTCAAGTCAATGCAATGACATATAATTATACTGGTCAATGCAAACACCCTAGATCGGAGTATGTCTAACTTTTATCCCCAATTTAGCTCTCAAGTGCATGAATGAATTTCCAGTTCGCCCAATACTTCTACACCGCCAATCGTATTATACCCTTTTAACTAGACTGTACCTGATATCCGAAGGCAGGGAACAAAGCAGGCGAAGTGCGAAGGGTGACGACAAAGAGTGCGACGAATCCAGGAAAGCGTCGAGGAATATTGGGGACGTCGACGGTGAAGCCCCGGAAGAAACCAGCGAAGACCAACGCAGGTTTGACGCTAGAACCGAGATGGCGCGACGAGAATGCGTGATCCACTTCGCGATTAAAATAACAAATTGACGCCACTTGGGCCAGAAATGCAGAAAATAACCACTTGGTGAATATTTCCAAGTAAACAGAACAGATGTCGCTCCAGCGAACCGGAGAACAGAAGTCTGACGCGGTAGGCTTAATTCCAGGAATGAACCGCCGTAAAAATGCGCAGCTCCAATCACCACGTTGACGATTCGACGCTCAGAATGAGTCACTCCATGTGACGATGCAGAATATAGTACAGAGGCACTAAATCCTGGCCTTACTTCGAATACAATCCGGCTTCGAACCTAACACTTTATCATCGAGAGTCGTACCTAAGCAGTAACTAATGCAGCGCCACTAAAATCTGGCTTCACTTCAATAAAAACCCTCAGTTCGAATCTCAATATTTATCTTGCCAATAATACGTCTTTACTCCTTGAAGACTCGGTCACGACTGCCTCGGTTGCGCGATCTTCTTCTATATCGGCCTCGAGTGACGTAGGACGCGAGCTACTGCGCATGCGCTGCCACGCGGTGATCACGCAGGGGCAGCGTGACCCGGCGTGATGGAAAATACCCACAGAGGAGCCCATGCTGCATGCACAGACTACACGCAGCCGGCCAGCAGAGTGTATCGCTCCGTCCGTCTGCCCATCCGTCTATCTGTACTGCTCTGGCACTGCGTCTGTCATATCGGCCGACTCCTCTTCCTCCTTTTCGGCCGACCCTCCATTTTACGCAAGTGTGTGAAAGACTCGATCAATAATGTGGTAGCTATGGCGACGGCTTACGTCATGGCCTCAAAATCGTGTCGAGCACGATCTCAGCATTAAAATCTAGGTCACCAATATTATCTAGGTCACCGAATGCAGCTAAAAAAATAATATAATATATAATATATCAGACCCCGAAAACGCCACAATGGATCCAAAAATATATATATGGCAACCAGAAATAAAATCCGTAGCGTCAAATTATATGCCGCGCTACAATCTCTCCGACCATCCCTGATTTCTGGCTCTATTTAATTGGACAAATGGAGCCTGAAATTGTATAGGCCTATAAGGCCATACTCCGATTTTAACCTTAAAAGTTTAAAATTAAATGCATAAATCAAAAATATGCAATTCAGTTATAACAGTAGAATCGAACAGCGTTAAGCGAAAAGCATTCAACCGAATTCACAGTTCAGCATAAATTGTCATTTCAATATCAATAAGAGTCACTGCGTTTATGTAGCGCCGATGCTACGAGTTCCGTAGAAAGTGTAAACATTTATAAGCTTATATATAAGTCCATTTTTATTGTAAGCCTCCTTCAGTTCAATATTATGCAGAATATTCAATGGTAAACTTCAACCTAATTTACAGACAGCAGTTTAACCAGTCACACCATTAGGCCCACATTATACCATATTATATCACACATGACGTCATATTGCTAGACTTCTATAGGTTTATCGCTGTGGTATAACCAAACAGTTTCACCTTAAGCCAAGCCACGTCAATGTTATAACAAGACCTCTGAGTCTCGTACTCATTAATATCACTAAAAGGCAGATTATTATCTAACGAAGCCACACTGCTATCATATCAGAGCAGGACCCCGTCTAGGTTTCAACTCAGCTTATAACGTCAGAGCACACAGCTTCCGTCTCTAAGTAGGCCTAACTCGTAGCTAAATATAACTGTGTCTGCCATTATCAAAATTTACCATCAAAAGCTCAACATAGCTCCCATCTAACAGTAGGCCCAGGCCTCTCATAACAATAGCAACTATTAGTAGGCCTACTAGTAATGTGGCCCTTTCCGTCCGAGTCTATAACTAAACATACTTAATTATTATAAGGTAAATGGCAAGAGCAGCAATTAAATTATGCAGCCTTTAAACCTAATCACATCCTAATTAATCCTAATTATTAATATGCGACAGCAATATATATGAATATATTTTATGCAGGCGTATCAAATTAAGCGGGTCAGATACTAGACTATAGTATTAATAGTAAAACATAGGCCTATACAACAGCAACGGTGATTACTATCACGCTACGCAACAATAAGCCTCATTCTTAGCGTGGCTTATCACAGTCTTAGAAAGCCTAAGTTTATTTAATATACATCAGCCAGTGCGCAGCAAACTTACTATAACAGGTCTTACTTAAGTCAAAATAATATAGGCTACTGCAATAGCGTATATATATATTTAGCATAGGCCCATGCAAATAATTATAAAAGGCTCATGATGATTTTAAAACTCAGAGTAGGTCCACAGTTCCCTGCATGAATCTATCTAATATAAGCCTATGTAGGTCATCCTACGTCACCGCTGTCGCTGTCTTCTCTTCTTCTGTCTATCCTTTACTCGTGTACACCGGCAGGCCACACACGTGAAGTTACAAGCGCTGGGAAAGTCACAGGCGACTGTCCGCGGCTTCGCTTTGAACCCAGGAGAAACGCGTCGCCTTCCCCCACCCCGTGTGTACATCGCACATCGTGGGACTTAACTGCCGGGCCGGCATCTTAATGTTGCGGCGAGGTCTTGATATTTCCACAGGGACATCGACAGTGTCCTCGGTTCCTGGAAACGCGATCGGCTCCTGAGGTTGATGGTCTGGTTCAGTCCAACCAGACGGAGGGTCACCCAGATACGGTTTTAGCTTGTCGACGTACACAAGCAGCGCTTGTGATCTGGCCGATTTCTGGATCCTGTACAGGACCGGACTCACTTGTTCCAGGATCTTGTAAGGTCCGGAAAACCATTTTGCCCACTTATCTTTGATGTGGACACGCTTCCGAGGGTAGTAGTACCAGACCCACTGTCCTTTTGTAAATTCCGGCTTCCTCACTCGAAGATCATACCGGAACGCCCGGCGAACAGCCTGCTTTTGCATGCATTCTCGCGCCAACTGGAACACATCTCGCATCTCGTCTGTTCTTTTCTGTACGTAATCATCCACCGACCGCTGTTCATGGTTCTGGTTACAGTCTCCAAGTACCAGATCGATAGGGAGACATGTCTCGCGTCCGAGAAAAAGTTTGTTTGGTGTGAATCCCGTACTTTCATGCTGACTGGCCCGATACGCTCCCATGATCCAAGGTAGATGAACGTCCCAGTCTTTCTGGTTTTGAGAAACTACCTTGCCGAGCATGGAATTCAAGGTTCTATGCAGCCTCTCCACCATTCCATTCGTACTGGGTTTATAAGGAGACGTCCTAATCTTATCGATCTGCATCAGGCGACATAGATCTCGGAACAGGGCAGCCTCGAAGCAGGGACCTTGATCCGTTAGGAGCTGTTTTGGACAGCCGAACCTCGGAATCCACTGGTCCATCAGCATCCGGGCGACGGTGGCGGCCTCCTGGTTGCGAATAGGGTATGCTTCCGCCCAGCGACTGTAATGGTCGATCACAGTCATTATGTAGCGGAACCCTCGACTGCTCACTGGGTGTGGTCCGGTGATGTCGACGCCTAGACATTCCATTGGTTCTCCGACGGCCATGTCCTGTAGTTGCCCTTGTCTGGGTGGCTTCCCTCGGATATATCGGGCGCAGTTGTCGCATCGCTTCAGCTGTTGGTACACCTGTTCTCCCCAGCCCGGCCAGTAGGCTCGCTGTTGTACTTGAGCCATGGTTCGCCGGACACCCAGGTGTCCGCCAGACATCCCTTCGTGTGCCAGTCGGATGATAGTTAGCCGTCGTCCGACGGGCGGTATTAACTGGTCGCGAATAGGTTTGCCTTCAGAGTCCAGCCACGTACGGTGCAAGAGTCCATTTTTTACGACTATCTGGGGCCACTGATGGATCAACCTTTTGGTCGAGGCACTGCAGCTCCGAATTTCATCTCCGGTGGGCATTTCGGTTGATTTCTCCTTCCATTGCAAGATCCAATTTAGATCCGGATCTTGTCGTTGCTCCTCCGCTATGACCGACGGGTCCCAATCTGCGATTTCCGATAAGACAGGATGAGCTGGTGGCTGTCGCTCCTGAATGACATTGACCTGGATTGGCCTTCGAGATAGCGCATCAGCGTTTTGATGCGCCGCTCCAGACCGATGTTGTATATCGAATTCAAATTCCTCCATTACCGAGAGCCACCGTGCCTGTTGTCCAATGGGAAGAGGCGTCCGTCGCAGCCATTGGAGCGCCGAGTGATCCGTTCGTAGGATAAACTTCCGTCCGAGGAGATACGGTCTGAACGCTTTAAGAAAGTTGATCACCGCCAGCAACTCTCTTTTCGTTACGTCGTAATTCTGTTCCGCTACCGAGCACACCCGGCTTCCGTAACAGATGACCCGCTCCTGCGATTCTTGGATCTGGGAGAGTACCGCGCCGATGGACTCTCCTGATGCATCAGTATCCAATATATACATTCCGGTGTCATTCGGAAGCGCCAGAATGGGAGACTCCGTTAGACAGTCTTTTAACTTCTGGAACGCTTCTTCACACTGATCGGACCAGGCAAACTTCAACCCCTTCTTAGTCAGTTGGTGGAGCGGGCGCGCGATGTGAGCGAAGTCGGGTACGAATTTACGGTAGTAGGAGCATAACCCGAGATATGCTCTCACGTCCTTGACCTTGTTTGGAGTGGGCCATTCACGGACCGCTCGAATCTTTTCTGGATCAGTAGTGACCCCGTGCTTGCTAACCACGTGACCCAGGAACAACACCTGTTTCCGTAGCAGCTTACATTTCGATGGCTTCAGCTTCAGATTCACGGCTTCCAAACGAGACAGGACTTGTTCTAATCGCTCCAGGTGGGTTTCCAGGTCCCCAGCGAAGACGATGATGTCGTCGAGATAGATCAAGCAGATCTCGAAGTTTAATCCAGCCATAACTAGGTTCATCATGCGACCAAACGAGGCAGGCGAATTGCAGAGCCCGAACGGAAGCACTTTGAATTGGAAACTCCCGCGTCGGGTGACGAAAGCGGTCTTGTGGCGATCCTTCTCGTGGACGGCCAGTTGATGGTAACCGGCTCGGAGATCAAATGTACTAAACCATTTAGCATCCCCAAGAGAATCCAAGCTCTCACTGATCAGCGGAAGTGGGTACGCGTCCTTACGCGTCTTGGCATTCACCGCCCTGTAATCCACGCAGAAGCGGGGGGTCCCGTCTCGCTTCTGGACCATGACCACATTACTGGCCCAAGGTGACAGTGAAGGTTCGATCAGTCCTTGGTCCAACATCGCGTGAACTTGTTCATCTATGATAGGGAGCAACGACAGTGGTTGTCGTCTCAGCGGTTGTCGCACTGGTGTTTCGTTGCCGGTGTCAATTTCATGCTGCAGAATGTCCGTAAATCCTAGATCCCATTCGCCGAGAGAGAAGGCCGCCCGGTGATTCAACAGTAACTCCCGAAGCCGACGCTGCATCTCTGATGGAACATCGTCGGCGATCTCCGACCACAACGGACCCAACACAGTCTCTACGTTCTCTGCATCGGAATAGTTACTGACTCCAGCGACCATGGCGCAGGTCGCGGCGGAGCTGTCGTTCTGATCATCCTCAGCCAACATCACTTCTTCCACCGTACATTGGACTCCTTTCGGCATTCTGATCACTTTAGCGGTCGGGTTCAGCACTCTGACGGTAAGGTCAATCGCTCTTTCTGGCAGAAGTGTTCCGGCGATTATCAGTCCTGAGGCCAGTACATGCGGTGGCGTGGCCCAGTGCGTGGTAGTCGCTTTCAGATCCGACAGTATGGCGTACACTTCCACATCCATCTCCGACAACGCTGGAACGTTCACGTTCTGAGCCGCAGCAATCCTCCGACATATTCCCATCCGGTCTCGGTTGAGAAGTGGAAAGATGCTCCCTTGGTACGTTATCGTTTTCTCTGGGAAGTTTATATGGGCCGGTTGTCCCATCAACCAACCGAGTCCCAGAATCAGTTCGCTGACCTGAGCCGTTACCAAACAGGGCAGGTCGAATTGTTTGTCCCCCGCTTGGCAAGGCAGTACGGTTTCGCCCAGTATCCGGATATCCGTTCCATTCGCCGCTTTCAACAACTGCGTAGACGTCGATATGTCCTTCTTTCTGACGAGGGACGCAGGCGCCAGCGACATTTCGCTCCCTGTGTCCACCAGCGCCATTACGTCCTTGCCGTTGACCTTCAGGGCCCAGTAAGCGTTGGAGCTACCTTGTACATGGTAGACGTTCGCTGGTTCGTTCGGAACATCGTTCGTCTCAGCCTCTCTTGTTCGTCGAATCGGGCAGTTGCGTACTAGATGGTCAGTGGCGGAACATTCGTAGCACCTCCGCTCCGGTCGTCCAACTTCCGGTTCCATGCCTCTCCGCGGTCCACTTCTGCAGGCCGAGCTTAAATGCCCGAGTCGATGACATGTATAACACCGTGGACTTCCCCGCTCGTTATTTCCATTGGTGTTCGACCAATTATTTCTGGCTGGAGCGTTCTGGCCACTCCACGACCCGCGATTATTGTCTCCGTGTTGAGGCGCCGACACCGGTTGTTGCCCTTTCTTTAATTGCTCTATTTCTCCATTCATCCTCTCCATCTGCCGTTTCAGGTCTACCACTATCGGATCCTCGTTTTCTTTAACGGCGTTGACCCGTCCATGTCGTCGTTCGTGCTGTTCATGGCCACCGACTTCTGCTTTCTGATAGCTATCCAATCTCATAGCTACCTTGTAGGCTTCATCGAGCGATTTAGGTTCTCGCTCACGGGTCTTCAGCGCGAGATTTCGGTCGCTCAAGGCATCCACGAATGCCCGAATGGCAATGGCTTCACGGTGAGCTGTCGAAGCACCAGGATACGCTCGCGAAGACAAAAGTCGAACGTCATCAATTAATACTCCCATGTCTTCGTCGCTTTTCTGCTTTCGGGTGCTAAGTTGCGTCTGGAACAGGGTCTGCTGCTCGGCGCTACCGTACCGTTCTCGAAGTCGCTGGACCAACGCCGTCCATGTATCCAAGCTGTCAGATTCGGCCAGTAAATGGGTCGCCGGTTCCACCAAGGAAACCACCAGTTGGTCTAATTTCTCTTCGTCCGTCCAACCGTTGTTCCTTGCGCAGACGGCGAATTTGCGCAAGAACACCTCCACATCGGTCCTTCCGCTGAAAGAACCGAGTTTCGTCCATTGCTTTTGTCTAAGAGGCCAAGCCGACGACGATTTGACCTCAGCCGCTTTAACTGTCGTAGAGGGGGTCGGTTCCGGTTCCTTGCTTGTTCCACGAATGCTACTCATCGGAAGTTCCCAGTCACCAGGTGTGGTCTGTGTCGCAACTGATGTCATGGGAACTGATCTGATAGGACCGACGTAAGCGTTGACAGGCGGCAGCACCTTCATTTCACCAACCGCAGACATTGTCGCTTTGTCGTCTCCAGTTGTTTCGATTTTATTCAGGAAAGTCGGTTTCAGAAAAGCTTGACGAGGCAATTCGGTGTTACGACTAAATCCAAAATTCTGAGCACCGAGACATGAGTTCATCTTTGCCGACTCCACGACGGTCGGCCACCGAGGAAAGGCGACGTCGCTGGGACGAGGTGGGTCGAGACAGCGAAGCGGGTCGAGCCAAACCCGGTTGTCGATGCTGTTGTAGAGCGCGTTCAGAGCGTAGTTCGAAGCGTAGGTCGAAGCAGGCATCCATGACATGTACGGATGCTCAAGACGAGCGCTCGGTTGCATCCCGTCGACCGCTGCAGTAGGCAATGGACCAGGTCGAAAGTCGGGTCGAAGATCGGGTCGAGCGTAGTCTCGACCAACCATGGTCGAAGTAGGCATGGAGTGGTAGATCGGCATTCCCGACGTTGATTGGAACGCGTCGATCCGATTTGCCATCACTTCCGTTCTTGGCTGATCCGCATGCACGAACGATTCATGCATTCTCCATTGCGGATCAGGTCGAGGATAATCCACGTGAGAGGGCGAAGAAGAGGCCAAAGGAACTGGATTGACCTTATCACCCCCCTCCCACAATAATTTATTTGCGATCGGTTTATTTATTTCAAAATTTCTAGACTCCGATTGCTGTGCTGCTTGCATTCTTTTATCAATTATTTTCACAGTTTTAGGTCTAGATTCCATTATTTTGCTAACTTCAATGTCTACACTACCATCATCAGACATAATTTCAACATTATCAGCAAATTCCCTTTCCTTCCTCCTTTCAAAAGATAATGCAGTTTCTCTTATTCCGACATTTTCCGTTTCCTCCTCCTCGTCCAAATCTCTAGAACTAAAACGACCCCACTGACTGGGACCAATTGTAACGCCCGCCCCTGCGTACGCTCCCGGAGTCGCCACTTCCGGTCCGACGCGCGAAGGGACCGCGTACTGCTGTAGGTCGTAGTTCAGAGAGATAGAGGGAGGAAGAGAGGCGGTAGCTTCGGGATTCGAATCCCGTCGAGTCCGAGACGGCCAAGTGTCTCGGCCTCCTACCCCTCCGTATGACACTGGGGCCTTGCTGGCCAGTCTTTCGCTCCGGCGCAGGATGCCTGGATTGACCGGAAGGGAGAGATCCTTAGGCCTAGCGCCCAAACTTCTTTCCAGGCCGATGGCTGAGTGGTAAAGCGCGTCTATGGTACCTATAGGAGACCTTTGTCTCGAGTTCGAACCCACAGCAGTTTTTGGTGATGTTCGAGGCGTCGTTTCTAGTCGTTCGATTCTTGCGACAACTTCTGTCAGCGCTTCCCTGACATTGTCCTGCACGGAAGAAATCGCTTCTTGTGTGTTCCTTACCTCACCTCGCACAGAGGAGATAGCCTCCTGGGTATCTCTGGCATTATTTTGTATCGCATCTTGTGTGGACTTAGCATTCATTTGCATAGTTGCCTGCATAGACTTGGCGTTCGACTGCATTGCCTCAAGCAATACCCCCATCTCAAATGCAGAAGGTGGCCTGGAAGGTTGCGAGGGAGTTGACGTTCTGCTCTGCTCCATGGCGCTATATAAGTTTCTATAATTTAACTTCCTAGGGCTAGCAAGAACTAAGACAGTAAATTTAATTAGTATTTCTTATCAATCTTGAAGACAAAGATTATTAAATATTATTCAGTGCAATTCAGACATTGAGCACAATGTAGAAAGAAAATGTAATTATGCAAGTCAATGCCCAAAAATATAACTGTTCAAGTCAATGCAATGACATATAATTATACTGGTCAATGCAAACACCCTAGATCGGAGTATGTCTAACTTTTATCCCCAATTTAGCTCTCAAGTGCATGAATGAATTTCCAGTTCGCCCAATACTTCTACACCGCCAATCGTATTATACCCTTTTAACTAGACTGTACCTGATATCCGAAGGCAGGGAACAAAGCAGGCGAAGTGCGAAGGGTGACGACAAAGAGTGCGACGAATCCAGGAAAGCGTCGAGGAATATTGGGGACGTCGACGGTGAAGCCCCGGAAGAAACCAGCGAAGACCAACGCAGGTTTGACGCTAGAACCGAGATGGCGCGACGAGAATGCGTGATCCACTTCGCGATTAAAATAACAAATTGACGCCACTTGGGCCAGAAATGCAGAAAATAACCACTTGGTGAATATTTCCAAGTAAACAGAACAGATGTCGCTCCAGCGAACCGGAGAACAGAAGTCTGACGCGGTAGGCTTAATTCCAGGAATGAACCGCCGTAAAAATGCGCAGCTCCAATCACCACGTTGACGATTCGACGCTCAGAATGAGTCACTCCATGTGACGATGCAGAATATAGTACAGAGGCACTAAATCCTGGCCTTACTTCGAATACAATCCGGCTTCGAACCTAACACTTTATCATCGAGAGTCGTACCTAAGCAGTAACTAATGCAGCGCCACTAAAATCTGGCTTCACTTCAATAAAAACCCTCAGTTCGAATCTCAATATTTATCTTGCCAATAATACGTCTTTACTCCTTGAAGACTCGGTCACGACTGCCTCGGTTGCGCGATCTTCTTCTATATCGGCCTCGAGTGACGTAGGACGCGAGCTACTGCGCATGCGCTGCCACGCGGTGATCACGCAGGGGCAGCGTGACCCGGCGTGATGGAAAATACCCACAGAGGAGCCCATGCTGCATGCACAGACTACACGCAGCCGGCCAGCAGAGTGTATCGCTCCGTCCGTCTGCCCATCCGTCTATCTGTACTGCTCTGGCACTGCGTCTGTCATATCGGCCGACTCCTCTTCCTCCTTTTCGGCCGACCCTCCATTTCACGCAAGTGTGTGAAAGACTCGATCAATAATGTGGTAGCTATGGCGACGGCTTACGTCATGGCCTCAAAATCGTGTCGAGCACGATCTCAGCATTAAAATCTAGGTCACCAATATTATCTAGGTCACCGAATGCAGCTAAAAAAATAATATAATATATAATATATCAGACCCCGAAAACGCCACAATGGATCCAAAAATATATATATGGCAACCAGAAATAAAATCCGTAGCGTCAAATTATATGCCGCGCTACAATATCAGTCGAGTTACAAAGGTTTACCTACTAACGATACAAATTAATTATTTCTCTCTGCAGCAAATAGAAAGTTATTAATCGGTTTAAATGACAAGTGGAAGTAATAAGTTTAATTAGCTGCTAGTCGATACTAAACAAATATAATTTTATTTTAAAGAAAAACGGCGTCCCCCTCCTTGCCAAATTGACGAGCTTCAACAAAATGGAAGGAATCACTTTCGGATGTGAGAAGAAGCAGACGAAGTTCTCGATCATTCTTTCGATGCAAATCATGTTTCTTTTGCATTCGATCAATGCACAAGGTAAGTAAGTAGGTCTACAGACCCACAGATTCTAGATAAAAAAATTTAAAGTAAACATTCTGCATGTAGCCTATATTTTATGGCCGTCAGTTTCCAGAAGCAATCTTTAGGAGTTTTATGATCAAACGTCGAACTAAGAAATAATAGGCTAGCTGACTAGAGGTCCTCAGTAGCCTACCCGGTAACTGCTCAAGGTCTGCTGAAGCTGTCAATTCGTTCGGACTTGAACGCAAGAATCTATTACCGCGCAGGAATTAGCTGCTTGACTTTCATGCAACGCTAAATAAATGTCTGCAACTGTAAGCTTCTACTGCTAGTGCCACTCGTTGTACATCGGTGAAATGAAAGTTATAACTATAAACGAATGCACAGGCCCGCATTAAGTTAAGGCTGCTGCAGCTCCCGGACCCGCATTTTTCAGGGGCCCATAAGGGCCGGATTAACAAGGGTAGTGGCCCTGTTCCTGTTCAGAAACACTATAATCCGTCAATTGAACAACATTTGATTTAGTTTACATTGATAAGTTTAGGCAAAATTGGTTTTATGTATACGCTCATCTGTTTGTAAGTGTCGTCTCGTGTAATTCAATAATAAATCATCCATTTGGGCCTATAATGTATAGGCTATATTGTATAGGCCTATCTGAAAACTTCTAGTCTCACTTAAACGCACGGATATAGTCTCTGCATTAGGCCTGTCTGATTGTTCTGATCTTAAATTTAACTACATAGATGAATAACTGAAAAACTAAGATCTTACAAATTATAGTCTAGACTAATATCCGTTGTCGTCAGTTGTATAGCTGCTATAGCAAACCAATCTGTGCAGACATTTTCGTGAACAGTGCTCTTAATTTCTCATAAGAAAATTTAATCATCAACCTGAGATGATGATGATGATAACAATATTATTCTGCGTTGCTTTATTTCAGGGTCGTGCGGTCCTCCGACGGACAGAAATTGCGGTCAACAAGGCAATAAATACTTCACGAATAAAACTTGCCTAACTAACCAAGATTGCTGCTGGAACCAGACACACATTCCTAACTGCTACTACAAAGGTCAATGCATGAACATTAGATTTGTATTAGCCTACTAATAGCCTTTAATGCAGAGCAGTGTTATAAAATAATAATGAGCAGAAGATTATACTTAACTGCACATGGAATGCGCGATAGTTCAATGATTATGATTAAGACATCTATTATAATATAATAATTTTTTTATAGGCTAATAATTATGCTGTGATTACTGTCAAACTAGAGATCAGTCTCTCTCTCCCTGACAGAAAGAGACAGAGAGAGAGAGACAGAGAGGCAGAGAGAGACAGACAGACAGAGACAGAGACAGAGAGAGAGAGAGAGAGAGAGAGAGAGAGAGAGAGCAGTGCTCTGACTTCCATCCATTCTTCCTCCAAATATTTTACTCTGCATTTTGTTTCTCCTCTGGTTCTTGTCCTCCTCCTTCTCCTCCTCCTCCTTCTCCTCCTCCTCCTTCTCCTCTTCCTCCTCCTCTTCTTCTCTTCCCTTTTTCTTCTCCTTCTGCTATAATTATCTTATTATCTAAAAAGTTCAACTGTCTCGATTATAGCTACTGCTAAGTTGCAAGAACCGCAGTGTGCAATTGAAGCGGTCAATCGCGTGGATTGCGGCAATCCGCAGTCAAACTCGACCACATGTTATGCAAGCGGATGTTGCTGGAATGCCACGGTACGAGGCATATGGTGCTACTATCCTTGTGAGTAGAACTAGGCACACACACATGATATGAATGGCAGAGATCATCTGTCAATATTCTTTTCTGCTTTTCTAGTTCGCATTTCACACCATCTAATTAAACATCTTGTTAAAAAATGATTCATTGTCTTGTGCAGGGGCGGATACAGAAACTTTGGACGGGAGGAGGCGCCAATAATTCTTGGCCTTGGGTGTGGAAATTTTTCTTTCGTATCCGCCAAAAACGTTGATGACCTTTTTTAGTCATCTGGTCAAACGTTTAGAAAAGGATACCATCTTGTTCTCAAAATATTCAAAATATAGGGCCTACCATTATACATTGTTCGAAAGCTGATTGAAACCAAATGGGGGCCCACTAGCCTATACATGGGCATTTCTAAATGGGTGGGGCCATGGCCGGATTGCCCCCTGGATCCGCCCCTGGTCTTGTGAGAAATAACTTGTCTAAAACAAGTGGCGGCGTCATGCAGGTCAAGAGTAAAGTAGGCAGAATAATATAAACTAACTGCGGTGACTTAGTTATGGTGGCGCCGCCGCTGACTAAACTGAAATTCAGCTACTCTTATGACGGCGCAAAGTTGACAATATTATTCTTTAAGGAGATTTTGATTCGTATACACACACTTACACTGTTACACATGATTTTTATGAATGTATACACACACTTACACATGATTTTTATGAATGTGCTCGATTATATAATAAGAGCATGACTGGTGGTTCTGCCTCACCCGCGTAGACCTACCTAAGTTAATTCTATTCTCTGCATCTATAGCATGTATAGGGGCATACATAGGCTGCTTCCTACTTTGCAGACAGCATACATGACACACGCTAGACCTCTGCTTTGCATATAGCACGAGAGCTTGCTCTATATTTTGCACATAGCGCATATAGGCCTACTGGTTCCATAATTTGTATATGGCCTATAGAATATAGGCTAGATCTACTGGTAACCTATTTACATGTATACCATCCTGTAAGCTAAGCTAAGTGAATGGGATGATTATTGAAAAACCCCATTGTTCGAACAATCAAACAATTTTATGTCATGATCTGATATTATAATTGCTTATAGCTAAAACAACTCTTGCGCCAATAACCACGACTACAACTCTTGCGCCAACAACCACGACTACAACTCTTGCGCCAACAACCACGACTACAACTCCTGCACCCACAACCACGATTACAACTCCTGCACCCACAACCACGACTACAACTCCTGAACCCACAACCACGACTACAACTCCTGAACCCACAACCACGACTACAACTCCTGAACCCACAACCACGACTACAACTCCTGAACCCACAACCACGACTACAACTCCTGAACCCACAACCACGACTACAACTCCTGAACCCACAACCACGACTACAACTCCTGAACCCACAACCACGACTACAACTCCTGCACCCACAACCACGACTACAACTCCCGAACCCACAGCAACGACGACAACTCTTGAGCCTACAACAACGACGACAACTCTTGAGCCTACAACAACGACGACAACTCTTGAGCCTACAACAACGACGACAACTCTTGAGCCTACAACTACTGAGTCAAAAGGTAAATATTTCAAAGGTTAATTGACATCTTCTCTTTACATCAGAATGCGTTGTTCACAGGTCGCAAAGAAAGCAAGCCATTCAGCTAGTGTAGGTCCATTACACTTGTAGCCTAATGAAAGTGATCCTGTAACATACATAAACATTCATTCATTCATTCATTCAAGAATTTCTATACAGACTCTTCTAAAGGATTGCTCAGCACTCCCGACTGTAGCGCGGCAAAAGCAGAGTTTGGGGTTGAATAAAAAAGTTTTTCAGTAAGAGCCCCCCCCGGAAGCAGACCACTGGGTCCACCATGGAAAAGGCTAGATTCCTCATAGTTGCAGTTCGTGCGAATGGAGCCAAGAGCAGCCTTCCTTATAGGCTACGTGTGCAGAATGGAACATGCGGTGCCACTTTGCGGTGGCGTTGGATAGCAGCCGTGGAGCAGCAGATCTCTTCATGCATGTCGTCTGCAGCAACATATTAAGCTGACATCGCCGAAACAGAGCACCGCGATCAGATATTCAATGCTTGCTTGTTCTATTTAGCGACACTGCCATATCAAAGATGAATAGTGTCGCCCTCCTCCTTCATCCAGGCTTGGGACTGGCACTGGCAGCCAGGGTGGATAAAAATCGTGATTTTTTTAATAAAAATCAAAAAATCGGATTTTTTTGATTTAAATCGGATTTTTTTGATTTAAATCGGATTTTTTTGATTTATATCAGATTTCTTTCTTATAGTTCGTATTTTGTATGTAGTGCCTCTTTTTGGGTATCAAGTCACGTGCTTCATTAGGTAACAGTTATTACCTTTAATTCTACAGCTATGCAATACAGTAAAATAACTAAAAATAAAAAATCCGATTTTAAAAATTTAAATCCGATTTCTTTCTACTAGTTCTGAGTTTGGATTTACTGCCTCCATGTGGGTATCAAGCCACTATGCATTATTGTAACTGATATTTGGTATTCGGTAACAATTATTACCTTCTTTAGTTTTGCAGTTATACAATACAAATTAACACCTTTGAAGTGGTATATATACTTAATACTAATAGTGCGATCGATGAACAATCAGCTAAATCCAATGAAGACAGAAGAAGTCAATGTTCTGTTAAACTGTGAAATCAGATCCCTATGTAAGTGGTTAAGTTAATGAGTTAGTGAGTCAGTCACACCTTGCAAACTAGAACACTACGGTACTAATATTATTAGGTCACTTTAGCACTACACTGTGCAGCCAGATGAGCCAGCCTGCTGGGCATGCTGAATGCACTAAGTGAAAGGAAACAAACCTGCAAGTTGTGTGGCACAAAAGCATTGATTGAAATTTATTTTCACTATTCGATTTAAATCGTGATTTTTATTACTGATTTAAATCGTGATTTAAATCAATGATTTAAATCAACCGATTTAAATCATCTCCACCCTGCTGGCAGCTAGAGTGCAACCAGTGGCGAAGTTCATATAGTAACGGTCTCCATAACCATAACTATAACCATAAACAAGAAGTTTATTGCTTTAAGGTATCCTCATGGGTGGAGCTTATCAAGGCTAGGGGGTTAAGCCCCCCTCCCCAGAAGATTTAGACTCGAAAATATATTTGGGGGAAATGGATTTTTTCACGAACGAAAGTTCAATAGAATGACTAAAAAAGGTCATCAACTTTTTGGGCCGAGGGAAAAAATTCTGAGTCTCCTCCCCAACCAAAGCTCAGGCTTTTAACCCTCCCCCCAAACGGAAACCAAACCTCGCTACTTCTATAGCGCATTTCCCATAATCCGTTCAATGATCAATAGGCTTAATTTTAATGTGGGCACCGAAACTGATAGTGAAAGACATTGTGTGGACACAAGAGAACACTCAACGTTGTAGGTCTAAAGCCTAAAGGCCGACGCTGCAGACATAATAATTATGACACTGGCCTGGATTGAAAATGATTAGACAAATGTTCTTGAATATATTATGTGAAGCAACACGAGCTCAACCTCAACCATATATTATTACGGACTCAGGTTCAGCTCGTGTTTAGGCCTACCATGCAAGGCCTACCTATTGTTATGCATACTATTAAACTTGCACGTAGGCCTACAGATTATGGACCTGCTTTGTTCGAAGATGTTTGGTCGGTCGTTGGTTTTATTTCCGCTGTAGGCTATGTACGTTTTGGCCATTAATATGCAAGACTGTTGTTATAATTATTAGTCTCCTTTAGCCTACGTTAAGTTCAACTCCATTAAGTGGGGAAATGTAGAATATGTGCTCATCATCAAAATAACTGAAATTATTGTGTACACATGGCTTAGGCCTATACTTGTATATACGAATGGTCTGTTGAATTTCGATATGACTGTCAGTATGTTGGTTTGTCTGTCTTTCTGTCTGTCTGTCTGTCTGCGACCTGCATGCTTGCATGTCTCATTATAGTCGCTGTGCATGCGATGGTGAGCGTACCTGTAAATATATGCCTGCATGCAGGCTTGCATTAACCGAATTTGCATTAACCGGATTGTAAGCTTGACTTTCAGCTTCCATTAGAATTGTTGTGGCGCACAAGAAATGCACTCGAGTGTCTTGCAGACCAACGAAAAGTCTCAGATGTCAACAGTGGTCCGTAGAATGGAGCTAATACGTGCCTCTAATTGGTTCTGATATGATTCATCAATTGGTCAGATCTGCTCGAGCTGGACAAGGATGACATGAGGTAGGTTTTAAAATTGACTTAATTAGAGTTGGCTTAAAGCTCACTTAAATAGAAGGAGGAGAGTTCTAACAACAGAGACCGGTGAATCGATTGAAAAAGCTTCACGTCAGTAGCCTAGGCCCTACGAGATTGATCTGTTCCAGGTATTTTGAAGATCTTTTGACGCATGATCACTTGTGTACGAAAATAATTAATTGTCGAATGCTACGGCATAATTATTATATAGTTACTAGATTTCTATGATAAGAAACACAGATAAGCCTATATAACCAGTCAATTTTCAGTTAACTGAATGCTGAAAAACAGGTTTATCTGTAGAGTGCACGGTAGATATCTATATATAGCCTATTTTGCTGCATTCCAAGCAGTTTTATAAAAGTGGAATGGTCTTTTCAAGAGGCAAACTGTTTACTCGACACTTTGTTAATTCCAATCCTGCGGAATTCAGATTGTACGTCGTAGGTCCATACAAAAGAAGATCTAATGGCGCATATAGCATCATGGGCGGAGTTTATCAGGGGCTAGGGGAGCTAAGCCCCCCAAGAAGGCACAGATTTAGCTCTTTTACCATGAAAATGATATCTTTTTCCGGGCTTAGCCCTCCTAAGAAGGCATTAGCCCCTCCAAGAACGGAAACCAAACTCCGCCCATGCATAGCATAGATTTGAGGGATGCGGTGGACAAAACCAGAGCAAGTAGGAAAATGTAAGCTTATGTTGAGGCCTCATCGTTGGCCTACGCCTCACGGAGTAGAGACCAGGAAGAAGAACTACAACAAGGCCTATAGCCTACTATTTTCTTTAGTTCGTCAGCTGTTTATAACTGGTACAAAGTTTGAAATTTTCAGCCTTCATAATGACGATGGTAGGCTTATAATTATAAAAAGTTAATGAAACTAGAGTTACTATAGATGGAGATCTGGGAGATGCGGCAACGACGGCTTTTGTGGCTCTGGCAATTCTGTGAACAGTGCGCCGTCTCTCCTACATGTACTTGAAGTTGGTCGCAGATAGCCGGCAACTTTTCTTAGTTGCTGCCGAGATATTGATATGGTTTTCATGGACGATGATGGTGATTTACCCATGAAAGAGTGAAGGGAGATAATTATATACGTGGGACAATTAAGAGGTTAGTAGGCTACGAAGCCATATAATTATATATTGAGGATGATGTGGTCATGAATCTACCAACCATGCATAGCCTTTTCATCATCAGTTTCAATTTCGTCTATTATAATTATATATACTATAATAGGCGCAACACAGTCGATCGTAGCTGTGCTCATTTTTTATATTTCTCCTTAAAATCTCATCAGAGGTGCTCCAGGCTGAGTAAATAGTAATGTTGACCTATTAGATATGGATAGTAGAATAGAAGAGAGACTGAGAGAGTGTTTAACAAGTGGGCCTATATAGGCTAGCGCTAGGCCTATATAGGCCTCAGGCATTTCCTTTATAATACCGTATTCTAGTTTACAGGTTACTGAAATTATTTTCACATTAAAATAATGTTCAGTGCATAAGTAGGCTATGGTCCTACATAGGCTAGCTTATCAGCGTACGTCATTTCCTAATCTCAAACTATAGACCTAATGTGATACTCGATCAGTGAATGCTGATATATCTGTTGGCTCCAGTAGCCTACGTAGGATATCATAATATGGGCAACCTGAACTTAAGTAGCCTAACATTAAAATTGCTATTACAAGATTCAGTACCGGGTAGTTCATGTTATCCAACCAACGTTCTCATCTTCTGCCGATAATTGTGATCTTTTGTCAACCATCTGTTGCTTGTTTAAATTTAGCCGGAGAGTTGCGAACATGAGGAGACGGACGGACGGACTGACCAGAGGGAATTGCCACCGAACGCCGATGAATTAGGCGTATGCCTGCAAAGTCAACTGGATCGGTGAAGACAAGCATTTAGACGTCTTTCGGCCTTAGCATTCTGATGTTTTGAACCGTTCTTGTGAAGCACACACAGTTGCATTTGTATTGGCTAATGTTCATTTCGAGTGGTCATTAAACTTTTCAAGCTGTCCTAAAGTTACAGTCATGCCTACACGGTAGACCAAAAAGGTGGCCCGTCAAAATTAGCCCCCGTCAAAACCGCCAACCGTCATAATAGCGAGTGAAAACAGTTCCATGAAAATATTATAGTCCCGTCAGAGACGCCATGCAACGACAACTCGGTTCCACAATGGCTCAAATGTTTAGTGTTTCAGGTAGGCTAACCTAACTTGGTGAACAAACAATGTATTGAAAACAAATGATCGAGACTACTATATAGCATGCATTGTTAAGATGTTTTTCTATGAAACTATAATTTATGAACGAATTACTAGCATGCAATGTAAAAAATCGTTGTTGTGTGAAACTAGGAATTATTTCCAGACATCCAAATCTTTATCTAAATCTAGAACGAAAATAGTTTAAACTTCATTTATTCATTCATTAATATACGATAGTTAAATTAACCTCTCAAAGAGGACTACTCAGAGGTGATCCCAGCCACAGCGCTGCATGCCAAATAAGACCATAATTTTTTTTATCATGATGAGGGAGGAATGTCTGAGGAGTTCTACGAAAGAAGCGGAGCGTCAAGGGACCTACCACCGATATGGCCAGGGGCTTCTACCCCCCCCCCCCCTAAGCAACCGGGCTCAATTCCTCTCCCCAGGGTGAGAATTGCCGGGGGGTTGGGGGTTCAACCCCCCAGTCATTTTTAGAGCCCCATGTTAAAGTATGTTTTTCATACCCAAATTTGAAGTTTATCATAGGCCAACCCCCCCAGTTATTTTTCCACAATTCTCATACTGCCTCTCCCCACCCCCTACTTGGGTCGGCCTTCCACTCTTGGCAGTGTGTTATCTAGTCTCCTCCTCTATAATTATTTATTTGAAATAGCAATCTCCAAATTTCTAAAGCGCCACGTATACTCGTATAGGCCTACTCGACGTGCAATCCTCGGGTTTCCGGAATATTCATGCGCGGGCTCTGAATGCTGTCGTCTGCATGGTTCATTATAGGCCTAGGCCAGGCCTATCTGAAATGTATCAGGTAGGCCTATCACTTTCAAGCTTTCAATTAAAAATCATTTAGGGACTTTATTGTCTTCAAGAAATATAAAAGAGAAACTTTTTACTTTTTGCGTTTGCAGGTGGTTCAATAAAGTAGGCCTACGTCCTTGCTTAGTGCTTACCTTACAAACAGGTGCCATGGACCCATAATATTTATGTTGCCTGCTTTCTGTCTGCTCTGTCAAATGCTGCGTACTGAACCCAAGGCCGTCTGCAAGATTTTCTTTCTGGCTGGGGGGAAAGGTGTTTAGGCCTACTCGACCATGATCAATGCGAGCAAGCCCACAAGTGACCGATCGATCGAATCAACTGCTTAGGCCCTAGTTACCGTACTGCTATCCTTATAGGCTAAGGTTTGGAGAAGCGTCGTGAGCTCTTCAAGCGGTTCTGGACAGCCAATAGGCCTACATCACACACTGTCATGCAGGGGCTTCTATCCCCCTAAGCAGCCGGGCGCAATACATATTCTTCCCCCCTTATTGGGCCGACATAGGCCTACTCCCGGCAATATGTAATCTTGTCCTTTAACTATAGAGAATGAAGGTTCCTGGGGGGAGAGACAAACAAGCATCCAGCAGACGATCACCGAAACACGTAGCGCCAAGACGGAGAGGGGTTTTGGGTGTGATATGCGTCCCTCCTCCCCCCATTAGAAATTTTTGCAATTTCCGCATTGCAATTTCTGCAATACAATAAAATACAATGTGGGTCTACATAATAATGATGTTGTTTTTCTAAGTGTTCAAGGAACAAAATGTTTTGAAATTTGACAGTCTGAAATTTGAAAGATAGCACTGGAGATAAGCCATTTAGTTCAGTGTTTAATCAGTGTGTTACCTAGTCACACTGCTTTTTGGGAATTTAGGTTTTGGGGAGGGGTAAATGGCTGTTTTGGGCGAACGGAAACCGCTCAGACAGAAATTTTCTGACAACATTTGTTAGTCTTTCGCCTAATTTTCCTTCTTGAAACATACATTTAGGCCTACTTCCCCAAAATGCTGATGCATGACCTTATTTTTAGTGGGCCTACTTCGATGCTTTGCAATCAAATTCTTCTACTGACGGGATAACTGCACTTGTATAAACCTGTCAAATTTATATAGGGGGGGGGGGTCAATGTTGCATTATATACTTTTTATGGAGGAGGAAATTATTCTATAGGCCTAAGCTTATAGGCCTACATGTTCACAACAACTAGGCTATCGATTTTTCTGGAAAATTACATTCCTGGGGAACTCCCTCCCAGAGATTTCCAGATTAAACACTGCATTTAGTTGTACAAATACAGTATTTGTACAAGTATTTACATTAAATCGAATCATTATAATATGATTGTATCATTTATTAAAATAATAGGCCATAAATAATATTATTATAATTAGGTAATAGTAAATTTTATCGTGGCGTATTAAAACAGTTCATGTGATGAAATAATGTAGATAGCAATACTATTAGGCCTATAACTAATACAATGTTGAAAAATTTTTATGGGGGGGAAGTAATTTCTGGGGAAACTTCTTCCTAGAGATGACTAGATTAAACACTGCTTCCATATGGCTGTCCTTCCCCCCCTATCGACGTGAGTTTTGGCTTTCTTCTGTTTCCCCCCCTGTTTTTCACTGGGCGCAAGTCGCGCCCGCCTATACATGGGATAGAAGCCCCTGCTGTCATGTAGCCTATCTATAGTAAATCATAATGCATCAGTTATTTCATTTTAGGGCCTACATTATTTCATTTGGGTAGCGCGCGTATACGGCCTCCGGGCCTTGCCTATGTTAAGGGGCTCGAACTCGCGTCCGCTGATCTCCATATGCCAGTGTGTTATCCAATGAGCTTCAGTGGGTTTAATAGCAAATATAGGCCTATTAAAGTCTAATATCTTTGTTAATAGCTTACCAGCAAGACGTAGGCTATAGCTTGTTGTATTCGGGCTTAACGACACTGTTTCATATCGAAGATGATTAGTGTCGATTAGTGATGATTAGCAGAGTAGGCTACAACCTCACACTCCACGTTTATATTGCGACCGAGCCACCCGCTGTAAAGATCCGAGAAATTAATCTCTGACCGGGAATTGAACCCGGGCCGCCGGCGCGGCGAGCAGGCTACAACCACGGTAATTTAGTCGGCCGTGCTACAACCCACTCGGCCACGCAGGATCTCTCCTAGGCTTTAGCACAATGTAGCCTAATAAATATACTGTGGCTATATAATAAGTGTCATCGTCTTTCTAAAATTCAACAAAGTTGTTTTACTTACTTATATACTCGACCGATCTATTACGAGTCTACGACTTTAAGTATGCTGCAATCTGCTTAACTGCCTCTCAATTTTAATTCGATGCTTAGAGGCAGTGAGGTAGTCTTATCACAGTCGGTAAACAAGATCGGAGTAGACAATTGTCGGAATAATTTCTATTAAACGTTCCCTTAGATTCCGAAGTTGAAAAATTGAAGGTCTCTACCAGAATTTACACCGCAGCAATGATCCCCATTGAAACACCTTCACAAATCCTTTCAGAAGTGAGAATCATAGCCAATGATTTCGGCAACGGCCATCGCTGGTTGCTTAACGGCAAGAACTCGTAACCGTGCTTATTAGTTATCAACTGTCATGTTTTATTTGTAGTATTTGTTGTTTGGTAATCACTAGTTATATTCTTGCTGTTTCACGAGATACTGTATAAAAAGCTCATATAGCTCCTGCTTTAGCCGACATTGCTTAGAGTGCGAAGAAATGCTTGTCGGACGTCGGTCACCACTTGATCATGATCATAATTATACTACACTGAAAATGGGGATGACTTGTGTTGCCCAATCACCACGTGTAAACTGGTATTTCCTTAGTTGATCATTGGGCAAACCTGGTAATGGCGGTCCCAAATTATAGCATTAAGGAAATCGATATATAGTACTGTGCTGACATAGAAAATGAATGTTGTGATTAATTTGACAATGTAGCACGTCATATGCCATAGTTTTCACTCGGCAACTTCAAATATAACGGTCCCAAATTATAAAATTAAAGAAATCGATAGGCTATCTCCTGAGAAGGCTTTAAACATGATGTGTGGTGAAATAGAAGGTGGATTGATGAAAACCGTTTGATTGATGGACGCTTGATAAAAGAAAGCTGGATAAACGGCATTCCAGCTGAAATGGAAGCTGGATGCATGCTGAAATACATCACAGAAATCAACAATCCAGTTTCCATTTCTCAAGTTTAATTTTCGTCAATCCAGTTTCTATTTCACCTATAAGGACCCTTCATCCAGCATCCATTTCGCAAGCGTTTTAATTAATTCATCTTCCATTTAACTTATTATGTCCATCATCCAGTTTCTATTAATTTTCTCAACCATTCAATTCGTCAATCCAGCTTCTATTTCAGATCTAGAAATACCTTCATCCAGCTTATATTTCACTTGCGTGTTTTCATCAATCCACGGTCCACCTTCATTTCACCTTTAAAAAGTCTTCATCCAGCTAACCAGCTTCCATTTCTCATGTGCTTTCTCATTATTCCGGCTTCTATTTCGGTGGACAGCTGGTCGTTTTATAAGTGTGGAGTGCAGAAGAAACCGTAACTGTGAAGTTCAAAAACAACATCGTTTCTATGCGCCAATCCAATACTCCGCACTATTACCCCACGTCAAGTTTATAACCTTCACAAAATCTCGATTTCCTTAATGCTATAATTTGGGACCGCCATTACCAGGTTTGCCGATCATTGGTCCTAAATATCTTGTAAGCGAAGTTGCTCCTTGCAGAGTTTAATAGAAAGGTGAATCTTCTCTTACAATTCTTAGATATTGCTTCACACTGCGTCTGTATTATAACCAGTGACGGATTTATTTCCACTAACAACTTTTCTTATGGTTTACAATAAGATTGTCTCTATATTTATTCTGCTCTTTTACAGACCTGTAAAGTGAATCTCACAGTGCAACCTAATCAGAGACACTTCCATTGTGAATAGCCCCACAGAAAAGAAAGGTCTTTAGAGAACATGCAGAAACAGATAAGATCTTGAGTAAGAGAAGTTTTAGCAGGAAGATCATCCCATGGCAAAGGACAAACAGATGCATAGGCACGATGTTGTGCTGTGTCTGTGCGAGACCATGTAAAGTGGAAAAGCTATCTACAGTTCTTGGTAGAGATCCTGCGTGGCCGAGTGGGTTGTAGCCCGCTCGCCACGCCGGCGGCCCGGGTTCGATTCCCGGTCAGAGATTAATTTCTCAGATCTTTACTGCGGGTGGCTCAGTCGCAATATAAACGTGGAGTGTGAGGTTGTACTCTGCCTCCGACACTAATCATCTTCGATATGAAACAGTGTCGTTAAGCCCGAATACAACAACTACAGTTCTTGGTCTGCCTGACTTGTTCTGTGCTGTTTAGAGATTTCCTAGGACTTTGATGACAGAATATTTTAGGAAGAAGATCTGAATTAGAGCATAAATTAAGGACATGCACATAAGTTTGTTGATAAGGAAGGGTCTAGACCAGTCTATTGGTGATCCACGAATGCGTATTGAGATTGTTTGTCAATAGGATATCATGCCGGATCGAACAGAAGTCTATAGAAAAATTGAGGAAAACCCCAGGAGTTCACTTATGAGAATGCATGGATTCAGAAATTCAGAGATGTTTGAGTAGCAGCTAAAGCAGTCGAATGATTGTATTAAAACCAGATTAGTGTCATAGAGAATCTGGTTTGCATCTGAGTCTCTTATGAACAACCTTTACAAGTATCTCGGAGAAACTAGACAAGGTTGAGATGGGTCGATATTCAATAATTAATAATGTTTTGAGAGAGCTCTGCCAGTTTTACGTATAGTCCTGAGTAACTTTGGCTATCTTAATCAGGTCAGGTACAGTGTCGAGGCTAATTGGCTGGTGTTTCAAATAAGGCAAAGACAAAGCTAGCCAGGAATGTTTAAGCAGCTGAACAGACAAATCTGAGGAATCAGTAGGGCTAGTTAACTTGAGGTCTTAGATAATGCTGAGGATTTCACATAATTCTGAGTATTTAAATGCATGACAGTTTAATAAAGCCATACAATCTATTGGCAGAATTTGTTTGACCATGCTTTTAATTTTTGTTTTATATACAGCGTTGAGTGAATGTTATGCATTTGTTCTTCAGAGTTTAGCCTTTGAAGAGTCTATAATTGAATGATTACTGTATATTTTATAGTTGATCCAAATTTGTGTATGAACTTTGCCAGTTGAACTTGCAAGAGGATGATTGTCAAACAGTGGCTTGTATCGTGTGCGATACTCACCGCAATGCTAAGAAAGTAAGCATCAACGTTCCGGCTACAGCGACGTGCCAGACTCTCCTTGGTCGAGTTGCCAATCGCTTGGGTTACTCTAGTGGAACATTTCTGCTCTACTATCAGGAACCAGACGGTGCTGAGAATGCAGAAGAAGGTGTAAGTTCAGCTGAGTTGTGTTCACTTTTTTCTTCAGTTGTCTACTACAACATTATCTTGTAACCTACACAATACACATGAGCTTTCACTTCTCTTTACATTTATTTCTTTATTCTGTATTTTTTTTCAATTTCCCTAAATTATTATTTTATTCATTTGAAATTTCTGTAGTGTACGGAAATGTTTATGTGCAGTTCCCTTAAGCAGTGAGTATTGGACACTTCTATGATAACCTGCCATTAAGCTGCTTTATGTTTTGACTGTCGGCAGGGCAAGTATGCATTCATAGCAAAGTAAAATTCTCATTTTCATGTAGCAGTACTTTAACTCACAGAGTCATCAAGTTCCTGAGCAAAGCAGATTGCAAGGTTCTCATTTTACATTGTTCTCTAATCAGGTCATATACACTTCACACGAAGATCTGGAAAACAATGGATTCATTTGAGATTATTTTTTCAAGGAAATTATGTGTTGATAGCCGTAAGGCCTATCCATTTGGTTATGTACACTGAAATTCGGAACTCTTGCTGTGCTGACCTCCTCTTTGTCTTACACCATACCATTGATCTCTATTGTCTTTTTGTTCATGCTGGCAAATCTGTCACAGAGCTGCTCAGAATTTATCATGTGTTTGTTTACAGCATTTGTCAGTAGGTTAAGCTGTTCTGCAGGTTGAATTGAACTTCAAAATGTCTAACATTTGGAAGAAATATGGTGACTTTCCATGAACGGGAAACGTACTTGGGCAATTCTCTGGGTTTTAAATGTATTTGCCTGTATTGAAGTGTGTTTTTTTTGTTTTTAAATGCATGAGCTACGGCATAATATTGTGCTTCATGTGTTTAGGTTTGTCTGAATGATCTTCCAACTGCGTCACTACAGAGCATCGTTGGAAGCAACTTACGACAGAATTTCTATGTAACAATGAAGGATGGCGAACGTGTTGAGGTCAGCTTTTAGTCTTTGCTGCTGTGGACTATTTTAAGAAAGGACTTTGAAGCTATAAACTGTGCTTCAAATAAACTTAAGTCATGCAAGTTAATTTAATTAGTGTTTGTCAAGTGTTATGCTTTTCAGTCAGTTGCCACTGATGAGCATTTGTCAATGTCATCATGGTTTTTCCCGTGTTGGTTTTGAAGTTGAATTCTCTTTGTGATTTGCTGAAAATACTTTGTTTACTGTTTGTTTAAATTATCAGTTGATGATCTTGGCTAAAAGATGGCTGGCTTATATTAAGAACTTTGCTCAAACTACGGCACTATGTTTTGACGTTCTCAACACAGGTTTGATTGCCTACAGGTGGCATCAGCAGGTCATTGGGGTTATGGTTACCGACTTTCTTAGGCCGAGTCTTGATTGTTTCAGTGACCATCACATCAATGTGACTCTCTTGCCAGTTCCAGGTGACTAATTTTGATTTTCAATAATATTCATTTTGATATATTCATTTCGATATATTCATTTTGATGATAATGGCAGCCAAAGTCTTACTGACATCTGCACCGACCAGAGATTGCAAGTTTTCATGTGCTCTGGATATTACGAAATATGCAATCGAGTTTCTTCTTTCAGAAAGATGAATTCCTGAACACGGCTGACAACACGGAAGACATGAGAAGAAACACGGATTCAGCTGACAACGTGAAACCGATACAACTCGTCTCAATCATCAACGATTCTTCCACTTCAAATCTGTCGAACTCTAAGGAAAATAAAGTCAACTATGGCAGCTACAGCCTTTCATCGGCTCTCGTCAAGTCAGACACAGGTAGCTAAAAACACAAGCAGAGATGATAGCAGACACATCATTGCTTCTTGAATCTCTGGTTTAGCGTCCATGCAAATGTTTCTTGGCAAGAGTAACGACATGTTAAGTTATGTAACTCTTGACTTTTGCAGCTGTGCATCGTATTAATGTAACAGATGCAGGATGGATATATGCATGTACTTGTACTATGTACAGGGTGGGCCAAAAAAAAGACTCCCCTAAGAATTTTGCCAATATCTTGACCAAAAGTAAGAATTTCGAAATGAAATTTTGCAGGCTTAAAGACAATTCATATTTACACCATATGGCCAGATTTCATTAAGATATTTCAAAAAGAACGAAAGTTATACCACTTTTAGTGAAGCCACTCACCGTTTTTTGACGATTCAAAAACGCGACGTAACAAAAAGTAACAAAAAATCAATTCAATTATTTTGGCCAATATCTTGGCCAGAAGTAAGAATATCGAAATGAAATTTTACACGGCTAAAGACAATTCATATCTAAACATGAGGGCCAGATTTGATCAAAATATTTCAAACAGAACAAAAGTTATACCACTTTTAGTGAGGCCACCCCCCATTTTTCGACAATTCAATGGCGTAATGCAGCAAAAACACGATTTTATTAAGTCTCATCTAAAATAATTGTTATCAAATAGCCTTCATATTGCCAGATTATCATTATTATTACTATTTAAAAAATAAACAGGGTACCAGCGTAGCTGCACGTCACTGAGAAGTCACTTAGCAAGATGACATCAAATTGGTAAATAAGGAATCTGTCAGATTAATCAACAGGTCCATCAAGAACTTTGCAAAGAGACTCAAAAGAAGTTTTGGCACTGGTTGTGGGCACATTGAACACAAGTTGTGAAGCACTACCAAGTTCATTTGACAACAGTTATTTGAGACGAGACTTAATAAAATCGTGTTTTTGTTACTTTTTGTTGCATTTCGTTTTTGAATCGTCAAAAACGGTGGGTGGTCCCGCTAAAAGTGGTATAACTTGTGTTGTGTTTGAAATATTTTAATGAAATCCGGCCTTAATGTGTAAATATGAATTTCCTTTAAGCCTGTAAAATTTTATTTTGAAAGTCTTACTTCTGGCCAAAATATTGGCAAAAAACCTAGTTTTTGATGCGTTTCGTTTTTGAATCGTCAAAAAACAGGGGGTGGCCTCACTAAAAGTGTCATAACTTTTGTTGTGTTTGAAATATTTTTATGAAATCTGGCTATCTGGTGTAAATATGAATTGCCTTTAAGACTGCAAAATTTCATTTCAAAATTCTTACTTTTGACCAAGATATCGGCAAAAAACCTAGGGGGGTCTTTTTTTGGCCCACCCTGTATGTCTGTATGCATGTATGTGTGAGGAAAGTTTATATGTTGACTTTTGGGTAATGCACAATAGTGTTTGGAGGCACAACTATCTTACAGGTCTACACAAGTGCTTTTAAGACATTTTTAAAACAATTTTTGCTGCGCTGTGCATATGCAACAGAAGACCATTTTAGGAGAATGGTCCAATACATGCGAATGTAGGATGGGCTGCAAATCTTACTTACTACCAGCTGTCTGTAACAGCAGTAAGTTTGAGAAAAGTAGGCCTACTTCTACTTAGCATTTTCCATGTGTTTTCGTGTGTTATTTGTTTTGCTTGTATTGCCATCGATACTCATTCTTACACATTATAGCTTGTTATGTAAAATGAAAGGTTGTTTTAAATGTGAAGTTTTTATAGTTTTGACCATGCAGTTAATTGGGGCTAGTTGCTGTGAATTTGTTTCCAATAGTGATAGATTTTTGCTTTAGAATGTCCGATAATTATCTGCTGGTCTTGTAGACATGTTCATAACAATTCTGTGCTGTTATTTGAAGAGTATTTGTTTGCATTTATTGAGTTTATTTGTTTTTCAGGATTTGTTGGTCTCGTCAATCAGGCAATGACCTGCTATTTGAATAGTCTACTTCAAACGCTGTATATGACTCCAGAATTTCGCAATGCCGTCTACAGGTGATTTGAGATGAATACGACGAAATCTTTGCTCAATTTTCAATGTTCTAGTCTGCTTTAATGGAGTAATTTTTTTATAGTACTGTAGCAATAATAATGCACTTGCATCTTGCAGGCATCAGCTGATGTTGCACTAATTCCTTTGTCCATTTCCAGGCAGTTCCATTGTTCAGCAATTGATGCAGGACTGGAATTTTGAGCAGCGTAAGCCACTGAAGCAGGCTTGTCTTTTCAAGACTAAATATTATGACATTAATGGAACAGACAACTTTTGGAAGTTCCAGAAGTCTAGAACATCAGTAGCAGAAAGCAGAACAGTTTCTATCAATTATGAAAATAGGATGAAGTGCATTGGTTATCAATAAATCAATCAATCAATCACAAACTATGGTTGCTATGGTCATCTCAGATGTTGTTGGATGGTTAACACTGAGGTGACTGTCCTCAGCTGATAATGTGATTGATCGTTATAAATAGCGGGTATTTTAAAGTGCCTTAAATTATTGTTTGACTGTGTCTTGGAATTACTTGTTAAACTTTAGCAATCCTAATGCGATGGTATATTATGGTTTGCAGATGGGAATATGAGGGTACGTTAGAGGAGGCAGTGAAGAGCATCCCTTACCAACTGCAGAAGCTGTTTCTTATGTTGCAGGTAAATCAGTGGTTTGATTATTATTTCTGTTGGGCATAATTCATATTCAAGTTTCAAAATTAAATTGTACCTGCAGTTTTTCCATTGTTTTCAAATGCAATGTCTGACAAAACTACAGGAAGGTAAAAGAAAGAACGAGCCAATGCAGGCTGGATTGAATGATGAAACGTGCAGCGGAGGAGGTCCAGCAGTGGCTGTTATGTCATGGGTAATAACGATGATGTGCAGATGAATGATTGATCAACAACTGTATTGTATACAACGTATTTTGCAGATATAAGAAATTCCTCTTACGGTATTACCTAATCAAAGGCACAATGATGGCTTAAGCATTTGGATTGTTGGCTGTTGAGTTCATATGTCTTAATTTATGGTTTTCCTCCTCTGTTTCAGACGTGTGACAAAAAGTCTGTTGGAACAACTGATATTACGAAGAGCTTTGGCTGGGACAGCAGTGATGGTGAGTTGAGAGGCAGAGATCTCATACGCTCGTCATCTTTGTCACGTTTGCGCTGATGACGTTCAGGTGTTCATCCATGACCTTCCTTCGTCTGCTCACCTTGCATTTACTGCTCGCATAGATCAAATCAAATCAAATCAAATCATCTATTTGGCAACCAAAAACAACAGGAACAAATCAAATAAAGCATCATAAATACAAGGTTAATAAGTATAATAAAACATTACTTAAATAACGATGCCAAAGGTTTCTATTTGGTTGCACAGGGGACTCGGAAGGGGTCTTACAACCCCGCTAGGTGAGTCCCCTGGGCGACTATACCAAGATGATGATGGCCAATAGGTTGCCGTACCGTGGTCCTAACATAAAGTATAAGTGAAAAAAAAACTAATTTAAGAAAACAAACAGCAAACACCTTAACTAACTTAACTAATAGCACAAATACACATTAATTCGATGATCATAGGGCCTCTAGTAGATCTAGATGTAGTTAAGGCACAGAGGTCGCTGGATGGTCGGGATGCTGCATGGGTAGTAAGGATATAGATATAATTTATTCAGAGTAGGAGAAGATATTTAAAAGTTTGACGATTTGTTCACTCTGTAATGAGAATCAATAATAGTCATAATGCACCAGAATAAATTATTATTTATTGTCAAGAATCAGGGCACGCAATTTTGACTTAAAGATTCGAAGGCTAGGTAGCTGTCTGATGGAGAGGGGAATCTTATTCCATGTTTGAGCCCCACTGTATTTAACACTTGCTTGAGACACTTGTTAGGTCTCTGGATGTCTTCCAGTCGGTTTTCACTGAATTCCTGCAAGACACGCAGCTCATTTGCTTTGGCACCACCAACACTGGCCCAACAGCATCTAACGCTAGATTTTCTCCTCCTTGCTGAGAGCTTCCCATCTTCACCTTTCACTCCAGTGTCCGTGACCTTGGCATTGTCGGTGATAGCATGCTTGCTGTTTCTGATCTTATGCATGTTCCTACTTTCACCAGAGACAGCTTAACCCCTTGGCTGCCGTATTGACGAGAGGTACTCGTCATGAATCATGTGTATGCTGTGTGCCCTGTTGACGAGAGGTACTCGTCAATATATACGATTACGTCTGCGCTCTGTCTGGCACTGAAAGCACTGCTTATTGTTCAAAATCTAGGCACCTGACGGTCAATAGTAATTTCTGCAATGCTTTGCGCAATTTTTTGGCTACTTTTTGATCAGTGTGTAAAGCTGCTGTTGGAGTTAGAACATGCTAATGTTGAGCGTTATTTGGCGTTTTCTTACAGATGTTTGAAAGTAATTTGAACGTTCTTTGTGATAAATTTTAACATTTTGCGATCACAACTGACAGTTTGACTTGGCCGGATTTTTTTACTAGGGAACAAGTTTCGGTATGTTAGAAGACAGCGATTATAGTGAAATAGAGAGCTAAATCAGCTCAGATGAATCTGGCGACGAGTCCGTGAGCGTTGATGTGGATGAAAGTGGTATGCCGTATTTGTTAGAAGAAAGTCATATAGTTGGTTCTAGTTACAATAAATAAGTAGCCTAACAAAGGCAATGTTCGCAATGATAGATATGTGATTTTTATTGAAACAATCACAAATTATAATCATTGCAACAGTTAATGCACCTCAGAAACTAAAATTGCAACAATACATTTTTGCCCAAATTTACATGTTATGTGTTGGCACACGGGGTGACGTTTAGCCCATGATGACGTGGCAGCCAAGGGGTTAAAGCAATTTTGGTCATGCACTTCTAAATAAGCTATCTTCAGCTGCTCTGTATGGTGCCCTTGTGATGATCAGCTTTTTATGGCACCATATAAATTGTCGGGATTATTATTATTATTCATAGACTTGTTCTTTGCTGTAAACTAGTAACCCGATTCATCCTTCGTGTGTCTCAAAAACTACTTTGTCTTCTCTGGGTCTTTCACACTGGCAGTAACTCTGGTTGGTGAATACTGATGATTGTATGTCTACAAATTTAATCATGTAGAAATACCATGACCATGTTTTGGTTTGACCACGGTGTAAGGTTTAAGAGTTCACCCTTCAGTATTCAAGACAAGCTTTTGTGCAAATAACTTAGGTCTTTACCTTGATTCATCCCTCTCTTTTGGTTGCTCTCTGTCTATTCCTTCTCTCTTTGCCTTTGTATATTTGCCTATCGCTGTGTCTCAAAGTCCTAAGTTATTTCCAGCTTGTGATATACGCCCTAAAAATGTCACTAGTACTGCAAGAAATGACCATTTGTATTTGTTTTCATAGCTTGGCACCAGCACGACATTCAGGAGCTTTGCCGCGTCATGTTTGATGCGTTAGAGAAGACTTGGCAGAATACAGAGCAGGCTGATCTCATCAATCAGTTATACCAAGGACGAATGAAGGACTGCGTGCAATGTCTTCAGGTAACAACTGTCATCTCGTTCACTGCCAGCCGTTCTTTGCTTCACCACCCTTGAGCTACCCAACTTGGCATTACCCTCAAAAGATGGCAAGAATTTTATTCCTTAAGTCTTTTATTGTAACTTAATTTAATGACTCCAACCACACTTCCATTTTCTTGTTAACAAGTTCTTGATTAACATTAATATCTTCTTTTTAATTTTTATTACTTGTTTATTCTTGCAGGTTGCAGTGTGAAAGCCTGTGTGATTACTAAGCAATATAATAGTAAAAATGACATTAAACTACTTTATTTACACTGCAAAATGCAAATGTAAATGCTAGTCATATTAACTAATCTCAGTTTAATATTATTTCACTGAGTAACACTTATTCTTAGATTTGACAAGCGTTTGTTGAAATGCCTTATCTGCCCAAATCTTAGCCATTGTTGTATATTTTCAGAAGTTCATATAAATAATATGCATTCGCTATTTCTACGTTAATTAGCTAGGAATATTTTCTTAGATTTTTATATTTGCATGTAATAATTAAAATTGTGTTATTGTTATAATTAGTAGGCTGACTGGTTTTGACTTAATGTTTTCAGTGTGGATGGGAAAGTTCAAAGACAGTTGCGTACCAAGACATACCGCTGGCTGTCAAACCATTTGGAGAGGGTAGAGCATACAGCACTGTGGTAAGCAAAATTGGAATTCAATTGACAGCAAAAGTTGAAAGCTGGTGAGCATCAGAAGAAAAGATAAGGCAAAGCAAACTTGCTTAGGACTTGTATTTGTTTCATGTTGCTGACCGTGCTGGGCTGTGGGGGGGGGTGGGTTGGTGGGGGAGGGGGCACTGGTTTATGCATGGCAAAGATCGTCTCTCGTTTGATGTGTTAATGATTTATTTGTCTTAAACTCATTCTAGAGTATGTGCAATTGTGCATTCAGTGTGCAATTGTGCATTCAGTGTGCAATTGTGCATTCAGTGTGCAATTGTGCATTCAGTGTGCAATTGTGCATTCAGTGTGCAATTGTGCATTCAGTGTGCAATTGTGCATTCAGTGTGCAATTGTGCATTCAGTGTGCAATTGTGCATTCAGTGTGCAATTGTGCATTCAGTGTGCAATTGTGCATTCAGTGTGCAATTGTGCATTCAGTGTGCAATTGTGCATTCAGTGTGCAATTGTGCATTCAGTGTGCAATTGTGCATTCAGTGTGCAATTGTGCATTCAGTGTGCAATTGTGCATTCAGTGTGCAATTGTGCATTCGGTGTGCAATTGTGCATTCAGTGTGCAATTGTGCATTCAGTGTGCAATTGTGCATTCAGTGTGCAATTGTGCATTCAGTGTGCAATTGTGCATTCAGTGTGCAATTGTGCATTCAGTGTGCAATTGTGCATTCAGTGTGCAATTGTGCATTCAGTGTGCAATTGTGCATTCAGTGTTCTCATTTTGCTATTTAGATAATTAACGTCACAGGCATTTTTAAATATATATATCTGTCTTTTTTTAGATTTGAACCTTTGGACTTTTTATCCAGCATGTTAACTGTGTACTGTTGTGGTGCTCTGTTGCTAGCATATTGATGGACAGTACATTTCACAACTGTTATAAGCAAGTGATTGTATGTGATGAATTTTGTAGGAGGAATCACTGAGAGCTTTCTGTTCACATGAACTTCTTGATGGCAATAATCAATGGTTCTGTGAGAAATGCGGCAAAAAAGTTGATGCACACAAGGTACCTTAACTTACATAGACGATTATTCCCCAACTTATTTCATGCATCTTAGTTTTATAGAACTTCTAATATTACTATCGCATTGACATTAAGCTTCATGGCCCAAACAGCCTGGGCATTTAGTGCCACAAGGTGTAAAACAAACATTATTGACCTTCTAATATCTAAATGAAAATTATCTCTGTAAAACAGTCCATGGATAATTTGGATATTATTCTGTAACATAGGATTTGCAGTTTTGTAAGTTATTTGTGCAAATGATCATGAAAAAGATATGCCTAGTTTATTTACAGATTAATTCGCTGCCCTGTTTGAAGCATTTGGTATTAATTTAGTAAATTACATATTATACCTGTCTTGTGTTATATGCTATGTATTTAAGATCTGTTCTTTCAATATTTGCATTTATTTTTTTATTCTTTGATTTATTGTAGAGTCTGAAATTTTTAACATTTCCCTACCTCTTGACAATGCACCTGATGCGATTTGACTTTGACTACAACACGTTACGTAGGATCAAACTTAATCATAGGTTAGTCAAAGGATGTGTCACATTTTTATGCTATTAAAGAATAAGGAAATAAGTAAAATTAATTAATTAATTAATGGGTTGTGGTTTAATAGGGTTTCATTGCCTAATTATAAATTGTCACTGGTATATGCTAGGGTTGGAACATTGGAATAGAAGGTTACGAAGGGATCATGATTGCAATTAATTATCTGAATGTTGTCCTCTATCTTAAGGATAAGTTTTCCTGAAGTCCTCAACTTGAATGACTTTACGGTGAAGACGGATTCAACTTCAACGGATGGTGTAGCAGGACAATCGTCGTCAGAGCAAGAGACAGCGAATGGCACGACTGCGTTGTTTAGTGCTAACTGTGAGATTTTCGTTCTATTCTTCATTTTACTTGTTTTTATGTATATTAACGTTTGTCAACGTCTGTAGCATCAATTGTGATAATACATGACTAATGGTTGATTTTAACCAGCAGTTCAGCATACCGTAAAATTCATGAGAAATCAAGTTGGTAATGCCAGAAGATTTGTCTGTATTTTGGTCACACTGAATGCATTCTGCTTCCTCTGACTAGAATACTGCATCAAGCTGTGCAGTAATGTGTCTTGGACTTTCTTACCAACAGCATGAGACCATATTTCTTTGTCCTCTGCAATGGCTTGCTGTCTGTCCACTGAATATCCACTTCAGTCTGGCATTCATCATGTACAGGGTACAAGCAGATTCATCAGCCTTGCTGCTTATCATTTGTGTTGTCACACCTTAAGCTATGTTAAAGGTAACTCATCACTTCCATCAGCATATCTACTGGAAGGTGTGTTGTTCTTGGCACATGTCTTGCCTGTTGTCGGCATTCATTCACAAATGCCGTTCCCTCCATTGGAAACTCTCTACCTCCTCCTCATCTTCGCAACTCACTAAGTAGCGAGACTATTTCACTCTCAACTAAAAAGTTCTTACCTTTCTCGGTCTACATATGGGTCTTAATGGTTGCCAGCTGCAATATGCACTTTTCAATTTTGCAAGGAGGGCAATGTCTAACTACAGACCTTGTATAATTGCATCAGGTAACCTATTTGGCCAGACATCCCATAGATTATTATTGTTGGCCACATTTACTGATCCTGATTCCTGATGTATTACAGAAAAGGTGCTATAGAAATAATTGGATTAGATTTGATATTAAATTTGTGATATCTGCTATATTTGAAATTAATAAGTTAAGATGTTTAAGATTAATTATGGGTCAGTATATAAACTACACATGTATAGAATCCTCATTATTTAATTTTGCTTTTCTTTTCGACTTGTTTATTCGCAGCTGAGAGTGCTTGCGGCAGCAACGACGACTGTTCTGCGATGGATTCAGTGGAATCAGAATCGCCCGCTGGAGATCCGAGTTCTTCCCCCAAGGTCAATCAGTTATTCATGTCTGAGAAGAATCCTAAATTCAAGTTATTGAAGCATAAGTGAAGTAGCATTTATAAGTAGTGAGATTGTAAACCAATCTTGAGCAAAGACGGACGTAGTAACAGCTGCTTCAGAATTTTATCATCTGTTCTTCAGATGTGTTGCAATGAACATGAGACTGCGTCGCCATGACAATTTCTGATTTCTTTCATTGTTAAAAACATGCGCATATACATAATATATAGCATGCATATGTGTGCTTGTATGTGTGTGCGTGCATGTGTGTGTGTGTGTGTGTATAATGTATACATTAACAACTCTGATGTTACAAATGAAGTTCTTATGACATTCTTTAAGTGAAATTAATTTTAATTTTAGAATTTCAACTCTCTTTTTTCTTACATGCATAGATATTATGCTGATGATGCTAGGCTTTTGTTCCTTTGTGTCCAGGTTTTGCATTAGTGATTGATTATTATCGGTTTGAACTTGTTGGGTGATCAGTTATGGTTAGTGTCTAAATGAAGCATAAGTGAAGTAGCATTTATAAGTTAAGATTAATACAGCTGTATAAGTTGAAGTGCTGCATGAAAGAAAGCCCCAATAGACTGTGCATTACTGATATGGATTGTAAACTGCATTCATGAGAAACCTATGACCAATGCTGCCGCTTTCAAGCTTCTTTACTTCCAAAATCCTACTTAGGCTAAAGTTCATTGTGAGTACTATTCGTAGAAATGCCTGCACATTATTTCTCTGTCTGCAAATTCTTTAAACTAATAGAACGAGTTAATTGAATTGCAGGGTCCGTATGAATATCAACTCTTCTCAATTATGGTACATTCTGGAAACGCCTCTGGTGGTCATTATTATGCATATATCAAGTAGGTGGCATGATCATATATATATATATTCTTCCAATCTCTTTTACATTTATATAATAAGCTGATATTTAGAATATAGCTTACAAGAGGATATCACTTTACCAATGAATAACCAACAGTAGATTGGTATATCTTAAGACTTTTCCTTTTCCAGGTGTTCTTCGCTTCATAAATCCAAAAATAGAATAGAATATTACTCGGTGGTTAAACAATTGCCTTAATATGTCAAGTTAAGAAATAAACAACTCTATTCAAAAATATAAGAGATGCTGAAAGATGTTTGGCCATGAAACTTCCTCAATGTGTATTTAAACTCTTGAGCAAAAGTCATTTGATTAAATCTGTTGTTGAAGTTATGTTAAGTTGATTTTATACGAGCATGCTTGTTAGTTTCACACTGCTTTTTATTTTATTTAGATCATTTGAAAGAGAACAGTGGTTCAGCTTTAACGACCAAAATGTGTCGGCTGTAAGTTGAATTTTATTTTATATATATGTAAGTAAGTATTTTCTGTTTTACTCCACTTACAAACGCACATTGGGACGTTAAACATATCTGCAAATATTGTATTTGAATGTTACAGAGACTAAAGAATTATTTATTTTAATTGGACTTCTCTGTAATTCTGTGGATCGTCAGAACCTATCCTATTTATATTGTGTGACGGCTTATTATGTATTGTTTATTGGGATATAAATTGCTGATGGAGGTGTGTGAAAATACTTTTTGGTTTGATTGAAGTGTAATTTTCTTAACTACTTGTTCAGATTACGTACGATGATATTAAGAAAACCTACGGTGGTTCCTCTTCTGTTCACGGACATTATTCGTCAAGTTTTGCAAGGTACATCTTCTTCTCGTGAATGTAGCATTTCAATTGCTTTGTATTTAGTTGCTTTTCAGCAGAATGCAGCTAAGTGTAGGATTCAGTTATGTTTACATTTTTACCAGATTTTTTAAATTCATTTTTCGTACGCATTATTACCTTGAATGTTAGTTTTAGTGCTGGCTTTTGGTTAATGTTCGTGTTTAACTGGTGAAAGTGTCAAATGTTCCAGAGCTCAGTTGTGCTCGTCAGTTGTAGGCTTCATGAGTTTTCAAAAGAGTTTTTTAGTTTATGAAAACATAATTCTTCTCAGTCTGTTTTAGAAGCTTACTATGCATGGCATACTTGGAGATTGCGTGTAGTAGCATGCACCAAGAAACTTATTGTAGCACCTTTGAATGCCTCACAAATGCACTGATTACAAGTCTCCATTGAGGTACTAGTTTCCATTGGTTGGTTGGAATATACTGGCTACAATCATGGTAATGCTTGGAAAACAGTTGCTCAGAAAAATGCACGAAACATGAGTGAAAGTGCTTGAGTTGCAGGAGTTGTTTTGAATATTAGAGGATGCATGTATACATTGTATAATGTATAATTGTATATTGTATAATGTAATGTAACAAGACATGTTTGAAGCATCACTTAATGGTCTCTCAATGATGCTCAAAATGTGGCCATCAAACTACTCCTTTCAGTTAAAAAAGTACATTTTGTGAGCTTAGAGGTGAACCATAAATATAGTCACATGAGCAGTATTGATTGCACGAATGGAGTGTAACGATAGTGTATAATATAATAGTGACTCTGAGCACTCCAGCAAACTGTGAAGCACATCTTAAGTTTGCCAAGTACATGTATATCTGATCATTGATCACTTTATGAAAGTTATCAAGAAGTTCGAGCATCTCAACTGTTTATTGTTTATTGGGATATAAGAATGCTAACTGGAGCAGAGGTGGATGTGTGTGTATTTCATAGTTAATTGTAAACTGACAGCAACAAATACTTAGTCTGTTTGCATATGTTTATGTTTCTTTTGTTTAGCTCCACAAATGCTTACATGCTGATGTATCGTCGTATCGATAAAGAAAGAAATGCCAGTATGTGTTAACCCACACTCTCTGATTTCTTTACAAGAGAAAGCTTGTAACAAAACTCTAAGACATTCTGTCTCAGTTGTATTTTATCTGTTTGCTACACATAAGCTCATACTTTCATTTGTTTTTAAAGATTCAGTTAGCAACTAATAGAAGAGTTTTTATGCACCAGTGTTGGTCATTGTTGTGGTCAAGTGAGCTGCATGTAATAATCTGATAGATTATATGAATGTGTATTTGGTGTGTTTGCATTAGATATTCACATTTTTATCACCTTGTCACCTTGTGCTGTCAGTTCGTTGAACTCTAGCAATCGTCAAGGCACATTTTTATAGCAACGCATATACACTGTGTCCAGGGCAAAAGGGACCCATTTAGTACATATTTAAATAAATAGTAAGCATTCAATTTTTAAAAAATTCAAAGACTGTTTTAATTTCTACATTTTTATCTACTACGTGTGACATAATAAAGGTTTCAGTCATACAATAATGAAAAAGCTTTTTGTGCCGTGCTGTGGTTATTAGATTGACACATCATTTGGTCGGCAAATGCATTGTTATATATATGTATTAAAGTGATGTATTGTTTGTAGGAGTGTCATTATAAAATATATATTTTGCCTTTCAGAGTTCATGCGATTAGATCAGTTCCCAGTTCATCTTCAACGCGAGCTGAAAAGAATGCAAGACAAAGAAGACAGTGAACGGCGACAACAGGAAATGGATCGCAACACTTGCAAAGTGAGTCCAACGTCCAAATAGACAGATTTTTTTCAGTTTTTAGTTTTGTTGACTTGATTCAAACAGATGTCCAGAGCAGCACAGAAACGCGTTGATAAAAGTTCTGTAATATCTGGACTTTTACTGTATTTGAACTACAGTGTAGAGTGTGCTTATTATATTGACCTTGTGTAATATATTTTCTTGTAGCTTTGGGGCATATCGAACTTAACAGAGTTTTCCTGGTAGTAGCACATGGTGACTGCAACAGTACACCTAAAATATCAACATGTCATATCAAATATCATAGTACAGTGCTAATTAAATATGAGATAATGTATGATATTATCTTCGTGGTTCATCATAGGGATATTGATAGGCTTGATAGCATTAACATCAGTTGCATAGTTCCACTTATTTTACACATTATAGAACCTTTCTTGAGCACCTAACATTTGAGCTTTAAATATGACTTGGTGGAATATCTGTGCTTGATAAAGATGTGCTTTAAATAGTAAGAGAGTCTTTTTGTTGATGAGAACAGATAGTGCTGCTGGAGTGACCTTACCATCTTCAATCCATGCAGCAACTTCAGTTGATGCTTTCAAATCTTGCCTCAAGACTTACCACTTCTTGAAAGTCTATTCCTGACTGATGCTTGGATTTGTTAAAGCGCCCTTGTAATGGCATGTTCTGTGTTATGGCGCTGTAGAAATTGTCAGTTTCATCATCATCATCATCATCAACCAAATTTCTTTCATTTTTTAATTGTTCAGTTTGTTGTGTGATCTCATCTCATTGTTAAAATTGATAAAATTAGTTTTTTGCTATGGGAAATTTTTTCTTTGACTTCCTCTGAAATTCTGTTATTTGTGTTTTACTGTTGTTGTTTCTTGCAGATCAAGTTGTTTGTCTTTCATCCAGTTGAGCAGAAGTTCCTTGAGACAACGTTAGCCGTTCACATGAATAAAACGCTCGCAGAAGCCACTGAAATCGCATGGAAAGTATGCCATCTATCTTCTCTCTTCTTGATTCTTATTTTCACATTGATTTACTTTGACTAGTGTGGAGAACACAGATCTGTATGCCACTAAGAATGTTGAAAGTCATATACGATGCGTGCATTTGTAGGTTTCTCATACACCTTCTAATTGTGGGTCCACCGGTCCAGCCCCTCCCTGGTGCTTAGGCGTACTGTGTTGGGACCTAGAGCAAGTCCTTCTCTTAGTATAATATGCGTTTGAGTCACAGTGGTTTGGTTTCTGGTGCACTCGGCTTGTGGTTTCTGTGTGGAAGCTTGAACAACTTCTTTACTCATCAACGGTACATGCATCAGATTCAGATTCTCTGACCTGCTGAGCATAGCAAATACCAAATATCTATAATAAATTAGATTATATTTTGTGTTGTTGCTTGGCATTATAGATTTAGATTTTATCATTGGCAAGTGGCACTTAATCAATACTGAAATAACTTGCAATTTAAACTCAATTTATTGCTTGTCAATAAATGCTTTTCTGTTTATATAACTGTCTATGTGCATGCCATAGTTTCGTGAGCATGCGAGTGTTAGTGATTTTTCATTTAAGTGACTGATTACTGTGTTTGTCAGCGTTCTCTTGTCATTCTCGCCATCTGTTTCCTCCTGAATTAAATTTTAAAGGTTGTGTTTGTCCCAACTCTGGAACATGCTAGGATCAATTGATTTTTGCGCTGTAAATTATAAGTTATAAAGTCTTTGTGGCTTCAGCACTTTTTCTGAAAAAAATGTGGTAGAATGAATACCTAGGTATTGAAAAGAAATGTAAGAATGTATTAAACTGAGAAACTTATAAAAAAAATTGTTATTTATGCCCACGCTTAACCACTTTGAGTCATTGTCTCAATATGTTGAAAAATTAGGTTTTTTCTGTTGCACTTTGTAGACCGTTGCTATTTAAAAATAAAATCTGAAGCTTTTCTTTCTTTGTCAAATGAAACTTTTAAAAGGAATGAGCTTAATCCACAACTCCCATTCTGGAGTGTATAAGAATAGGTTACAGTCTGCATCTCCCTTGCATCCCAGAATTTAAAGTGTCCTCTTCAGCTGTAGGTAAATGGGCATTTATCTATGTTGCTCCTTACTTAACAGTGGGCGTATCATAGAGCCATTGCATTGCAGGACTTGCCAGTTGTTTTACAGCTTATGCAGCTTAGTGGCAAATAAATATAGGAAAAACAATTTACCCAAAGTCATTGCATATAGTTAGTTTTACAGCTTGTACTTTGCAATAGTTTAGTTAAATGTGCAACTAAACATATGACCCATGTTACATCTTTGTAAAAGTGGAATAATTGCAATGCATTATACTTATTGATCTTATGACTTATGATATGCAATGTTGTATTGGTATAGTATTATATGAATCTGTTAAGACAAAGCAAGTTGTTGTTATTTTGTTTCAAGTTGTTTGAGCTTGAGGGAATTGTTCGTTTGGATTGCGTGCGACTCGTCAAGTACGACGGTCCGCATGACTACATCGACCGATCATTCGATGGCGATGACGCAATGCCGATGCACAGGATTCTCGGTGGCATCAAGTTCTTCTACGGCTTTGACCTCCTTCTCGAGGTGAAGCAGCCGGGCCAGTCTTTTACCACATACAAACCGGGTGGTAAGTGTGGCAGTAGTTCTGCAATAACTTTCATATCACTGATTGTAGCTTTTTAATGATGATTAAAACTTAATTTTCTCTCTCAGCAGTCCAAGAAACAAGTGAAATTTGCTTACAACTTAATCAGTGAATTGTCTTTTCACACAGGCATCTAACTTGATTGCAAATTCCACACAACATTGCTCCTGTAGTTTGTATAATCATGTGTTTGTATCATCATGTGTTTGTATAATCATGTGTTTGTGTCGTCATGTGTTTGTATGATCATGTGTTTGTGTCATCATGTGTTTGTATAATCATGTGTTTGTGTCATGTGCGTTTTCAGGGATCAGCGTCAAAGTCTATGTTGTGGATTTGTCAAGTGAAACAATCAGCTTTCCAGTCACAGTTCGAGCAGCGCTTTCCCAAACGGTTGGCGAACTAAGGGAGCTGATAGCAGGAGAGCTTGGCGTCTCGACAGACTGCCTTCGCTGTGTTCTTGAGACGCACTCAGACCTCAAGCAACTGCTCGATCCTGGCCGGCTTCTCAAAGTCGAAGGATTCTCCAAAAGCAACAAGGTTGTAATTTTTGTTTCTTTCTGTTCAAGTGCTTTGATTGTTGACACGTAACAACTTTGTGTTAAGGACTTGCTTAGGGCCTGTACAGTGTACAATGTACAGTGTTGCACAGTGTACATGTTGGCCTGCAGTCTTGAAACTGGACTACTCTGCTGCACAGCATGGCTTGCAAGTAGGCAAGCAGTTTCATGGTGATTTTTTCATCAGTTTCATGATTTTTATTTCGGTGATATTCATTCTGTGTCTCTTGAGAAGCACTCCAATCAATCCAGCGATGGTGAAAAATAATGGTTTTTGATGTTAGCAACAGGTTTGTGATGCATGACACATACTTGGCGAGGAGAATAGCAAGCAGATAAAGGAATAGACTATTAACACTGGTAGATTCATAAATGTCTTGTTAAATTACATTACAATCTCAGGATTAGAAGCTCTTTCTTACAGTTTTCCTGGTTGTCTCATTATTAAAATTCTAATTTTTATGTTTTCAAACAATGCCATATTGCCTCTTCAAGGTTACTACTCAGAGGTGCTTCCAACCTCTAGCACAGCTGAAAAGGATAGTTTTGAGATTAGCATAAAAAGGGTCAGAATGAACTGTTGTGAGGATGAAGTGCAGTGTCAGAGCCCGTTCCAAAGTAAGGGCATATCACCCGGAAGCCACGAATTTTGCTTAGTAGTCGTGCAGGCAAGAGGACAATAAGTATGCCATACTCAGCAGAGTGGAGAGAGTGGGGCAGCAGTGGTTGCAAAGATAGGCTGGAGCAAGACCCGAAACTAAAGTGATGATTCAGTAGGGGATCTGCTGTGGGAGGGAGCCAATGGAGCACATCCATCAGCTTATGCTTCTTGATAATGGCTGTACATAAAGACTGCATTATACACTGGTCAGTCTAGATATAGATATAGCTGTCTGTATCCATAAAACTGGCTCCTTGCCAGCTTTTTCTAAGCAATCACATGACCACTTGACCAGTTATGAATTACGTGTTCTGCCAACGCTCAAACTCATCTGCTCAAAGTAGACATGTAAATTATTTGCGACCAAGTGCAAAATGATCTGTTATTTAGAAACTAAATTAATTTACAATTAGTTTGTAAGCATATTGCTGCAAATTGGAGTTAATGAATTGTTTGTGTAATTAATATTATGATACGTAATTTTTAGATATTTGTGGAAGTGTCTGGTGCTGAAGATGAAGCAGAAGTGGAGTTTAAGAATTCTCATCTGTTTGAGATACTCGATCGCTTTGAGAATACGATTCGAATTCATGTCCAGCTTCCAATCAATGCAACGGGTCAGAACCGCATCCTTGTCATTGTCATTATCATTGTCATTATCATTATCATTGTCATTATCATTGTCATTATCATTATCATTGTCATTATCATTGTCATTATCATTGTCATTATCATTGTCATTATCATTGTCATTATCATTATCATTGTCATTATCATTGTCATTATCATTGTCATTATCATTGTCATTATCATTATCATTGTCATTATCATTGTCATTATCATTGTCATTATCATTATCATTGTCATTATCATTGTCATTATCATTGTCATTATCATTGTCATTATCATTGTCATTATCATTGTCATTATCATTGTCATTATCATTGTCATTATCATTGTCATTGTCATTATCATTGTCATTATCATTATCATTGTCATTATCATTGTCATTATCATTGTCATTATCATTATCATTGTCATTGTCAGTTCTAAAGCAGAGAGAATCACATTTTGTGCTCTGCTGAGGTTTTTTTGTTCAAAGTAGTTTTCTGTGATATTTCATTTGTTTTCTTTGGTATTATCCTTTTATCTGAAAGTAATATTGTAGTCATTGGTTTTTTAGAAGAAGGTGTTTAGAAACACTGATTATGTTGTTCTGTTTACAACATAAATTCACCTCAGGATTAAATGGTTTTCAACCAATGACAGAAATGTAGGTGATAACGAAGAAAGACATTCATGACATGGGTTAATGGATAATTTGTTTCAGAATGATAAGCTAATTACGAGAAAACTTATGTTCTGCAATGAAAAAGAACAGTTGTGAGAACAGTTAGATTCCCTAAAGTTAGCTTTAGATGGTGAGACTTGTTACTTGGTATGTATGAGCGCCTTACGATAAGTCAGAGTGCAACCTACCTAAAAATTTCGAATGAGCATTAAGATTGTTAATTTTCTCTTCATACATGATGCAGTGTTGTATTAATAAAGTTTAGAATGCTATCAATCAGTCGGCATTTTATACGATTTGCATTCTGTAAATATAAGAGACAATGAGGTCAGTGATAGTCAAACATTGTGCATAAGACAAGTGCATGAAGTTTTTAGCAACATACATATCTAATTTTGATATGCAGGATTGCAGGTGGTATGGTTCTGTACTGGGTTATAGATTAGCTTCTGGTTGAAGGTCTTTCAGTGAGGAGTAGGAAGTTGGTGCTAGGGAAACTGAGCTGCAATTTGGGCAATGCTATCTTTTGAATATGATTGATCAAGGCTATCAATCTGACAGAGACTTATGTAAAGGAATAACTTACTTTATAACACAATTTAAATCCATTTCAGCAGTATCAGATTTGTGATGTTTCTATTACTAACTAGATGTGATTCTTGCTGGACCATTCATTCAGTCATTCATTCAGTCAGTCATTCATTCATTCATTTCAATAGAAGCACTTTAAGAGAACAGGTTTAAAATACTTGTGATAGGTGTATGGCTGTATGATAATCTGGATTACATATCAACCTGGATTACCTGTTATCCTGGATTACTTATTAACCTGAATTACATATTTACTTGGATTACATATTATACTGGATTGCTTTATTAACCTGGATTAATCATTAATTTGGATTACTTATTATGCTGGATACTTATTAAGTTGGATTAATTATCAACTTGGATTAATTATTTGTTAATAACAGACATTGATGGAACTCCGTTGGATTCTGTGGAGACGACATCGAGTAAGAATTCTTTCACAACTTCGTCGGAAACTGCTCCGTTGTTCGATGATTCTTCTCTGAAACTCAGTTCAGATTTCTGGAATTCTGATTCCGTTGGAGCAGCAGCCAGCGCCAATGCAGCGACAAACGATGTGTCGCATCATCTGCCATCTTCAGATGCGGAGGCTGAAATCATCAGTGACCCGGTCAACTGCAACTCAAATGCAACATTGTCAAAGGCGTCTGCTGCCATCGTTTCAAACGACTCCGAGCCAACAGTATTGACGTCGCTGACCAGCGAGAAATCATCACAAGAGTTGTGTTGTGATGAAACAAGGACTAAGAATGGTGCTTTGTCTGGGACGCTGGAAGAAGCATCGACTGATGCACTTGGTACCGAGAATGGTGCCAGCACTTGGGAGATGGACAGAGGGGATTGGGTCAGTGCTGCTAGCACAAGAGAGAGCATGTATAGGAGTTACTTCAGAGCAACATTACAGGTCAATGCAGAAACAAAGGAACGAAGTAAGTTGAGACAATGCTCATTGTCATCTCTCTCTTGTTCGACAGAACATGCAGACATTGTTGTTGTTGACTGATCATCTGTCATTGTTAACCTGACTACGGCTTCGTTCTGCAGTGTGCTATCAGGTGATGCGGTGTGACGTAAAGATCATTGGCATGATAATAGTTGCTAATTAATTAGTAGTAATTTTTCAGCATCTTATTGCTTTGCTGTCCTTGAAATGAGTCCTCTCTAGTTGTTGTTGAACTCCGCTACTGTTTGCATTTTGGCAGTGCCAGTCCCAAGCCTGGATAAAGGAGGAGGGCAACGTTAATGATCTTTGTTATCACACAATGTCGTTTAACTTAAACTGCTGCTACTACTACTACTACTACTACTACTACTACTACTACTACTACTACTACTACTACTACTACTACTACTACTACTACTACTCTCTTGATGTTTGTCATAGATGTCTATTTCTGGTGACTGCTTTCGTTTGTGACCTGCTTCATTGCATTGTCTTCGTCCAAACAGTAGACTCTGTCTCTCTGTCTCTGCATATTTGTCTACATTTATGACCATGGTGCTGACTAATTGTCAAAGGTGCTGCTTAATTAGATTGCATAATTCCCTTAAAAAATTAAATACTTTAACAATTGTGTTGTTTGAGTGTAGTTGACTCGCAATATAACATTACATTTTTATGATACTTTTAAAGGAATTGTTTGTATGGTTTTAGGTTTATCAGTTGCTCTTGACAAGCGAATCACACTCGAATCTTTAAAGATTTGTCTCCAGTCGTACGTTGGCGCAACGTCGGACAATTTTGAGGTTAGCTGGTGATTCATGACATGGTTCAGCTGCGCATCAGTTTAAATGTGTTTGTAGTTTTATTAAATCAAACGGCTGAGTTAAGTTATACACATGATGCAAGATAAGCTGACGTTTCAAAGCCAAATACCAGTCATTGCCAGTGGTGAATTAATTGCTTTAAATGCCAATCTGAATCTGATGAGAATCCATGGCCTCTTAATGTCAACTGTGATCTGTGAATCGGTCATTGTGATAGAGTGCATTATTATTATTGACATCTTCTTCTTAATAGTAATTTAATTTGCACAAGTGGCTTGATAATCACGTGTTCATACAGACATACATATTTTGCAGTGTGTTGGTGCGTTAAACAGGTTCACCGAGTGACAAGCAATGGCGAAGAAATGGAGATGAAGCGCCTGACAGAGTCACTGACGATGTGTGATGACGACTGCCAAGTACGTTTCTGGCGAGCTGCCAAGCTAATTGTTTTTTTTAAGACTGTCATTTTTTGGAGACGACTGCTTGTAATTTTTTTAGCAAGTTAAACAGTTTTCTTACTTGTTGTTTTATTAATTACTATCGAATTATGCATGCCATGTACGATCCTAATTACTATCTGATTATGCATGCCATATACAATCCGGCTTCAAGTCTTTTCGTGTATAAGATAACCTCTAATTTTCAACCTGGGAATGGTGACATGTCTATGGCTCATATATGAGTTGGTGTGCATTTTAACATATAAATATGGACATGACTCCATTGTTGTAAACGTCAACCAGAGGCTCCAAGTTTAACCCTAATGAGAATGCATGGTGAAAGAAGACATGCATAACCCAAATAGACTTATCCAATAAACTATTTTTCATGTACAGAATTTCTAATAAAATTTTACCATTAAAATCATCAGTTATTTTTATTTCAACAATAGTTGATTTTAGTTTGCATTTTCATTGTAGTTTAAAGTGAAAATTGGTCGGCCTTTGCAGAAAGGAGAGCACAGAATCAAAGTCCATCAGCTGCTTATCAATGATCCAGAGGTATGTATGTAGGATGCAGTGTTGGGCTGTCTGGCTAGAGGTGATCTGATAACAGTTAATGCCATCAGGGTACTTGCTTTGTCAGTATATAGTAGTAATAGTAAATAAATTGGATAGGGCATATGCTAAGAGGAGACAGTCTGGTGAAAACGGTGTTAGAAGGACAAATGGAGGGGAAACGAACAAGAGGAAGACCCCGACAGATGTTGCTGGACACTCTGATGAAGAAGATCGGATATCAGAAACTAAAGGAGAAGGCCCAGCGGAGGGAAGAGTGGCGACATTGGACAGCCGAACCTGCCTAG
>OX243815.1:32971206-33011206 GCA_945859605.1 Lumbricus rubellus | reverse complement strand
CAATTTATCAAGTTTTACATAAAAAAATGTGTGTTCCTGGTGAAACAAATATAACTGTTGCCAATGAATAAATGAGGGAATTTACTTCTAGGATTATAAATAGAATTTGTCTTATTGAAATTTTGGTAATTTCGGTTTGGCTGGGCTTGAGCTTGATAAACTGTTGGCTCGAATTCAACTATGGTATGTGTTTAAGTCATCACCAGATGAGTTAGATGTCAATGTAACAGTGTTGGTATTTATTTGTTACAGAGATAAAACGGAGCCATTGAAAGTGCTAACAGGTGAAGAGAAGAAGGAACTGCAGCAACGAGAGAATGCCAGGTCATCTCACAGTTTCCTATCACTTCTTGCTTTCACTTCTTTCACTTGATTAAATTGCGTTAAATTGCTTTCTGTGAAATGCATTGAATAAGCTGCTGCTGAGTTGTACAACTTGTATCAAGTTGTACAAGTTGGCTTCAATCCAAATGTTTGGTACGAAAATGACATCTGCATGTTCTTGCATTTCCTGTATCAATAGGAAGCTGCTCAGCTGCTGGTTTACTGTTATCTTTTGTCAACCTCGTTCAACCTGAACGTCTCAAATATTTTGGAATTGTCTAATTCAGCTTTTGTATGCACCAGCGTGTAATACTGTGTACGTGTCTAGAGAGTAGAAATGGTTTTCTTTCAAACCCATCGTGGACTTGATGTAATTTAACGCTGGCAATTTCCATGATTGGGCTAATGATGCGTGTCGCTGAGAGAAGCTTTACAGATTTACATTTTGTCATTCATTCATTCATTTCAGGCATTTATATAGCGCCTCTTCAAGAATATCTACTCAGAAGCGCTCCCGACCCAACCACGGCTAAAGAGAACAGTCTTAAGAGCAGAGTAGAACGTAGTCTCGAAGGCTCGAGGTATTAGACGTAGTTCCACAGGGAGCCCATTCCAGGTTGCAGGGCCAACAACAGAAAAGGCACGGCGCTGCGCAATAGAAGTGCGTGACCGGGGGACAAGAAGCTCAGCCTGCTTAGAAGAGCGAAGAGAGCCACGGCGCTGGACGCTCAGGGTGGAGCAACAGAGCTCCTGTAAATAGACAGGGGCCACACCCGCGAGACAGCGCCAGACCAAGGAAGATATTCGGTATGTGACCCTTTGTGAGAAAGGGAGCCAGTGCAAGACATCCCGCATATAGTCAGTGACATGGCCGAATTTTGGGATGCGACCGACAAGGCGTGCCGCAGAGCGCAAGACCCGATCCAAGCACCCAACCCGAGTCACCGGCAGACCCACATAGAGGGCGCTGCAATAGTCTAAACGTGAGACAACGAAAGAGTGGATAAGCGTCAAGGCAGCGCTGAAAGTTAAGGAGCGGAGCACCACTCTAAGCTGACGCAATTGGTAATAGCAGCTGCGGCATAGCAAGTTGATATGCCGCGTGAAAGTAAGCTCTTGGTCCAAAGTGACACCAAGGTCCCGGACAGAGGAAGAGAAGGTGAACTGAGGGAATTCCTGGGCAAGAACTTCCAGGTCAATTTTGGCGAGCTGTTGGCGTGTGCCAAACCAGATAAATTGGCACTATACTTTGTGTTACATTTGCACTTAGATCGCAATAGTGAAGCTGTTTATAAATGTTCATTTATAAACAGTTATAAATAGTTAAACAGTTATAAATGTTCGTTTATAAAATTATACATAATCTCGTATCCTTTATATAGCACCAGTCGTGAGTGACTAATCATAGGTACTGAATGTAAAGTGTCTGTGGTTGCTGTGATATATCTCATCAGACATGTTTGCTTAATTGAAGCTTCTTGATATTGTATTTTTATTATGCTGCTTTTTCTATTGCAACCGCCAGTAATAAGATGATATTCATCGTGCTTGTAATTTAAACTGGGACATAAGTAAGCTCAGTGAAATGAAAAGACGATGACATCACTGTTTTCGAAGCGGCAAATAAAAGGATTTACTTTTGTGTAGTTGTGTACTTCAATAGCTAATTTCAAACTCAGTGCCACAAAACAAGGCTATAAACTAGCAATTAAAAAGTGCATAATGCTTGAATCGAACTGTGTTGTTATTTGTTGGTTGGCTTTGTTTGATAGGGTTCTTCCAGCATCATCTTCAATCACGTCTTCTTGGAGGAAGGAGCGGGCACTCAAGATCTACCTGGATGAAACACCAAAAGCCTCTTCTGCTTGCAGCTAGAAGTCCTTCCATCTCTGCTCCTCCTTGTCTCTTCTTCCCTTCTTCGTTCCCTTGTTCTTTGATTTTCAAAGACTGCTGGACATCTGTTATCTTACATCTTGCTGAACATTTTGTGTCTTTGCCAAGTCTTAGCTCTTCATTGTTATCATTTCTCTTTCCACCTCTCTCTGTCTTGTTCTTTCTCTTATCCTATGTTTCTCTTTATCTGTCTATCTCTTTTTGTTCCTCTTTTTCCTCAGTCTATCTCTTTCTCTCCCCTCTCTCTTCTTTGCCTAACTTCATGCAATAACAATAATAATGTATAAAACATTTGTTAGTGTGAGTTGCCTATTTTTACAGCCGTAGTTGTTTTAAGCCTTGCATTCTAGAATTTGTTTGACTACGGTTATTTATGTAGAAATAGTTGCATTTGGCAGCAACAGGTCTGGAATTTCTTTTTAAAAGTTGCCCTTGGTGGGTGTAGATAAGAGAAGAGAGACCAGGCGAGTGCATACAATGCTAGTACATTGTTTGAACAACCTGCAGTGACTGTTTGAAATCTTTTTGCTCAGTGTATTAGGCTGGCTAGAAATTGTAAGAAACTTAATTTAAATTTAACATGTATGTCAGAAATGAAAACCATTGCTGGATTCCTGTGGGTGATTTATTTGCATGCAATTATTTCTTGTGGGCTTTAAACTCTCTTGAGAATCTGTTGGTAGTGTGCATCTGCTGAGCATATTGAAATCGTTTCTCTGAAATGGTGCTATATAAATGCCCAAATCAGTCACACCATGGTCAGACTATATCACGCACACACGTGTATTAAATGCAGCGTATCTGGAAGTGAATGTTAGTGTAGTTTGTGGCTGATCATCACACTATTACATATAGTATTTTTGCACTACCTGGGAAATTGCTGATCTGATCTTTGTAATTCAGTTTACTTTGAAAGAAGAATTGCCATTTTTGTGATGCACAGAAACACTGAAAATTGCTGTGTGGATGTGTGTGCTTATGCTGCCAATGCCTGACATAATGTTTTGCATAGGATTGTGTTATTTATATTATTAATTAATGTTTTATTATTCTAAGTTGATGATCACAGGAATGCTGTGTTAGATGTTGATCATCAATGCGGAATGCCAGCAAACTTCCACCGGCCTGACAACAGATTGTCACTAGCATTGCACACAATTTGTTGGTAAACTAGAAAGTATATATCGCCAGCACATTTAAAACAAGGGCGCTCCATGAACATTGGTTACGTAACGTTTTTCTCCAACATTGACTTGGCATCCGTAATAAGTACTGACATTGATAGTTCTCAGTGACTGCTGCAGACTAATCTGAAATTACATACATGTTACATATAAATAGGTATTCACATACATGTACACCGTCTCTTTTATACCCACTTGTATTCGAGTGCATACATTCAGAAGGACAGAGTTTATTCTCTAGAATTCTTTTTACAGTGCTTTGTTACAATTAGTTTTACTTGTAATTTCAACTTGTGATCTTTGTTACAATGCTACAGAGAACAGAACTTGTAATTTTTGTGTGTATGTATGGTCTCTTTGTTTTATTTGTAATTTATCTTGTACTGATACCTTCTTTTATTTGTAATGAATTTTTATTTGTAAATGTGTCTGTCATTTTTCTTGTAATGAGAAAGTTTAACTTGCAATTTGTTCATAACTAGTTTATATTTGGAACTCCTTTTTACTTTCAACTGGTTTACTGTTAATTTGTCTTACTACTTAACAGTGTAATATGACTAAACTGGTTGTGAAATTGCCATGACGATAATATTGTGCAAGAGCATAATGTAATCAGAGTAAATTGCTGGTTTAACAGAGTACAGTATCACTCCTGTTTAAGCTTATAATATGTACATGAATACGGTATATTATTAATATTTATGTAATCTGCAGTTGTGCATCCTACACCCGAAGTTTACTTGTCGCTGGCACAACTGTTAATACTTCTACAATAAACAAAGATAAACTGTTGGATTATGGCCATGGCATTTCTTTGTAAGTATAATCAACTCTCAGAGTCGTGGCCAAGTGTTTATGAAATTGAAATTTGTTGGCTGACAATTTCAACATAGAAGACGCTCAGAAGCTGTTTACATCGTTACAGCTCATCAAAAGTGTGCACAAATGCAGAGTTCTTATCTTGTGCTTCATGCAAGATACCACACAAATGCTGAACTTTGCACTGCTGAATGCAGGTTTTTAGAGAAAAACTGAACTGACCAATTAAAAATCACTTGGTCACAAATACCCGGCAACTTTACGCACCCTTACGTGGGGCGCGGTGGTGTAGTGGTGGCGTCGTTGACTTGGAGCCGGAAGGTTCAAATTCACCTCGCTGCGTATTAGGACATTGGGCAAGTCCTTCACTCACAATTGCTCAGCGCTTCAGCGTGAAGCTCCGATGCAGTGTCCGCTCTGCATTCGGGAGCGCCTCTGAGTAGCAGGGCTTGAAGGGGCGCTATAACAAGTGCACATACAAAAAACAAAAGCAAGCAAACCCATAAAAGCTGTATACTATATGGTGTGAGAGCCAGCTGATCATGTACAAACAATCAGTCAAAACATAGTCATGTGCAATGTACAAAATTGCTAGACACTGAGGTCAATATCGAAGCTGCAGTCAGATGACTGCAGCTGTGTTTAGTTGGTAGTGTTTGCAGTTAAATCAGCGAGTAAGTCAAGAGGATGAGGAGGCGCAATCAATTAAGATATTATTTGTAAAAGAATAATGTTTAAAAGAATATTATTTGTAAAAGAATAATGTTTAAAAGAATATTATTTGTAAAAGAATAATGTTTAAAAGAATATTATTTGTAAAACAATAATGTTTAAAAGAATATTATTTGTAAAACAATAATGTTTTCACTTTTGAAGTGGACTCCGGCCAGTCCACAGGTCTGTCAGTCAGTCAAGTTATTTACAAATTATATCTTTATTCGTCCTCATCCCCTTGACTTCCTTGCTGATGTTTTGAGATAGCAAGACTGAAAGAGGTTGAGATTTTCGTGAGTTTGTAGTAAGTAAATGCATTTTGTCAGCAAAGTAAGCGACAGACGGTCAACTTTTGGTTTTTAGTTTAGATAATAGACCCTACTATTTTTCTTTTACTATTGCATAGGCGATTTAGTTTTTCAGTATCGTATTCCGTTTTAAGAGCCTATAGGTCGGTGATCAGGCAATAATTGCTATTGCTAATAGGATGCTGATCGCTGAAGACTCGCAAAAACCTAGCTTTGGAAACAGGAACAGGTAGGCGTGCTAAAAGTAACGCACTGTAGGCCTATTCTGTAAAGTTTTGAAGGCATCATCCGACGTGTATAACTGACGCAGGCCTATGTTAGGCCTATATAATTATAGGCTATAGCCCAATTCTATCAATAGGTGACATAGGTCTATTATCTATACGTCGATCGTTTCAACCCAAGGAATCTCGATTAAGGACCGTTTATACTAATAGAGAGTCAATGGCTTCAAACCAGCACCTACGAATGCCCAGCTGCATGGGCGTCCGCAGCGGGGCGCAAGTGCGCCCCTCTGGATTTTTCGAATAGTTGCACATAAATTTGGTTGTGATTGTTACAGCGGGATTTTCAATGTGATTACCGATTCGTTCTACAAGTTGAACCTATATTTCTTTCTTTGGTCGCATAACGTGTAGGTAGGCTACAGGATTCTCTCGTGGTAATATGGAAATTCAAACTGTGACCAATTAAATTTAGACCATGTGACAATTATTTAAAAATTTGGGCCCCCCCCTAGAAAATGTCTGCGGACGCCCATGCCCAGCTGCACTGTCCAAGTCCAACATTTTCTTGAGCCAACATCGTACGTGTTGCCTCGAGCAGCTCTGACGGAGACTAGAACGCTAGATGATCCATGAGCCTCTCCCTCTCGTACAACAACTTGTACGGTGCAACTTGTTTAGTTTCGTGTGCGGAAACAGGAGTAGCATTCGGTGAAGTGGATATTTGATATCTTGACCGAGACAATTTGGGATCGATCCGGGACACAGGAGTGACGGGACGCACAAGGCCGATTCCGGAATGGTCTAGCCTACCTCCATAGTGTGTAGGCCCTGCAGTAGGCCTATAGGCCGACCTGCGCGTCTGCTGCCAAGGCCCATCTGATAATTTATGTTTATCACAATCTTAAAACTGTCCTCTTTACTCTTTACCGAGGTTAGGGCGGAGGCGCTCCCGAGCCTCCCGAGCACGACCTCTGATGCTCTTTAGTAGTAATTAATATTAAGGGCGCTATATGAACTCTTGCAATGAATTAATGGATTAATTAATTAATTAATGTATAAATGAATGAATGAACGGATGAATGAATGAATTTATTTATTTATTAATATAGCCAAGTTAAACAGAAACCACCAGGAAACTATTACGGACCGTTTCCTTCTGCCGTTAGGCGGCGCTTTAAATTATAATTAATCATGTAAGTGACGTAACCGTGATAAATTTCAAACAGCCAATGATTCATTTCGTCGCCGTTTCGTAGTTTGGCGCGAATTTGTGATTTTTTAATCTCATGATTGTGTTCGCTCTAGAAATTGCTATTATTTATGCAAAAGGTTGAATTTTTCTTAATCTTGTGACCGGTTTGGGACCTGCCTCAGACGATGAGCTTCATATTGAGCAGATTGATCGAAAGCTTTCCTATAAAACTATGCATTATAAGCATCGTGACTTATCTTGTTACAGAGATACATCACACTCATGGTATGCAACTTAATCATTAATTTTGTTATAAATAATTTGTTTGGCCTAATTGTTATCAGCTGACGAGACTGGCGACTGCTTAAATTTAACCCGCGTTAAACGATATATAGGGCCTAGTGGCCTACGATTTTTATTCGTGGTTTTAAAGATAATTAAAAGTAGGCCTATGTACAAGAAACTCATATAGGCTACTAAACAAGGAAAATGAAATACTTTGGCCACATCATGAGGAAAAGTGGAAACTTTGGAAAGAGATAATGCAGGGCACAACGGCTGGATCTAGAGCACGTGGAGGACCACAAACAACCTGGATTGAAAACATTATGTCTTGGACAGGCTTGAGCCGCTTGACTATGATTGAACTAGGCTACTAAGGATGACAGAGGAAAGATACATTTGGTGACAGACAGTTTATGGTGCGGCCAACCTCTTTTCGAAGACAGCTAAGGACAAGACAGGCAAGAAACTCGCAAATTTTACAGTTGTTGGTGCACACAGTTATAACTTAAAAGGTTCACTGAATTTACTATTGGGGGTGTGCTTTCAGTACAATGATGCTGAATTTACTATCGGGTGCCAAATTCGAGCGCATTGGAGGTTATAATGCTTTGATCTCGTGGACAACAAGACTGCTATTTATGGAGACCATTATATTTTTCCATCTATCCAACTTCCATTGCAGAGATAGCCTCTATTCCCAAACAGTCAATGACTCTAATCGCAACCAATCCAACTTCCATTTAGGCAAACAATGCCAAACATTCATCATTCCAGCTTCCATTTTATACTGACAAGATAAAATAATTTAGCAACTTAGACCACGGTTTTAGTAAAAACTTGGGTAATCCTTCACTTTAGCGTCCAAAATTATTTCAAGGTAGCATCTGATGTTATATACTCCGGGTTTCCAGCGTCTCGTCGTTTAAAAAATAATGCTTTCACTGACGGATGTTTGCAGAAACTTACCGAAATGGAAGCTGGATTGATGAAAATATTTATGCCTAATAGAAGCTGGAGTGATGGCAATATTCATGCCTAGTTGGAGCTTGATTGATGAAATGTTCAAGATTGCTTAAATCGAAGCTGGGTTGGTGAAAATGTTCTGCTTAAATTGAAGCAGGATTCATAAAAAATAATGGTTATCTAAATAGAAGTTGGATAGCAACTATTGAATTATTGACAATAATTTCGAACGCTAAAGTGAAACGATCAGTTAAACCCAAAATATATAATATCGTATGCTACCATTGAAACCATTGAAATAATATCGGACGCTAAAGTGAATGATCACCAAAACTTGATCTAATTTAGTGTTTTTAAAGTGTTATTTGGATCAGTGGCGTAACCAGGAATTTATGATGGGTGGGGGGATATGGCCTGGCCGGATGCTCTTCCTGACACCAAACCAACAGTATTACAGCAAAAAAAGGGAATAAAGTAACAAAGGGAATAAAGTAAGAAAAGCAATTGTTAAGTACTACAAACAATTGGTTTTTTTTCTTATTTTTTGAGTGGATAAATAACCTTTAAAAAAACTTTTTCTAAGCCAATGGCGGGGTTTAACCCCCTACTTTTGAATTTTGACCATTTTTACTCTGCTTCTGGTCAAGACAATCCAAGTCGGCTTTAGATGTCACTAAACAAGCAACTACATGGAATAGAAAACAGAGGCAGTCTGTGGCCATAATAAAGCAATTTTTTTTCACGGTTCAAGTTTTCACAGTTATCATTACACTGCACGAGCAAAGAGATGTGTTCAGTGAGTTTCAATGATGACATTGGTAATTATGTTTGAGCTGACCTTACTTAAACTTAAACTCCAGTTTAACATTTACTGTGATGAGTAAAGTTAGACATGCATCAAATTCATAGTAAATCTTTATAATTTGTTTTATTATTTTCAGCTGCTTCTACTCATCAGGTGCGTCTGACTGGTGGGGTGACAGAATTTCGTGGTCGGGCTGAAGTCCTATATAACAATTCTTGGGGAACTATATGTGATGACAGGTTCTCAAATGTGGCATGCAGAGTCATCTGCAAACAGTTGGGATATAGGTATGGTACATTTACACATCTGTCTTGAAATAGAGTTAATTCTATTGTGAGAAAGAGCATATTATAATTCCATGTGGATCTGAGTTTCCATGCATTCTCATTTGTTGAGCCTATCCTCTTGGAACAGTCTTGCTTTGCATAAATTGCCAAACTATTGATTCTTTATTAATTCCAAAGTATCAGTAAGGCCTAAAAAAATGTTGTGTTTCCGGTAACAGAGCTAAAAAAAATTGGGTAGGTAGGTCGGAAAAAATTGTTATTTTGGAAAATATTTTTATGCAGTGACTATCCGAAAAAAGTATACGCCGCTAGTCTTTTTTGCACAATGGTACATGCTGCAACAAAGTATGTGTTCTAAACAAGTATAAACTGTCTATTTCCAGACTTTCTGCACCTAAAACTGCTCTAGAAAACAGTCCTATTAATTTCATTTTGTTGACGTCTTTTCTGTTATGTCAATACAAATGATAAAAAGATATTTTTTGAAGGAAAAAAAAAATATAATTTTACAAAAAAAAATTTCTGAAAAAAGGTTTTTTTTAAAAAAAATTTTTTACAAAAATATTTGAGTCGCGGCAATAAAAGAGGGTCGGTCGGGTTACCGGAAACACAACAATTTTTTAGGCTTAATTCAGTTGTTTTTACCAACTTTGTCTGTGCAAAGAATAGAGCATGGTACTTGTGGTGAATGTTGGAATTCTGATACATATGCTGTGGCATTGCAAGAGGTATGGAGTTGGGAGATGCAAAGCAGAGTCCTGATCTAAATGAAATCCAGTGGAATAAAAAGGGGCAAACCCCAAGACACAGGAGAGTTTTTGTTACTAATATATTTTTTAAAAATTCAGCAGGTTCTGAATTTAACAATTTTACTAACTAGTACCTGAATGTTTGATCCTCTGTGTAGTTTTTCCTACCATCCTAGTAAAATTGACTTAATCAACAAGTTATTAAATCCTATTAAATTACAAGAGCAATGAATTTAGTCTGTTGACGCATGTTATCTGTTCATTCAGAGGTGGAGTCTGTATCAGTGTGGATGCTAGCTTCGGATGTCGGCCAAAGACAGAGGAAGATTTCAGTGATGGAGTCGGACCAATCTGGTTGGATGAGCTGACCTGCTCTGGATATGAGTCAACAATTGACGAATGCCAGCACAACAACTGGGGAGACATCAACTGTCAACACAAAGAAGATGCTGGATGCATCTGCGAACCACCGCTAGCTGAGAAATCTGGTTTAAAATTCATTCTCTTTGTGAAGTTGATTACAGAGTCTGCCACTTGTGCAGACAATGCCCTTGTTTGATTAAGTTTTTTGTGGAATCGTATATCACTTTTTTAAATATAGCATCGTTTGCATGAAGTTGTGTAACCTTTTTATTGAACTCTTATTCATCCAGTTGGAAATTTTATTATTACCTTTTCTAGGAAATCACTCAGCAGTGGAAGGGATTTGTTTCCATGCATTTAAGTGCACACTCATCACTAAAAGTGTTGACAAATGTTGCAATGAAGATGGCACAGTTCTTTCGAGGCAAAAACTTTTGCTGTTCTGTGTTTTAAGGTCACGTGAGAGGTTTCAGAGACACTATTATAATTATAGAAATTGTGTATTATGTTGCATATTGTTTGTTGTGCAACATCTGAAATGCTAGTGTGTAGATTATGTATTGTCGTGCATGTCATATAATATGTTATTAAAGACTTGATTAGACTCTTAATATAATTACGAACTTTTAGTTTTCCAAATATTTCCAAGACTTGTCTTGGAATTGGAACATGCTTTCCATTGATCTCATTACCTAAAATAAAACAGTACACGTCTTTGTAACTGTTGTTAAATAAACTGCTACTTTAGTCTTCAGCTGAAGGATATCAACATAATGATTAGCGAGAGCGATGAGTGTGATGACTCATGACTGTGATGTGTTTCGATTGATGGAATCAGGTTCGTGCGATCAGTCTCGGCACCGGATTCTTCCTTTTGATGACGCCTATCCTGGCATTGGACTTGTGCAGGTGCAGGATGAGAGTGGCTCGTGGGGATTGGTTTGTGATGATCGGTGGGATGATATTGATGCCACAGTTTTCTGCTCTTGTCTTGGTTTCAATAGGTATGTAGCATCTCATAGTTTAGATAATTCTTGTTGCTCAACTCTATCACAGCAATATTATTTGCTAATATAGTTGATGTCAACCATTGGACAAAGCAACGTACTGCCGATAATAATCTTCTTTATTTGCTTCTCTGTTTCTGTCTTTTAGTAAAAACATCTATATAAATAAAAATGAAACTTTCCAATAGTTTGTGGAAAGTGTTCTCGAAAAGTACCACACAGATTGTTTTGAAAATTTAACAAAATCTTCCATTCCAATAGGAGAGTTTCCATTTTGCTTTTTATCCGAAAGAACGCAATCTTTTCCACAAGAAGTGAACTTTGCATTCCGCTCGACCGCCATTTGCAAATTCAACAAAAACTGCACGTTGCCAGATTTCAGAAACGCCTTGACAGCGACCAGACGAAACATGAATGAGGTCGCGTGCCGTGACGTCATAAGCGAGTCGCATAATAATTTTCCGGCCTTTCACCATTCTTGGGCTCTATCCGCTCTCAGGAAGGGACGATGTGAGGGAGGAAAGGAGCGGGACGAAGGGGGAGGGGAGGGGGAGGGGAGAATCTTTTCTGCCACAGCAACGCGTGGCCGGGTACAGCTAGTTATAAATTAAAAAAATGCTTTCAATGCGTTTTGGAGATTCTTATGAACACTACTCTGAATGACATTTCTTGTTTATATTGTCCAGCTATTCAGAAATGTTTTTTTTTACTTCCTCTTCTTGCTCGTTGATCATGTCCTATTATTATCAGATGTATTTTTATTTGTAAGCCATGCCAATAATACCTAATACAGAACTTTCACACTCTATTCCTCTACCACCACGAAAATTTGCAGCAACTGCACATGGCACCATGCTCATCACAGAGAAAAAATTATGAAGCATAAGTTTGTACAAATTAACCGAGGTTCAATTGTTAAGTCTTAGAAACTTCATGGATGGATTGGTGCTGACCATTCTGCAGTAACTGAAGTTACTGAACCCAGCAGCTTCTACCATCTGCAAATTATTATTGGTTCTGATTTACTGAATAGGACGAAAGAGTTTCGTGCGATGTATAATACGAAGTATCCTGTGCCAAGCGATCTGCCGATCATCTTTGATGCGGTTCACTGTACAACAGCTGATACAGAAAGAGCAAGCAACCTCTTTGATTGCCACGTTCTTCTATCAACGAACAGCTGTATTGCTGCCACTGAAGCTGCTGCAGTTGCCTGTCAGTCTCTGCCATTGAGTGATAATACAAGTAAGATGCTGCACAAGTTCTTTGATTAAGATAATTATTGGCTATAAAGGAATGTTTTAAAAACTTTTGTAGTATGAGTATCGTATCACTGATTCTAACCCATTAACATACCTATCGTAATTATTTTAATAACGAAAAAATTCAGAGACAGTGGAAACTTTTGAAGTTGAATTAGACCTGTATGTTAGAGGTAAGTTGGTGGTATATTGAGACAAGTTTAGTCATTCAAGATTTAAGTTTATTTCTATCATGGACTCCAATTCCAGATAACCATTCCAGGTCTGTTATTTTATACAGCAAAGCCTGAACCAACGGTAGACTGTGCTGGCAGCGTGATGACCGTCTGTGTAAAGTCTGAGGAAGATGAGGAGCATGCAGATGACAATGAGGAGAATAGAGATGACAGTGATGAGCTGTTTACGACTACCTTTACTTCTGATAACTTGCATTTGGCAGTGACTCCAGTATGTCAACAAGTGAACAGAGCGAGGATAAATAATGACTCCTGCTATATCATTGACATGAAAAAGTGTGATGCCATTCAGTCGGAGGTAACAAGAAATTTATAAACTTTTCATTAATTTTTGTCCTCGTAATTGTTGAGCTTGTGTAGACATTTCGTGAATAGAACCAAGTTGCTGAAAGGGTTTAAAGTGCAGGAGAGATAAAGTTTTGAAAGTATTTAATTAAGTTGGTTGACAAGAGTACTTGATAATATCAAAAGTATTTAATTAAGTTGGTTGACAAGAGTACTTGATAATATAAAAAGTATTTAATTAAATTGGTTGACAAGAGTACTTGATAATATAAAAAGTATTTAATTAAGTTGGTTGACAAGAGTACTTGATAATATCACAATATTTTAGTTCATAGTAATGGAATGAAGAATGTAACTGCAAAACATCAATTGTTACAGACTTTGACTTTTGCTGAGAAGTTTCTTCAGTATTGAATCATATAAGATCTGATCACGATACTTTCTAATGAACACCATGACTTTTTGAGGATACAAATAAAGCAGTGAAGGATGTTAATAAAGACGTTTTTTTTATGGAATGACTGTTGATGGCATCTAGCCTATGTCTAATTCTCTTTGACAGGTTTAAAGGGACAAGCCATTTAATTAGGTGGGCTTATCAGTTATCACCTGGAAATTGGTTTGTGTGCGTAGTTGGCAAATACAGTGGAGGTTGCAGCTCTGTTAATGAATGTGTATGGAAAACTGTTAGTTTCTGGATATCAATTTGCATGGGTGTCCACAGTGGGGCGCAAGTGCGCCCCCCTGGATTTTTCGCATAGTTGCACATAAATTTAGATTTTTTGGTTGTGATTGTTACAACGCGATTTTCAATGTGATTATCGATTCGTTCTACAAGTTGAATCTATATATCTTTCTTTGGGCACATAACGTATAGGTAGGCTATAGGATTCTCTCGTGGTAATATGGAAATTCGAACTGTCACCCATTAAATTTAGACCATGTGACAATTATTTTAAAGTTTGCGCCCTCCTAGAAAAATTCCTGCAGACGCCCATGTCAATTTGAATTTGTGTTTCAGACGGGTGACAGTTCGAACAGTCACTACTGTTATGACATTAACCATCTTGGTTCTGGAGCAAAGTTGAGCCCCAGTCAACTCATTGTTCACTCAAACACATTCCGTGCGTGCTGCTTAGTTCGCAAACAAGCGACAGTCGTGGCTTCATTTCTGCCGCAGGACACAATGCCTCCTGCTTTCCTCCACCAGATGACTTCCATCAATTATTCGATTTCATGCTTCAACAGCAGTTCATTCGCTGGTGAACCGTTAGCCTTACCTGCTCAGGTCATACGTGGATCAATGATCTACTGTCGACTTCAAGTGAATATTGTGCTTGAACGTCTCTACCTCATTGTTCCTAACTGTCGTCTGCTCTCTTCCGCATCTTCCTCTGCAAATTCATTCGAATTTCTGAAAGACAAGTGAGTTATGGGTCATTTCTTTGTAATCACTGGTTTCGTCATGAGCAGAAATTTAATTAAAATGTTCAAATGGGACTAGCAGTCAGTCGGGGCTGCTAACCAAAAGCAGTTAGGCCACAATTTTATTACCAACTCCTACCATATTTTGCATTGAGATTCTTTGTTATTGTACTTAATTGCTTTATGAATGCAAATGAAAATGCAAAGTCATGTGTAAGTATCATTCAATGTATATGAAGTTGTTTTCATTCAAAGCTTAGAATTGCATTATGACAATTTGACAGATCTTGGATGACGCTAAATAAATAGTGAAGTTTTGCTTGGGCTCACCGTGTACCAACTACCTTGAACAAAGCTTAGATCTCTACTCAATGTGACAGCCTTTTGGTTTGCTGTACAAATAAATTAAATTCTGTGTTTGCATGATCATCTACAGACTTTTATGTTTTGTATTGCTTGTCTTGTATCGACTTGTTAACTAATATCGGTTTGTGTGTGAGTGAGTCATCGCTAAGTTGAGTCTACGCAAAGATGCAAGACACGATGCTCAGCGAGAACATTTATTTAGGTCTCTAACCACCAAATGCCTTCAGCATGCATTGCTGTGCATGCATTGTTGTGCAATGCATGCATTGTTGTGCAATGCTTGCATTGTTGTGCAATGCTTGCATTGTTGTGCAATGCATGCATTGTTGTGCAATGCATGCATTGTTGCACATCGATAGACACAATGACCATTTGGTCAATCCACACTGACAATGTCCATCTTGATGATCTCTTCTGCTCTGCCTTTTGCTCTTTCTTTCTCTCTTTGTCTCTCTCACTCTGCTGCCATCCATGTGGTGCACTAACGATTTGGTTTTTTGGATGGTAAAAATGTGATTGTTTTGCATACCTAATGATTGAATGCATATTTGGGAGAGTAGCTCTGCTGCTTGCACTTTTTTATGCTAAACTAAATGTTTATTAAATTGTTTGTTCTGTTGTAGATGTTTAAAGTCTCAACAGCTGGGTTTGCAGTTCTTCAGCTTTGACACACATAGATGGGGATTCAGTTTCCGGATGCCTAAGTTTGAGTCGTCTGATGAGATCTACCTGTCTTGTGATAGTTACCTTTGTGATTTGAAGTCCGATTCCAAAGAACGCTGTGATCGTTCCTGTTCCGGTAAAGTCAGTTCCGGTTCGGCTGTTTCAAGAGTCCGCAGACGAAATCGTGCAACGAGAAATGCGGCTCTCAAGTTTCAAACGATAGATGGACCATTTAGGGTGAAAGATTTCGGTTGTGGTCCACTAATTATCGGCCAGGAAATTGTGGAAGTCTTCTCTGATTCAAAAGGTAATCAGTTCTGAATATATTGCATATGCCACCTTTGTTTTTTTTAACTTAACAGGTAATTATGAGGTACATTGGTTACCCAGTTACTTGTTATATACATGCTCGTCGTTAAAGTGTTACTGCTAACTCAGTCAGCTTGTTATGTTGCTTGAGATTTGGACCAAAGAAGTCTATGAGACAGCTTTCACATGTGATTAGGTGATAAACTTATATTTATGACAGCATAAAGTCTCATGTTGACTTTAGTGTTAAAACACTGATGAACTGGATTGTATTGGAGTGCTAGTTTAACCACAAGACTAAAAGCACTATGTTTATAATCATTAATCAAGACTAGGGAATTCCAATGCATTTGCAATATCTTTTATGATATTGAATCAGAAAGAAAAAACTATCTACTGATGTAATATGACATCTGATGTTCATGAATTTCTTTCAACAGAATGTAATGGATTGTATGGATACGATGAAAACGAATTTACTGACGTGATCTCTTCTGCGTTGGTAGCCATCTCAGATCTTCATTCCGTCATTGTTTGTCTCATTCTGGTGCTTGGTGGTCTTACACGCTGGATCTGAAATTATGGACTTTTACATCAAAAGCAAGCACTTGTGAAGCTGACTGTCATTCTAATCTATTTGTCAGGTTAGCCGCTCATCTTCGATTTATTGCAGATGTTATTTAAGGTTGACTAAAACTCATTTTAACTTCTTAGATAAGAAAGCTGTAAAATGCAGTTGAGATCATTTCTTAAATTTCCAAAAGCTGTGGTGTATTTTGAGTTGTCATGCATTAGATAATTACCATGTTCTCATGTTTTGTTCCGTCATTCTTGCATTTCTGTTTTCAACCAATAATTATTAACTTTTTTTACTTACAGAGTTTGGAAGACACTGCTTTTTATAGTAAGGCAATGATACATTTTGGTTTTGTGTTATTATTCAGTGATAAGTATAATTGAAAAATTGGTTTATGAGATTGTTTGCAACATGCATAATTTAGGTTATTTTGTTGTAGCTTGGTTTCTGACACTTTGTCATTGTGATAAAGTTTAAGCTTAACTTTGATGTTGATGTGCTATGCTGTATATTTTATGCACCGTACACGTACACGTTTGTGATGTGGTTATTAACGTGTTTACAAGTTTTTCGCTACAGCACTGTTTGTTCCTTTTATGCTTCAGTAATTGGTCAAATCAATGCCACTATTTCTGGACATTGCTTTGCAAGCTGCTGCATGTTCTGTACTGTTGTATTTCAGTTATTCTGGTTAAGGTGATTGTTTTAGTTAAGAAATGTGATACGTATCTCAAACTGTTGTAAACTGGCACTTAATGTTTTTAGTTAAATGTGAAAATGAGTTGATGGTGAAAATTAGTATTTAAGTAAAAGAATGATTCAAGGCTAGAATCCTATAAGATGATTTATTTGAAAATGGATCGCAATAAATCTGCACGATCTGAATTCATTGTATCAACTGAAGTCGAGATTGTTGATTGTACATTGTTGACTGGTAACCAGCATAGCTGATAGGTTCAAAAGCCAAGTCTTTCTTCACTCTTAAGGGATTTCTCATTTCTTGAATTGTTAAAATTGATTTATGATCTTGCTGAAGTCACGGTCAAGTGCAGCTGAATATCTTTTAGCTTGGTTTTATTGTGACTTTTATTTACAATCAATAGTATGCTAATTATATTGTTCAGAATCATTCTGTTGAGTGATCATGAAATAAATAATGAGAAAAAGATTTTGAGCCATGTTGTGAAAATGAGTTGATGGTGATAATTAGTATAAGTAAAAAAATTAAATTCTTCATTGTGTGGTGTGACTAATGTTTTGCAGTGTTTCATTTACACAATGATTCATTTATGTTCACGATGAATGACCTTGAATTTGGATCCTCTGTACACTGTACAGTATAGGTGCATTAAAACAATATTAGAGTGACTTGTAGTAGAAGAAAATCTCAAGTGCATGAGCAGTGAGCACCCACCACTACAGAGAAAATAAATATAGATTAATGGGCTTGTTCTAACTATTGTATTAACTGATTAGTCATTAGTATTTGCAGTTTAGATATTGTAAACAAATAACAGTTAAAATAGAAACAATTCATGAACAGAAAATGGTGGTCAATGTCATTCAACTGTCATCAAATTTACACACATAGGACCTACTTACAAATTCATCAGTTATGTCTTAAAATGCAGTTCACTTTTGCTGCTCAATAATAGGAAACTAGCAATTGGGTTTTCAACATTGACGTCGTTGGTCTATTTTTTAGTCAGTTTGAGTTTTGAAAACGAATGTTCACTTCAAACAGAGCCAGCGCCAGACTTTTAGCCGGAATACTACAAGTGATCAGTGAAGAGACGATTTTTATGCCCCAAATAAATTCTTGCAAAAATTCTAGCAGCCTTGAATGCAATGCAAAGCTTTTTTCCAGGGCATTTGCACTGGCTGGCCTCCTAGTGCCGCCACTGATTATAAACTGTTTACTAGTGCTCATGTGTTTTGGCGGTAACACCAGTGGTAATTTGTAAAACAACGAGAGTAGGCCTACATGGTAACAGCTGTACACAGTGTACAGTGTGCACAATAAAATGTTATTGTTGCATAGGCCTACCACTTGAGTTCTGGTGACTTTTCGTCAGGTTAGGCTAAGAAGTGTTTAAATAATTATAATCAAGTTACTCTTAGCCTAATAGCATTTCTGGCTGATTTATAATAGAACTCCAATAGTCTAGGGTCCACTCATGTGCGAAAGTTGTGTATAATAAAATCAGTAGTTTGGAATAATTTGTTATGAAATATATTTTGGCTCGTTGTTACTACTAGACAGATGCATGTGTGAAGGCTCTTTTTCGGCCAAACATGTTGGACATGCCTTAGTCTGCCACTCTGCCTCTGGGTAAGATATTCTGTTACAAACTATGATTATACACAACTTTCGCACATGATTATGCCTGCATTAGCCTACATAGGTCTAAAAAATAAATAAAATAGGGGCCTAGGTCAATAAATACTAAAGCATTCTCAAGTTTCATGCACAAAACATTGTTAGTGAACAGCATTTAATATGGTTATTCTTCGTCAACTATTTTTGGCAGATGGGTAGAATATGAATTTTAAACACATTCAATTATAGTGTTATAGAATGCTACACGTAGGCCTAAATGTCGTGAAGTTAATTGTGATAATTGTGCTTATGGCGTTATTTCAAACTATAATTATAGGCGCTCTATAAATATGTTTATACAGACGCGAGTCGTTCTCTGCTTTTTGTAGTCATATTATGGTTATATACAGGGTGCGCCAAAAAAGACCTCCCTAGGTTTTTGCCAATATCTTGGCCAAGAATTTCTAAATGAAAATTTACACAGTCTTAAAGACAATTCACATAATTATAGCCTACACATGATGGCCAGATTTTATCAAAATATTTCAAACAGAACAAAAGTTATACCACTTTTAGGATAATAATTATGATGACTGTGCAGCTAGTGGTTTAAGGTGGATTCGAACCTGGGACCATCGGTTACAAGGCACATAACATATACCGCTACACCACCGCGTCTCATCAAATGTGGCATAATTATATTCATTTCTATAGCGCCGCTCAGCCATGGCATGCATTCAGTAGTGCTCCCAGTGCTTGAACTCTGAGAGAAGAAATATATATAGAGAGAAAATTAATTTGTAGAAAACGATGCATTCTATGTTAGCTGATTGATAATAGTGCAGTACATGTATGTATGTATAGGCTAAGTATAGATCCACGCTATGCATGCATGTAGGCCTAATATAGGCCTACGCGCTGGTCTACCCAATGAGCTGGGTCTCACAAAGAAAACGGATTATAAAATAATATACAGAGCTTGTTCTCTCTTACACACACAGCCGCGTTTTGCGCGCCATCAGACCGGAACGATTTGCACATTGCGCTTGCTTCGCTTGACTGCACTCCGTGACATATTCCTTAGTAGTTATTACTCGTATAGGCGTATGACAATACAATAGGCTTGCATAGTCATGTATGTTTTGCCATAGCCTATGTCGTGCCGTGTGTACTCATAGGCATATCATATGCCTGCCTGCTTTAGGCCTAAGTAAGAGTTGGAAAGGCTCAACTATAGGCCTAATAGCCTATGTAGGTTACGACGTCATCCGAAACAAAGGCAATTCAATGGCCTGTGAAAAACAAACCAAGTAAAAATCGTTAAAGGTTTACAAACTTTATGTCAGGCTACGAGAAGAAAAGAAATCAAAATGGCTGGCTTAACCTGTAGATGTAGAAATCTGTGTAGGCCTATATCTAAGCCGAACATTGGACGCGAATCTTGTTAGGTAAGCTTACTAAGAAAGTGCGCGTTTCAGGTGACACAGAACGGAGAAAATTCCTTCGTTTTTTCGATTGTTAATGTCGTATTTGTGATTCGGCGAAGAGATATGAGATTATTGAGATAGGCTAGTTATAGTCAACAACTGCAATATCTGTAATAGACTACAGAGATATTACAGGTATAGGGCATACATGTATGATTCACAGCGTCCATAATGCAGAGACCTTTCGATGAGTGATTAAATAGATTAATAGGCGCCATTAATAGACGCCATTGGTGTGAATATTGTATTGTTACAGCGTTACTTACTTAATCTGTATAGAGTATAGACATGGATAGGATAATCGGGGTGTTAGGAAGTGTTCCAAAGTCTGGTGATCGTCATGATGGAGATTTCTCCGATCGTCTTTGCTATCCATACAGCACGATCCTCTTCTCCATCTTCGCCATCGTCGTCTCCACAAAGCAGTTCGTTGGAGATCCGATCCAATGCTGGGTGCCAGCTCACTTCACCGGCAACCAGGGTGACTATGCCAACGACTACTGCTGGCTGGGAAACACTTACTACCTTCCCCTGGACCACGCTGTTCCGATGGAGGGCGTTGAAAAGGCGGACGGTCATGTATCCTACTACCACTGGATTCCCATGGTGCTACTCGTCCAGGCCATGTTCTTCTACTTCCCGAAGTCCATCTGGCGGATTCTCTGCCGCAGATCTGGACTCGACGTGGAGGACATCGTGGCAGCGAGTGGGACCTTCATCCACCTCGAGCTGGAAGAGACGAGGACGAAGACGATGCAGTTCATGATGAGACAACTCGACAGGTGAGAAGAACATTCACATTTTCTTCTCTCGTGGTCTTGCGAACTGGGAGCGCTTCTGAACGGTTCACCCTAGTAGAGGCGCTTTATAAGTGTTTTAATACAATACGATAACTAAATTATACGCATATAGGCTACTTATATCGCCTTCTCGTCAGTTCGGAAAATATAGGCCTATATATAAAAGTGGCAAATCATGGCAATAGCGAAGCAAAATGACAACAGGACAAAATTTGACAACCACATCAGGACGATAATTATATATTGACAAGTCCACAATTTCAATTACTTCAAGGATAGTCCATCATTATGAGCAATGTTAAGCATAGCCTACTTGAAATTAAGGATAGGCTAATTAATAAAGGAAAAAGTTGTTGTTCATCGTCTTTCGTACAAAAACTCTCAATACAGCAATAAATTTAGTCGATGTGCTTTCCGAGGCCACACTTGAACTTGCAGTTTAAAGACAATTATACTGTCTGTCTACAAGTTTTGTGTTCTGCGCTGCAGGTATCTGGCTCTTGCGATTCGCAAGTCATCTGCTTTTGAGAAGAGGAAATGGTTTGAACGAGCAAGGAGTCACCTGAGTCAGATCAGAGGATGGTATCTCACGTTCGCATACTTCTTCGTCAAACTGATCTCACTGGCAAACGTCATTGGCCAGCTCTTCCTGCTCAACCTCTTCCTCGGCGCTGGCTTCCACTTGTACGGCTTCGAGATCGTGAGGAAGATCATGAGTGGAGAGGAGAACGACGGAACGTTGAGTCCTCGATTTCCACGAGTGACGATGTGTGACTTCAAGGTGCGGAGACTGGGAGCGACACATCGCTACACCGTTCAATGCGTTCTGCCAATCAACCTGTTCAACGAAAAGATCTACCTGTTCGTCTGGCTGTGGCTCATCTTCCTCATCGTCGCCCTCGCTCTGTCACTCTTCAAGTGGATGCTACGCATTCTGCTGATGCCGAGCAGACGTCACTACATCGAAGGTCATCTGAGTCTCATTCCGAAGGACATCCGATCGCACAGTTCTGACTCTGATAAGGTCAGGATCGGTCGTTTCCTGCGTCACTACCTGCACTACGATGGAGTGTTCGTGCTGCGGCTGATTGGACACAACACGAGCAGCATCACTGTCATCGAATTGGCGATCTGTCTGTGGGACAACTTCAAGAAGAAGAGCTTAGTCGATGGAATGACTCCCACGACCGACGACGCTCCTTCACGAACTTTCAATCAACAGAATAAATCATAATCTAAATTGAAGTTTTTTTAATTTAAATAATTATTATTATGATGACGTTTGAATGATGGGAAACACCTGCAGGGACTCAAACTCAAAATATTATTTCGAATTAAATTGGACAACAGCTGAGTGAATGTGTCAAATCATCGAAAAGGTCACTATCTGCTACCATGGTGATGATAGTGACCATAATTATGGGCATTTGCTCCGGTTGCTTCTCGACTGGTCAACCGTCAACACACTATCTACATATGTAGATGCATTGACCTGTCTGCCCATGCCATCGGTGCCACACTCACCTCTGACTACCCTTTTCTTCTATTGCCCTGCTTCATTGCCAGGTCGCGGCTGACAATAATTGCTCTCAACTTATATGCTCCAATTGTATCTAGTTCTTTGTCGAATTGCCTACATGGGCGGAGTTTATCAGGGGCTAGGGGGCTAAACCTCCCAAGAAGGTCCAGAGTATTTTTTACCATGAAAATGGTATCTTTTCCCGGGGTTAGCCCTCCCCCCAGAAGACCCAGAAATGGCTCTTTTCTTTTCACAAAGAAACTTCAATCGAATGACTAAAAAAAGGTTATCAACTTTTTGGCCGAGAGAATAGTATGGTTTTTATGAGATTTCAACCAGATGACTAAAAAAGGGTCGTCAGAATTTTTGGACGGGAAATTCGTGACATTTTCCCCAAGATTTTGACCGGACGACTAAAAAAAGGTCATCAACTTTTTTGGCTGGGAAAAAATTTCTCCGCCCAACCAAAGTCCAAGTTTTAAGCCCCCCACCCCAAGAACGGAAAGCAAACTCCGTCCATGTATTCGTATGTGCATGTAGGCCTACGTCCTCTCCTTATGCCTCCCAACGCGTTTATATTAGACCTAACTGTCCTTACACCATTTGCCTTTGTGCTTCTCAGTGTGTCTTTCCGTCTATCATTTCTTGACTGTAGCCTACGATCGCTCGAGGAATCCTTACTGGAAGCTCAGTGCTATTTTTATACTTCATCTATGCTTAATAGTCTTTGCAGAATCTGCTCCCATCGGTCAGTAGGTCATTTCAACCTAGAATTACAGCTAAACATCTGGACCATCCAGGTTTCACTGCTGCTATCGATGGCTCGATGGCTATACGCCTGGCCTTCATTGCAATGCAGGTTGGACGCGTTCGGCAGAAGCTAAATAAATTATCATGCAGTCATTTACCTATAGCTTCTATGGCGTATTTTGCTTGGAACGCTGGAAACACATGCATTCCAATTAAAGACTTTTCTGGCGTTCCCACTGCTCGCCCATTCGACGTCCACAATGCTCATCCAAACCAAAACCAATAACCACCACAGGGGTTTAGGCCTATAGACCGAGTTCGGATATCTCTCAAACATTGATAATGGGTTCACGTTTTGCTTTGATGCGTCTATCGGTCACGCATTTGACTGGGTGCAGTATTGGGAGAACAAACCCAAGACTATTGCAGACTTACAGCATCGGAGATCAACCCTCCCCACCCCGGATGATGTACATGTAGGCTACTTATAAGAATTCGATGGATATCGTTCGCCAAACTCACCACTGATATTTGATGGATGCCACTGACGTCGTCTGCTGCAGGTGGAGTGTGTGTGTGTGTGTGTGTGTGTGTGTGTGTGTGTGTGTGTGTGTGTGTGTAGCCTAAGCGTTTGCGCGGAATCAGCCGGAATGCAATGAATTTGCGTCATTATATACCGTATACACTGTATGCCGGAAAAAGTTTAAATGAGTCACATCACGTATGTCATATGCATTGTTGAGAGGAGCAGGAAGCAGATTAGCATCGGTTGTATATGCTATACGTCGTGTAATCAGTAGACAGTTTGAGTTACAATCAGGTTGATAGATGACACTGTATGCAAAGTATTATTATAGCCTATAATTATGTAAGCTAATGTAAAGTATGTTTCATGTAGGCCTATACGCTAATGTAAACCTCTGAATTAGGCATAGGCGTAATAACCGACCGCTGTCATTGAAGTCTTTAAAATTGCACGGAAATAAAAGACTCCTCTAAATCGGACAATTTGACATTTTCTCGAAACCAAAATTAATCGATTTAACACTTTGGATGCCGTCGTCGACATTATCATAGACCTAGGCCTACGTGTATATAATTATTAATGCATACACGCACATAAATTATTTTACAGGCCCTATAAGACACTTACACGCATGCACATAAATACGTAGGCCTACGCACATACCGACATACATGTATACATTCCATGCATAAATAATGCATAGGCCTACGTAGGCTACTTCTGCTTATAGTGGGCTGCAGGCATGTGATTATCCAGGCCTTGGCGCATTGCTTTTTTGTGTCATGTGTAGCTTAGGTCAACAAGTTGAGGGATGCAGGGCGGTTCACTTTCCCAAAGCCGCCCAAGAGTAATTACGCGCGTTGTGTTCCAGTTATTCGCTGATTACAAGGCATTATAATGGCACGTATTATTTTTAGAGTAGGCTAATTGTAGAAACAGCTGCAGCAGCGTTGAACAACATATATCACCGCAATTGAGACCCTGAGAATCCATTCGATCGCCACCAACACAATTATTATTATGCGCAATGTTTACTTAGCAAAGCTGTCGAGTCAGACGTCAATCATCTGCTACTTAAACCGATTGAATTATATTGCGCCATCATAATTTATAAAACATGGAGTAGCCTTTAGTCCTGCTGTCATCTGCATTGCCACTGCTTTTGCCAGACACTAAATCATTTACGGAAAACTGAAATCAGACCGCATGATTACACGCCTAAAATCGACATGTCATAATTAATTGCAGTTGACTTCTATTCTCACGCAGGACTATCGCCGACATGCAAGTCCTAAAGTCTAAATCATTCGTTAAACTGTCAGCTGGAGTTGTTAAGTTCATTCCCTGCAGCCTATTGTTTTGATCACTGCAGTATCCGATAGCGTATTGATTTGACGAAAGCCATCAACAGCAGCTGCAAAGATCAACGCTTGATCAGAGTAGGGGCCTAGGCCTCTAGGCTATTAGGCTACATAAATGTCGCAAATGTTATTGACCAATTACGGGATGCATTTTTTATACAACCAGCAACAAGCGATTGCAATTTGCAAAACATTGTAGTCCGTTTAAACTAACAAGCTATTTTTAAAAAAGTAAAAACTGATTTAGTTTGATCATCTGATTACAACTGATTTTCATTAGGCCTCTTTTTTGTTTGCAGTCTGTCCTGTTAAATTGTCTGTCCTGTTAAATTGTCTGTCCTGTTAAATTGTCTGTCCTGTTAAATTGTCTGTCCTGTTAAATTGTCTGTCCTGTTAAATTGTCTGTCCTGTCAAATTGTCTGTCCCGTTAAATTGTCTGTCCTGTTAAATTGTCTGTCCTGTTAAATTGTCTGTCCTGTTAAATTGTCTGTCCTGTCAAATTGTCTGTCCCGTTAAATTGTCTGTCCTGTTAAATATTCTGTCCTGTTAAATTGTCTGTCCTGTTAAATTGTCTGTCCTGTTAAATTGTCTGTCCTGTTAAATTGTCTGTCCTGTTAAATATTCTGTCCCGTTAAATTGTATGTCCTGTTAATTAGACGGCTCAACTGCTGAGCTGAATATATACTCAGTGGATTGGTAAATTGACAGACTGCAAGGCTGAACACCCGCTCTCCGTAGTTCAGCCTTCGGCTTATAAATAACAAGTAGGTCGGAGTAGCTCTCCTCTGTAGTATTTCTCTTCAGTAGTTCAGGAAACAAGTAACACGAAATATAGGAAACGATTTAAAAGTAACACAAAGTAACTAAATATATTTTGCGCCACAGATGCTGCCTCACAAACAAAATGGTCAAGTGTCACGAAGTGTGGAATCGGACATTACAAGTTTTACAGCGGATGAGAAATCTCGTCAATCTTATTCTGCTGCAGATGTAATTTAACCACACCAGCATGTCCTGCAGGTTGACAGTCGAGTATATACCCTAATCAACCATCACTCCCTCAGCGAAACTTTTAAGAATAATTTGTGATGGCTGAATAATAATAATATGACTCCTGCACTAAAGAGAACATTTTCCATTCGACGACCGACTTCTTTCACATACAGTTTTTACCCGACGACTCATGCTCTAGCGGCTCTAATCATCTAATGTATCACAAAAAATTTGTTCCATTAAGAAATCATGTTTTGCGGACAATCTGTTCGAGTTTTGCCACGTTGAATACTGAAGTCGTTGAAGTCAAAATATCGATGCTATAGAACGACGATAGAAGGTATACAAGGTAGTCTATAATCATAATGTACTTCATACAAATCGGTGTTACCTCATTATATATGTTAACATATTATATATGTATAGAGCTTTAGACTGAGAACGCCTGGTTTGTAGTCTGAGGAAGTTTAATCTATAATGAGGTTCAGTCTATGAACGTTTAGTTTAATTATGTTCAGTAGATCTATAGACTATGACAGTTTAGTCAAGACGATGATGATGATGATAATGATGATGATGATGATGATGATGATGATGATGATGATGATGATGATGATGATGATGATGATGATGATGATGATAATGATGACGATGAACATGATCGTCATGTTCAGCATGATGATGTTTAGGGAACGAAAGTTTAGTCTATACTGATATTTTAGTTTAATGATACTCTATGTATGATGATTGTAAACTGATGAGATTGTAAAATCATCCTAAAGAGGAAGGTGGAACAGATCCTGCAGTCATCAACAGCAATCAAGGCAACATTATACATTCAACTGCATGATGATGATAGAAGAATTGTCAAATGCTGTTATGCAAGTTGAATTTAGATTCTCCGAATATCAAATAATCGTACAAAGAATAATATCCTGTTTTCTTAAACAAAGGACGCACTCAGAAACATTATTATAATATAATATACAACGATCATCGAACGAATTATATCTGCAGTCACGATAAAACAATCCAAAGGCACATTATGTCTGATGTATGAGAAACTGACGATCTCTCCACGGATCGTTCTTTGTGTATAATCGACGACCACGAAAACGTCTATTGGCGTCTATTGAAAAGCGACGACGCTTCACTTACTTACTTGTTCGCTGAGTTGCGCTATTCGTAGGAGATCGAAATGATGTAGCGCCAGTACAATCGTCTCTCCTCTATCGTCCAGATTGACCTTCTGTCGATCGACCATCAGCAAACCATCGCTCTCCTTAACCACCGACGCCGCCCCATGCACTCCAGGGGACTGGCCCCCACCGCCCCCACCGCCCCCCTTCGCCTTCGTCTTCTTTCCATGTGAATCAGTCAACGACCGACTTCGATCGCGTCTCTTCAGCGCTCTCGTCTGGTCACGTGTCACGCAAATGGCGGCCAACAGAACGATGACAACGACGATGCAGCAAGCCAACACACTGGCCAGGATGAGAAAGTGCAGGCCAGACAGTCCACGCACTCGGTCCTCGCCACCGGCCCCACCACCGGCCCCACCACCGGCCCCGCCACTGGCCCCACCACCGGCCCCGCCACCGGCCCCACCACCGGCCCCACCACCACCGGCCCCACCACCGGCCCCACCACCACCGAAACCATCCGACTGATAGACGTAATGATCGTCACACACTATGCGAACTTGTGTTGTCGTCTGCATTGAATTCGGTTTTCCTGCATCTTTCGCTTGAATGATTAGATTCGTCAAACAATTATTATTCGACTGATGATGATAATCATTCGCTGATGATGAAGATGATTCAGAATTCCACGACAGCTTGCCAGACTTTGGATCGAGACTGAATGCTTTGTTGTCGTTGCCAGATAGAATCGAATAAGTGACGTCTGCGTTGCGATCCAGATCACGATCGATGGCGAGAATCGTCGCCACCACATCGCCACCTGCTGTGACGTTGTTGCGAGGCAGTCGAATGACGTCACCGTCGGCGGGAAATTTAAACACAGGTGCGTTGTCATTGACGTCAGACACGCGTATGAAGACGACAGTGACGTCAGAGAGTGCAGCGTTGACGTCACCCTGGGCGCGGATTCGAAGAGTGTAGTGACTGAGAGATTCTCGGTCGAGGGTTCGTCTCGTGTAGATGACACCAGAGACTGGATCGACGGCAAAGTGGTTGCTGCTGCTGCCATCCTCAGGGGAGTATTCGAGGTGGTAGCTGAAGCTGTTGAACGAAGGAGGAAGGTCTTCATCCATGGCTGTCACCTGTCCAACCACTTTACCGGAATTCTCGTTCTCCGTCACTTCGAACTTGTACCACGACTGACTGAACCTCGGAGGCTCGTCGTCAACGTCGGTGACGGTCACGTGAACGCGAGCCCTGGCCACGTGACCTGACTCGATGATTCCACTTCCGCTTTCGTCACTTCCGCTTCTGGCGATGACGTGGAAGTCGAACTGATCGACGAATTCTCGATCGAACGAGATGAGAGACGAGATGTCGCCACTCTCCTCATCCACACGAAACCAATTCTCTGCGTCTGAATCAAGCGCGAATCGGATGCGAGCGTTTGATCCGATGTCAGCATCAGTTGCTTCAACTTGCAAGAGAAAAGAGTTCTTCTCATTGTTCTCAGCAACAATGACTTCGTAATTGGATGTCGAGAAGATGGGAGGATTGTCATCAACGTCTGTTATGATGATCGATAGATTGAGAGAAGAGGTCAGCGGGTCATCTCCCAGATCCCAGCAACGAATGATGACGTCGTATTCGTCCCTCTCCTCACGATCGAAGGAATTCAACGCCAACAGTTTGTATTCGTTGTCTCTCAAAGACACCAGAGAAAAGTTGGCGCCATTCATCATCGTCATCATCGTCATCGTCGTCTGCTGCTGCTGCAGCCGACACTTCGTCTGTCCATCTCGACCGACATCCGGGTCGTAGATGGTCACGTGAGCCACAAAAGAACCCGGAAGACTGTTCTCCTGGAGATGTGCAATGGCTGTCTCTCCATTCAATGCATCTATGGATATCTGTGGCTCGTGGTCGTTGCTTCCTCGAAGGTGGACGATGAGATTGGCGACGGTCAGCGTCGGGTTGTCACCCAAGTCCACAGCGACGATGAACAGGTGGTAGGACGTGCGAATGGGACCAGAGTCCAAACGAGAGTTCGTCTTCACCTCACCGCTCAACGCATCGACGGAGAAGAGACGTCCGTAGAGGACCTGCGTCTTCCTGGCCAGCTGGTAGCGCACCTCACCATTGGGACCCTCATCCGGATCATGCGCATGAATTGTCGCTACGACTGATCCTGGTGGGACACCACGATCGACGGTGACTTCGTAGGACGCGTCGTCGAATCTCGGACTGTTGTCGTTGACGTCTGTGACTTGAACAGCGATCTGGAGGGTCCCTGTCCTTGACGGATGACCTCCGTCGACGGCCAGAACCTCAAGGTCGTAGTGACTGCGTTCCTCGCGGTCCAGCGATCCAATCAGCTCCAGTCGAAGTTGGTCCTTCGTCGGATGTTGTCCAATGGATGAGGAATCGTTCTGAATGGAGAGTCGAAACGGCGTTTCCTCATAGTCAGATCCCAACCGATATGAGATCTCAGAGTTATGCGAACTGTCGAGATCGTAAGCTGGAGGGATCTGGAGCAGGACTCCAGGAGGATTCGACTCCAGAACGGACACGTTCAGACTGGATTGGCGAAACGCAGGACTGTTATCATTCAGATCGAGAACGGTGACCTCGACCTTGAAGACCTCGAAGTTTGCGTCAGATTCGACTCCGACGTCGAGTCTAAGGACACAGAGGATTGGATGTTGAGGACAGAGTGACTCTCTGTCGATGGCGCTCGACGTCGTAAGGACGGATCCAACGATGGAGAATAGATTCAGAGGATGGAGCTGCTGCTGCTGCTGAACAATGGAAAATGTTGGCTGCAGTTCGTCATCGTCATCGTGAGGACTGGAATGATGATGTCTGTCCAGTGGTTCGACATGCATGTGCTGGCTGAGGTCGATCAGTGGACTTCCAGGTGGAAGTCCTTCGGTGATCGTGGTCGAGATGTGAAGAGCAATGGATGATGATGACGTTGACCTCTGAAGAGAGACGACGGAGGTCATTGCATTGGTCAGCACATAGATGAGGACGGCTGCAGCAGCAGAGTAGAAAGTGGAATGTCGTCGATGTCGGTGATGATGTCGGTGATGTCGGAGGAAACGAACGTCATCAGTGGCCATCGTCATCGTCATCATCGTCATCATCGTTTTCAAGATCCTTCAGTCGTCGCATTCGCTTTCAAACCATTTCAAAAATGAAGACGAATTGAGAACCCTGCAGCAGCAGAACCACACTCTTAATTCTCTGTCTCTGTCTCTGTGTCTCACTGTTTGTATGTCTGCCTCACTCTTTCTCGCTATCAGAGAGCAGTTGTGCTTACACCGTCCACGACCGCATTTGCATTCGAGCGGTGGAGGGAAGGGTCGGTCAGGACGGGGTCAGAGCCTCGTTTAGCCACGCATTCGTTTCAATTGCAGCTGTTTGTTTCGACCGACCGCAGATATACTCAAAATCGCATTTGTTTTTGAGCTGCGGCCACAACGAAAGCAGAATAGAAAAGCGTTGCGTTTGATCTCTACCTCCTCCGTCGCAGGTAGCCTTGACTAATCCAATGGCATCCGATTGCCTCCTCTGCAGTGTTTGTTGCCTCTCCCTTTTTATGTGACTGTCCTCTGCTGAATTCGATGCCCTTGATTGGCCTCTCTCTCTCGTGCTCTGTCCCCCTTCTCTATTAACGGTCTTTCATCTCATGGGCGTCGGCGACTCATCTTCTCATGTCCGTCCTCCTCCCACCCTCGTCGTTCGCCTTCGTCCTCATGCACTCAACGACGATGAAGTGCGTCATCATCATGATGATGACGATGATGATGGTGGTGATGATGATGATGATTTGCCTGAAGAATGCAAACAACAATTCAGATTATTCAGTTTAAACCAAGGCATCAATATAATACATTGGTTAATCTTATAAGCGGAGAGGTCGAGCAACACATCCAAACACACACACACACACACACACACACACACACACACACACACATATACACACACACACACACACACACACACAGATCGGCGGAAAAATAAAATACTTCTGAGTTTAGAAGTTGATTAAAACTCTGCATACGCATGACATACATGATGCATGTATAATTATTGTATAGTCAATGTGGTCTTAGATTTGGCTTCCGTCTTATCGAAACCGTATATGCTACATCTTCTCAGAGTTGATCATTTTTCACACAGCAGTATAGGTTCATAAGATTCGATTTATCTCTTGTAGTTAAGGTCTCGCTATGCATAGTTACATGGGTATTGGGCTTCAGAAATCGAGTCGTCAAGATGTAGGCCTATACGTGACACGCATAGAAACGCACATTGACTTACTTTGTATGACGAATGTGTAACTAAATATGGTCTAATGAAATTCCATATAAAAACAATGTATACGTCGCTTCATTAGTTCAAATTACATTTGCCCTATGATCAAAACCCACCTTCACCACGTTCACAAAGACCAGACAGACGGACAGACAGCAAAAGTCGGAGAGAGAGACAGACAGACAGACAGACAGACGGACAGACAGACAGCAAAAGTCGGAGAGGGAGAGACAGACAGACAGACAGACGGACAGACAGACAGCAAAAGTCGGAGAGAGAGAGACAGACAGACAGACAGACAGGCGGACAGACAGACAGCAAAAGTCGGAGAGAGAGAGACAGACAGACAGACAGATGGACAGACAGACAGCAAAAGTCGGAGAGAGACAGACAGACAGACAGACAGACAGGCGGACAGGGTCACACGAGGACACGCTCCAGCAGGGAAACGCGCTAAAAACCACCACCTCCACCACAACGTGAGGAAGTTAGACAGCGTGGATAAATAGATAAATGGATAAATGGATGGTGGAGGTGGTGGAGGAGGATGAGACCTACATATTCTGTTTGTTGGCTTCTTCCGATTCTTCCATATATAATTAGGTTAAATGCGAAATATGTGAGAGCGGGTGGGAACAGGGTGACACAGGCTTGTGTTGCGACACATTTCGCTTGTTATTTATGCTTACGTAGCCTACATTTGCAGCATATATGTATAATTATATATATATATAATATATATATATGTGTGTGTGTGTGTGCAGAGAGAGACAGAGGGAGAGAGACAGACAGACACACAGAGAGACAACAGAGACAGAGGCAACTATGAAAAGCGCAATGTAACTAGAGTATGATATAATTAAAGCCGTGCTATCTGCGGTCGACACAGAGACAGAGGAAGACAAACACAAACATAGGAAGACAGACAGAGCAATACAAAGAGACAGGGAGACGTATAGAAAAGCATGCAGTGAGAAAACAGTTTTCATCCGTTCTTGTTCGTACCAGATTAGCTGCCGACGGCTTTTGTGTATATATATATATATATATATAAATGCGAACAAACGATCAGCAGCAAGAAGAGAAACATATATAGACACAAACATAGATGCATACATAGACACAAACATACATGTAGACACAAACATAGACACAAACATAGACACATACATAGACACAAACATAGACACATACATAGACACAAACATAGACACAAACATAGACACAAACATAGACACAAACATAGACACATACATAGACACAAACATAGACACGTATACATAGACGAGGCATAGATAGATGAGTGAGTAAGACAGACACGCGAGGCTCTGTGGTCTGAAAACCACATGTAGACAGCAGCAGCAGCAGCTGCTAGTGTAGTATAACATTGTGGTTACGCAATGTATTCATAGCATCACATGATGATACATTAATAGCGCTGATCTATGGATGGCTTCCGGCCACATAGAACAGATGATGTCGTGGCCTGCAGCGAGACATTTCTTATAGGCTGATCCGCTGTAAGTAAAAGTAATTCATGAATCTACCAGACAAAGATGCTGAGCAGGAAAAAGTTGTCCTATATACATTGCTTTGCATAATGCTTAATGCGTCTACATGTATGTGTGGTAATGCTTATGCACACAGATGTTTGCATTTGCATCTATCTACATGTATGTATATAAACATCGTACAATCAAACACATGGGACGCGGTTGTATAGAGGTGGATTCGGTGCCTTGGCGATGGATGGTTCCAGGTTCGAATCCACCTCGCGTAAGGACCGTTAGCAAGTCCTTCACTCGCAATTGCTCGTGCGCTTCGGCGCAAAACTACGATGCAGTGTCCGCGCTGTAGTCGGGAGCGCCTCTGAGTAGTGAAGGGCGTTATAGCAAATGCGATAAATAAATAGGCTAAATAAGCCGTGCACTTACACGTGGTTGTCAAAGGACTAAACATAATATATAAATATATGTTGCATGTATGTTGATCTTCATCTCAATCTGACTAATTTATTGTCTCAAGATCACTTATAGAAAATCTGGAATTGGTCGACAGCTGCACCGACTGAATGAATTATTAAACTGTCGGACTTCAGCATTATAGGCTATATCGATTCTAAAGAATAACCTTAAGACTCATTTGTTCAACTTTTTTTTTAGACTTCTTGTTATGCGTTTTGCGCAGGATTCTTTCTAGTCCAGGCAATTTGCAGTTTCACCTGGGCAAAATTGGATCAGAAGGTTTTTCAACGGTTTTCTGATCAGAATTTGTTGCTGAATAACATATCCAAAATCCGCCAAAATCCGACCACGGGGTCACCCCCAAAAATGGGGTTCAAAATATGGTGGTTTTACGTGCATTTTTGCATTGAATATCAGGCTGCTATTACAGCGGCCTGGTTAAAAATTGTTCACTTTGTGATACAAGCATGATATTTGGCACATTCTACGACCATATCATAAGAAAAAGATTTGGCTATAGGGCCATCGCATATTTGACCCCCTGGCCCAAATGGCAGCCATTTTTCAAAATGGCCCCAGTTTACAGATTTTAAGTTATCTCGGCTTCCAGCACACTTAGGATCGTAATCTTGGTGTCTAAACATACATAATCAGGGACGAGGACTCCAACAGAGCCATTGCAAATGTTCCCAACGGCTTCAATAGCCGCCATTTTTCAAAATGGCCGACCAAATTACGGAATTTTCAATATCTCAGCTTTCAGTACACCTAGAAACGTCATCTTGGTGTCTAAACATACATAGTTAGGGGCCAAGATTCTAACAGAGCCATTACAAATGTTCCCAACGGCTTCAATAGCGGCCATTTTCCAAAATGGCCGACCAAATTACGAATTTCATTATCTCAGCTTCAAGTACACTTAGAGTGGTCATGTTGGGGGTCTACACATCCATAGTTAATGGTCAGGATTCCAATTAAATTAAATATAAACGTTTCTGTTCACAAGATTTGCAGCCAAGGACGTCAATGATGTGTCAAGGTAGAAATTTCCTGCTTATTTGAAAATCAGATGTTATGGGCTCATGGTGCGTCAAGTATAAATATTATATAATCCAAGCTATTTGTTCCATCATACAATTTCTGAAACTTCTGATTATGTTCATGTTCATTTGGCAATAAAACAAGTTTTGCACTATATGCAATTCAAGATAGTATTGATGTTCTCGTAAATGTTTATTGTGATGTATTTAAGTCGACATTTGGGAACCTTTATCCAGACCTAGTAGGCTTGTACTGACCACAGAATTATACAACATCATCCATGTCACTCACGGTCGCCTAGGCCTCTACAGAGACAGAGACCAGTTCACTGCAGAGAAGCTTTTACACATTTGCACTGTCCCCTACAGCCTTCTCACAGTCACGTCTGAGCAGTTCGCGACAGGCACGAGACGCTTCGTGAAGTGTTGTCCACTTAACTTCCTAGCCACCTTAATTCGTTTGCAGCAACTCCCATTGACCAGAACATCGCAGTTTAGGATCAGCTATGAACATATAGGAAGGGCAAGGATGCACACTTTTCTGGACCGATGACACGCGCCATCTCATGTTTGTCTGTATGCGCACTTGTTATAGCGCCTCTTCAAGCTCTCAACCGCTACTCAGAGACGCTCCCGTCTACAGCGGACACTGCATCGGAGTTTCACGCCCGCGAAGCGCTGAGCAATTGTGAGTGAAGGACTTGCCCAAGGGCCTTACGCGGCGAGGTGGATTCGAACCTCGAACCTTCCGGCTTCAAGGCAACGACGCCACCACTACACCATCGCGCCCCACAAATGGGTTGGTACATGTAGGTATCTGAAGCCTATCAAAGCCAACCCACAGTTCATCAATGCTCAGCTGCTGAACTGCTGCTATGGCCAACACCAACACGTCAGAGTTAACTGTGCGTATCACCACTTTACGATAGCCATGTTTGGTGGGATTGGAGACATGCAGAAAATCTTTATATCAGCTTCCTCCTGAGTACACAGAGCAAGTCTATTTGTGTCTCTTTGCCTAGTACAGAGCACATCCTTGTGGTAGGGCCTATGATCTGTCTTCCTGTTTCTATTTTCATCTTTGCTATTTGCAGACTCGAGAAAAAAGACAACCCTGACTTGTTTTCGTCATTCCTCAGTAATTCCTGCCAGTCTCTGGGTAGAGCATTAGAAGATTAGACGCCCTTCGACTTCCCTTACCCCTCACACTGCGTGTGTATGTCTTCAAACTGCCACGCACATATTCGTCCCATACAACATCTACTCTGTGCACATACTCCAGCTGTCTTGTGATGCAGGGCAAAAAAATATGGGAGGCATTGGCTACTCTGAAAGGGTGAATACATTGCCAGGCTTCAGCATGTTGACTATGGCGGCTCCATCCAGTATAAGAGCGTCAACAATTAGAACACCCAGTGAATGGCCTGCCATGGTTGGATATCTGCCACGCCCTCATTTGTTGAAGTAGGAATCAGTTCTTCTAGGCAACTCGCAATGTCTGACTTAGTTCCTAGCCATAATTAGTCCATAATTCGAGAGTGATGGTAGGCATGCCTGGTTCTCGAGCGCAAAAAGTCGTCCAGGTCTGCTCGTGTCTGACAGGAAATGTACAACCTGGAGAATAGTGAACAGTCTATCTTCACAGCTCTTGTCCAGTTTTATCGAGGTCGCACATGGTGTTTATGACTGCTCGGTCGGCCATATCTCTTGTATCCAGGACAAGCAGGTCATTGCTGTCAATGGCAGAGATAGGCTAATGAAAAATCCGCATTTTGCACGGCCATTTTGGAAAATGGCCACCATTGAAACCGCGGGAAACATTTTCAATGGCACTGTTGGAATCGTCGCCCCTAACTATGCATGTTTAGACACCAAGATGACGTTTCTAGGTGTACTGAAAGCTGAGATATTGAAAATTCCGTAATTTGGTCGGCCATTTTGGAAAATGGCCGCCATTGAAGTAGTTGGGAACATTTGCAATGGCTCTGTTGGAGTCCTCGTCCCTGATTATGTATGTTTAGACACCAAGATTACGATCCTAAGTGTGCTGGAAGCCGAGATAAATTAAAATCTGTAAACTGGGGCCATTTTGAAAAATGGCTGCCATTGGGGCCAGGGGGTCAAATATGCGATGGCCCTATAGCCAAATCTTTTTCTTATGATATGGTCGTAGAATGTGCCAAATATCATGCTTGTATCACAAAGTGAACAATTTTTAACCAGGCCGCTGTAATAGCAGCCTGATATTCAATGCAAAAATGCACGTAAAACCACCATATTTTGAACCCCATTTTTGGGGGTGACCCCGTGGTCGGATTTTGGCGGATTTTGGATATGTTATTCAGCAACAAATTCTGATCAGAAAACCGTTGAAAAACCTTCTGATCCAATTTTGCCCAGGTTGACGGTGTTTTTGATCTAGATTGCCTGGACTATTCTGTTTATGCGTGATATAAATGACGGTTTGGTCTAAACTAACAGGATTAGGATAGGCTAATTACATGTCTATGACCTACTCGGTGACGGATCCAGAACTCTTTCAAGGGGGGGGGGGGCAAAAATCTTTGATCTTGTGACAGGAAAAAAATTTCGTCGTTGGACGCCCAAGAAAGTTGATGGAAAAAAGTACTTTTCATCCGCCCAAAAAGTTGATGACCTTTTTTTAAGTTTTCCAACAGAAAATCAAATGTTGGGGCCACGTCCAATGCAATTTTCTTTAGGGGGATATGCAATGACACCTCTATTCCTATTACTAATTTCAGACCTTATGGGGACCACGTCCCATGGCAGTTTTAAATGGGGGGGGGTCATGGCCGGATTGGCCCCCTTGGATCCGCCCCTGGACCTACTATGATACTACACGCATGCGCGATGTAGGTCTATGATCAGGAAGTTTCGATGAATAATTCTTATTCTGATTCGTATACTTAAAAGTCTTTCTGCGTGACCTCTGCACTGCAGCAGTCAATCTTTATAACAATTATTCACTCGTCGTCGGTCGATCTGTTTTGCTGCTGACGAACTCGCTAGAGATCGCCAGCAAAACGAAAATCATCTTTCTGCTTTGAATCGGATTTTATATCCAACCATGAATGATGGTCCATGATTCGATCCTCACCAAGAACACACGACATAATAGTTCTAGACAATAATAGCGCATCTGTATACATGATATTATGTCCAGGCCTGGAGATTGGAAAATCAGTTCACGTGACTTACGTAAGCCACCTATATTCTACGTTTTGACCTGTTGAAAATGTATGACAATAGGCTCTCCTCCTGATCATGCCTACTATGATATTCATCGTCAATGCTCAAGAATAGGCATAGAACACACGCAAACACACACACACACACACACACACACACACACACACACAGCCTATATGAATGATGACGCAATTATAGCCGCATAGAATATGCCCTACATCGTCGGCACCTCCCGCCACTCTTTCACAAAAGCACAGACCTATATAGCCTATACAGGGTGGCTCAATAAAAAATGTTTCACCAGGAAAAATGCAATTTCACCGCAGCCAATCGAGATTATTCTATGAAAATAGCAGGATTTATAGAGGAAAGAATTTGCAACAATCCCTGAAAATCTCAATAATGAATCTGTATTACTTCAGAAGTTACAGCTGTGCAAAAATAGTTTTTCATTTTTTCAAATTTCCGCGAATCACGTTCCAATACATGCAATTTCTTTAAGATTTTTTTGCAAATTACAGCAAACAAAGTGATGATGATGTCGTATGACCTCACTACGAGCTATAAAAAGCTGTTCATGAAGCAAGATATTAGTATTTGGTGTTATTTTATATATTAAAGTCTCAATTTGTGTATCCCATAACTGAACGTCATGGACAAAGTTTCTGCGGAAGGTAAAATGAGAATTCAAACGTTGCGTGAGCAGAGACTGCCATGGGACATCGTGCGATCATGGCAAAATCCCCAATGAAAAGTGGAGCCTGAGCACAATGAAGACTATCTGCAAACGTGTTTATGTAACGAAGGTCATGTGTCGGAAGAGAGGCAGGAAGTAGTCGTTTGGTCTGATGGAAAAAGCGCGATATTCACGAAGTTCGCTTGGTAGTCGAAGGCATCAAGTTTGCAAAGCACATCATGGTTTCGGCGTCAAATCTGCTGGCGTGTGTTACGGCTGCAAGGAAAGACTGCACTTAATTCCATTCAGTAAGCTATTAATGTCAAACTTATCGTTGAACTCTGTTACCCAGACTCATTGAACAATGAAGGTATGTTCAAACATCTGGTTTGATTTTCCAGCAGGACGGTGCGTCTGCTTGCTCGCACGGCGAGGTTGATTATGATGCGCTACCATATTGCCTTCAACTGCAGTAAATTTATTGGCAAAGATGAATGACCAACTCGCCAGACCTTAAACATCTTGATTATCACGTCTGGAGAGCTTTGCTGGAACGCTGCAACACATTTCATCCCAAGTTGGAGAACATTGGCTAGCTGAAGGAAGTCTTGCTGCTAATGTGGGGTCAGTTGCCGCAGGACTCGATACACAAGCCCATACTGAACTTTACAAAGAGCATCCGAGGTCGTAATAAAGCATACTTTAAGATAAACTGCAAAACAGAATTCTGAGGTTGTAATGAAAGTGATATTATTTGGCATGGAAATCCACAAATGACGTTAATTTTTCCGCGGATATTTGAAAAAACGGAATTGAAAGTTTAAACAGCTGTAACTTTTGCAAACATAAAAAGTTTAAAGTGAAACTTTCAGGGATTGTTGGAAATTCATTCCCCTGCAAATTGGAAAATTTTCGCAGACAAATTTCGATCGGTTGTCAAGATATTGCATTTTATCCGGTGGGACATTTTTTATTGAGCCACCCTGTATATAGGCCTACACCACGTATAACGTATACAGGATGTTTGTTGAGAGAAGTTCTTCTCTGCAGGATGACATCACACGAATCAAATGCATGCAGGAGATGTTTGAATGAAGAATGCGATGAACTGCGTTTGCAAGAGACCACAACTTCCACCACCAATGCCCACCATGCACGCAATTTATTCTACAGACGATGAAACATAAATTGACAGCGAAATAAAAAAGATATATGTGGGAAGAGAGAGCGAAATTGATGTACTCGCAGAAAGAGAGAGACAGAGACAGAGACAGAGAGACAGAGAGACAGAGAGACAGAGACAGAGAGACAGAGAGACAGAGAGACAGAGACAGAGAGACAGGATTGAAGACATAAGAGTCATGCATAGACGTTGAAAGAGAATATAGGCCTAATAAATTATACATGCATGTGTTTGTGGATGGATTGTATAAATGGATGGAAGGAAGACGAATGAAGGAAACATCAGATTCACCACCCACACCACAACCACCACCACCACCAACACCACCACCGCCACAACAACCCACCACCACCACCACCGCCGCCACCACCACCACCACCAACACCAACACCACCGCCACCACCACCACCACCGCCACCACCACCACCACCAACACCACCAACACCAACACCACCGCCACCGC
>OX243815.1:32861206-32968706 GCA_945859605.1 Lumbricus rubellus | reverse complement strand
AGGAGGAGGAGGAGGAAGAAGAGGAAGAAAAGGAAGAGGAGGAGGAGGAGAAGGGAGAAGAGCAGGATGAGGTAAAGACGGAGGATGTAAAGGTGAAGGGTGGAGGAAGAGGAGGAGGAGGAGGAAGAGGAGGAGGAGGAAGGGAGGAGGAAGAGGAGAAGATACCACCGGCAAGTTTAGAACACTGCACGTATCGAAAGTATAATGGGTGATAGCTGCAGCAGCTGACAATCATTTTCCGGATGTTCGCATTTATATGTAGAGCTTGTTTGGCACAGTTATCCAGGGATGTATTGCATACGATGATCAGACTGGAGCATTGAACTGTCAGTGTCATATAGTGGCACATTGCTGTATATAGTCAGGTATAGAACCCGAAAAGATGTGTGCTCTGTCACCTGCAGACAATAATTATTGAAGAGCTAGGAAGAGCAACGGCGAGCATAATTATAGCTGAACTTATTCCTCGCATGCACACAGCATGCAGCGCGCAGAAAGCAAAGGACCCAACAATCCCAACATGCATCATGATGCATAATATGCACAACATGCATGCGTATACTTTGCATGGATGTCATAGACCGAACTGTCTGCAGCTGCATGAATCAGCTCCTCAAGTACTTGACTTGTGTGAAGAGAAGAGGAGACTTCTGTTGTTTCGATAAGACAACAGACAGATACAGAGGAAGAGGCGGAGGAGGAGAAGGAGGAGGAGGAAGAGAAGGAGGAGAAGGAGGAGGAGGAAGAGAAGGAGGAGAAGGAGGAGGAGGAGACGGAGGAGGATGAGGATGAGGATGAGGAGGATGGACGATGTTGATGGAGGAGGAAGAAGATGCTTTTCCTGGAGACGACACAAACGACGGATGAGATGAACGTTTGCAGATCTCATCAAGTGGGGGGTGGTGGGGGGCAAGTGGACCACGTGTGGAACTATGTCGCCCTTCAAGTGATGGCTGCAGGTTCGTCCTTAAGACACCAAGTGCCGTATAAGCATTGTATGAGTGCAACCCTGGAGTTGCAAAGAACAACCACAGCGAAGCTTGCAAGCAATGTATACGAGTGCAAATGACAAGACAGCAGAGAGAAACACTGAAATAAAACGAAGAAGATGGTGCTTGGACTGAAGAGCTTAATAGGTCACTCGTCACCGCATTGGCGCGGCCTTGGTTAAGATTCAATTAAAAGGATATAATTATAGACTGTATGTAGTCAGTCTGAGCAGATCGACCGAAGTTTATAGAAAGACAGACAAAACACAGACAGATTATACTTGATGTTATCATTGTTATGTCATTAAACTACGGTCAATATATCAGGTCATTATTTTGTACACAGCGTCTTTCAGGTATACAACACACAAAGTCTCTGTGCTCAACAATGTACATGTTGTATACAGGGACCTATAGTAGGCTATATTAAGTAGTATAATAGTAGGCGTACTGTATACAAGTTAGAAGTGAGACTTGAAAAGAACATTCGTCGAAATTATAATCTTCTTCTGCAGATCCATCGACTACAGTCGCATAGACAGACATCTAATAATTATAATATATATATAGTTTTGCTTTGAATATAATTATATATGGAGGTCCACCCATTTATCCACCATTCAATCACATCGCCCCTATAAGGTCTTCCGTTTATAAGGTTTGTTGTGTAAACTTATAGGCCTATAGTCTTCTCTCTGCAAATAGTCTCCCTGCAGAGTAATGACACTATAATAGTCTACTTGATCGACATTTCTGTAGACTGTTAATACCGTAATTTATTATGTCTCCTCTCTTGATTTGGCCTTCAACTTCTGGTTGTATAGTGATCGTCTGTCTGTCTGTTTCTCTGCGGCCTTGCTCGTGCATGCTTTGTCTAACTGTAGCCTATAGTGTACGATTTCTTGACGAACAGAAGTGGCTTTCGAGAGTGGTTCGTGGATTTAGGCGAGTGGCCGAGTATACAGATGGTCTCCTCATCACCATTGCAGATCGTATAGGCCTAGGTTGTAGATACAGAACGCATTCGATAGAGATAGCAGCCGAGTATGCAGCAGTTGAACGCCAAGAAAAGCCAGACAAAATCAAGGAATCTCTCTCTTACTCGCAAGTGTAATATACCTGCTGATATACATATGTATACACGTAGGCTATGCATAATGGTGGCGCCCTATATATCTAATTATATATAGGCCTATATACATAGACCATATATATATATATATATATATATATATACATATGTGTGTGTGTGTGTAAATAGAGTGTATACATGGAAATGCAAGAATAGATCCGCTGATACTCGTCCATACAGTCTGCATGCAGTCTGCATGCATGTGGACCGTTTGTATAAATAAATGTTCTTTCGATGCTTTCCGCCGTCGCCCAAATGAAGTTCTTTCTGTCTGTCTGTCTGTCTGTCTGTCTCTCTGTCTGCCTCTCTACGTATATGTATATATATTTTATATACATATATATATTATACATATATATATATATATAGTTTTTGCTTTCTTCTGTTTGACCTTCTCTTCCTTCTCCCCCACCCACAGGTCCATATAGCGCAGCACGCGTGTGTATAATTATACACCGTGATTAAAAAAGTAAGCTAAACTGTTTTTCATATATTTCTAATGCCTGATAACATACCACGTTAAAACTTTTCAAATATTTAGAGCATTGGACCGAGAATATGATTCCAAAATTTCATGAGATAAAGTTGAACGGATAAAAAGATATGAATCTTTAAACTTCATATGCCGAAATTGCCGTTTACAAGCAATTTTCCGTCAGATTCAATTAAAAAGTAGGCCAAATTGTTTTTCATATATCTCTAATGTCTGATAAGTAATCATACTAACATTTTCCAGATATTTAGATAATTGAACCAAAAATAGGATTCCAAAATATCTTGTCATAAATTTGAACGGATAGAAAGATATGAATACTTCAACTTCATCTCCTGAAAATTCAGTTTTCAGCAAATCTGTTAAGGTGTTCATTGCGGTTTCGATGCTTGATAGTTCCCAATTTTGGTCTTCAGTGATCCAATAGTAAATTTAACGGAGTATATTATCGCAACGTTCTGCTGTCACAACATCTTCCACCTGTTGTCAGAAATATATAGCCCCAGAAGGCTGTTTTCTTTTTCAATAGAACAGCGCCAACCCACAGAGCCAAGGAAACCATCGAAATGCTGACAAGAGAGACGCCAGACTTCGTTTCTCCCACTTTATGTCCTCCGAACAGCCCAGATTTGAATCCTGTCGACTATAAAGTGTGTAGCATGCATGGTGCAAGATCGAGTCTACCAGACAACAATCCATGATATAAAACAATCTGAAGCAACGCTTGATGGAAGTGTGGGATGGCCTGGACCAGAGGATAATCGACGATGCTGTTGCATAATGTCCTCCTCCTGCTTACGTGCAAGCAGGAGGAGAATATTTTGAACATCTTATTTAATTAAATAATCAAACCCTACTGTTGGAATCATATTGTTAGTTCAATACTCTACATATCTGGAAAATTTTAGAATGATTAGTCATCAGGCATTAGAGATATGAGAAAAAGTTTGGCTTACTTTTTATTGAATCTGACAGAAAATTGCTTGTAAACTGAAATTTCGGTGCATGAAGTTGAAAGATTCATATCTTTTTATCCGTTCAACTTTATCTCATGAAATTTTGGAATCATATTCTTGGTCCAATTGTCTAAATATTTGGAAAATTTTAGCGTGATATTTTATCAGACATTAGACATAAAATTATATGAAAAACAATTTGGCTTACTTTTTTAAATCACGGTGTATATATAAATATATATATATATATATATATATATATATATATATATATATATATATATGCCTATACATGTAGGCCTAGTTGCCCACGATTGATGGCGTCTAATTCAGACTCTCGAAGCCATGACATATATATATATAAAATTATATACACATATATTTACATACATATATATAATATATATATATATATAATATATAGCGTTGGTTTGAAGTGGTTCAGGAAAGGACTTCCGTCGTCTGTGTGTCTGTCACCAGAACTGCAGTAACGTTCATTTTCTTTTAGAAAAGCGTTTTGCTGCATGCATGGCTTATCCCTGCATCAAGAATCATTTATATAGAACCCTGTAGCCTAAACAGATTCAATAGAAGTTGTGAATAAGGAGTGTAGGACATTTCCCCCTTAGACAAAACCCGGACAAACCCCCGGACAATTCCCCCCTGATTTAGCCTAGGATATTAACCCCCGGACAATTCTTCCCTTTGTTCAATCCAGCTTCCATTTAGACAAAAATTCGTTTAATTCAACTTCTATTTAAATAACAATTATTTTCATCAATCCAGCTCCAATTTAAGCCAGAACATTTTCATCAATCCAGCTCCAATTTAAGCCAGAACATTTTCATCAATCCAGCTCCAATTTAAGCCAGAACATTTTCATCAATCCAGCTCCAATTTAACCAAGAACATTTTCTTCAACCCAGCTTCCATTTAGGCAAAAATTCGTTTCATCCAACTTCTATTTAAATAACAATTATTTTCATCAATCCAGCTCCAATTTATGCAAGAACATTTTCATTAATCCAGCTCCAATTTAAGCCAGAACATTTTCATCAATCCAGCTCCAATTTAAGCAAGAACATTTTCTTCAATCCAGCTTTCATTGAAGTACAATTTATTTTGTATCAATCCGGCTTCTATTTGGCGAGAATTCTTTTCATCAATCCAACTTTTGTACTTATAGGACCGGCGTTTTATAGTACAAACACTTATAAATACGCAATATGTTCTACCAGGGGGTTTGTCCTACCCCGGGGGAATTGTCCGGGGGATTTTTGACCGGGGAGGGTTTGTCCAGGGGGGGTTTGTCCAGAGGAAAATGTCCGTGCCCCGTTCGAAACGTATGCTTGGTGTGGCGGCTATAGTGGACTACACACCCTGTCCTCAGAAATTACGCAGGAACCAAGGTTATAAAGGAAAAACGGAACAAAAAGCCTACCTTAGAATAAATTGAAACTTCAATTCTTCTTCGTCATTAGATGTATACTCAGAGTTTCTTGGCTCGTGTTGGTCAACTCAGAATAATAAGCTCTGAAGACAAACCTTATAAGACAAGAAGTTTCGCTCGAATGAAAAGACGGACAGTTCATTAAACTCAACAGACTTAACTGAGAAGAATAAACATTGCAGAACATTATCCGGTCTGTATACAGCGCATATACACGTAATATAGGCACGTCGTATCAATGATATAATTCCAGTGGGTTAAAGATATGACGAAGCTTTTTAATACCACCCTGAAGACATGAACGTTCATCACTGGTAGCAGAGTCTGTATCCGATCAGAAGATGGTGGGCGGGAGAGATGAAGAAGAAGAGGAGGAAGAAGAGGAGGAAGTGCAATTGTAGACGTAAGCAATTAGATCCGCTGTTGACTCAGTCGAATCGTTGTCTAATCGCAGCTGCTATATTATGTTGACGCTTATTATGACCAGTCAATTCAGGTCTATCCGTCGGTTGCCGTTGGGAAAGGGTCCCCCCCACCCCCCACCCCCGTTGCCGAGAGAAGGCAGACACTGGAATCAGCGGCTATAGCTATCAGTAGAAGAGGGCGTGTCCCAGGAGAAATGAAAAAAGGAGGAAGGAAAGGAGGAAGGAAATAAGGAGGAAGAGAGGAAAGAAGGAGGAAGGAAAGAAGGAGAAGAGGAAAAAAGGAGGAAGGAAAGAAGGAGGAGGAGAGGAAAGAAGGAGGAAGGAAAGAAGGAGGAGGATGGAAAGGAGGAAGGGAGGTCGTTGATGAATGAGAGGACGACGAAGATAGTTGTTCCGGGGAACGAATTTGTAATCGCCTTAATCCCCAGAGGGGATCCAGTTCCCTATAAGTTTTGACTCAGCTTGTGACTTGGCGATGGCCGACCGCCGCTGTGTCTGAAGTGCAGCGTGTGCTTGGTTGCATGCTGGACGATGCAAATGCAAGCAAAGTAATCTAGATAATGTTGCCATTGACTGTATAATTAATTCTCTTACTAAATGACCTCTAAGTGCACCTACATGAGTCACCCATTCAAGACGACCGCAGGCTCTGACCCCAAGTCACCTCTTCCCCATAAAGGCGATGGGTGCGCCGCTGTCTGAGTTTACCACTGCAAGATGGAGTAGATGGGTCTATAATACTATACGCATCGTAGCCAATACAACAGTCAGAGAGCACTTTATTACTTCATATCCACATCGTTAATTTCCATACGATAACCACTCATATGCAGACATACGAAAGACCGTCTATGCACAGTTTGTACGTGTAGGCATCTATGTAGGCTATACATGCACATTGTACATTGTACAGGCCTAGGCCTATAGGATAAGGTTTATGATTTGGGTGGGTCGTTTGCAGTTGGGAAAATATATGGTTTCACATTACTACATGCCGTTTTTTTTATCACTTCAAAGACGCTCAAACAGTCGGTGCACTAAATAACACACAGTCTTAACAGACGATTTATGGGTTTGTAATATGAGTTTCAATACATATAATTTATTGCTATGATGTTATTGTCTTCTCCATATTGACCACAAAATAAAAATTATACGCAACTCGCGCGTTCGCCTATATTACTATTATCATGGAGGGTGAATTCAAGAAGTGCCTCTGGGGCTGATTGGAAGACAGACTGATAGATGGACAGACGGACGGACGGACGAACGGACGGACGGATAGACAGATGTACGACTGGATGGATAGATCGGTATTCGATAGATAAAGTCAATGGTTATGTAGATAGATGTATCAACGCCAAAATGAATCTGACCCGAAAGCTTGGTCTTTTCCACGCACACTTTACTACTATACTACAAATAATAAAAGGGCCTATATTTGATTTCATTGATCTTACTCCCAACCCCAACGTATATATGTGTAAAAACTCAACTAATAATAATTTTCCCGTTCATTCGACAATCCGGTTGACAGACCGCAACCGGCTACAGACTTACAGGGTATACAATTATGCAGTTGAAACCGTTTACAGGAACTCAGATTACAGAATACATAAATCTTATAACTACTAACAGAACAGACAGCTTGCAATAATAATAATAATAATTATCGGCGCTAATAGTGCTCAGCCTATAAAGCACGTCCGCCCAGTTCGGGGCGTGAACTCGTTTTTGCTTTCTACGCCAGCGCGTTATCCATTGCGGTACCGCATTATCAAAAACACTATTGAAATACGTTTACTGAACAGTCTGCACTCTGCACGGATAAATTTATTTGCTGATTGATGCACTTTCGTTTGTGTTCACAACCATTGTCATCCTTATCATCATTGGTGAGCCTAAAAAGATTTTCATAATTTTATTTTCCTGTTATTTCTTCTTATTATAGTGAAGTCCAATACTCCTCTCGTCTTTAGTTCAATTGATGTTGTATCATCATTTATGACGTCTATGAAGATCAGTGCAGTCATTAGGCCTATAGCCTAATCGTGGGGCGCGGTGGTCTAGTGGTGGCGTCGTTGCCTTGGAGCCGGAAGGTTCGAGGTTCGAATCCACCTCCCCGCGTAAGGACCTTGGGCAAGTCCTTCACTTACAATTGCTCAGCACTTCGGCGTGAAACTCCGATGCAGTGTCCGCTCTGCATCGGGAGCGCCTCTGAGTAGGGAGAGCTTGAAGGGGCGCTATAACAAGTGCACATACAAACAAACAAATAAATAGCATAGTATAGCCCTATATAATTATGTATACATGTCCTCCTTGTTTCTGTCATCTTGGCATCTTGCATGTAGGCCTATATTTCACTGTGTGCATGTGGAGTTCGTTCTGCAGCTGACCTGGCATTCACTTGACACGTCGTCCCGCTGCCATTGGATTCTTTGCCGAACAACTTTGTCTATATATAGCGGAGTTGGTTGGTTATGGTTCTATAGAATAATTATTAAATGCTTATAATAAAAATAAATTTACTGTATATAGGAATAAATTTAAGGCTATTAGAGTCAAAGCAGAAAAAAATTACTATGCATCTGAATTCTGCAAATATAAAGACGACCTAAGGAGGACTTGGAAACTCATTCGCTCCATAATGCAATTGGAAAATAAGGAGACACAAATTGAATCGTTAAAAATTAACGGAGAAAATGTTAAAGATCCAGAAAAAATGGCCAATAGCTTCAATAACTACTTCACCAACATAGCCCATTCTTTGGCAAAGAAAATACCAGATTCACCTCTCCCTTACCATAGTTACTTACAGGCCCCTCGGCAGAACTCTTTGGGTTTCCTAATGGTATCCCCGGAGGAAATTATGGATATTGGCCGTGATATACGTTTAACGCATAGCAAAGGTGTTGACGATATAGACCCCTGTATTGCGGCCCCCAATCTCTCCTTGGTTGCCAGACCTTTAACGGAGATAATAAATTGTTCATTTAGTAGTGGGATTGTTCCACAAGGCATAAAAATAGCTAAAGTGGTCCCAATACTAAAAAAGGGCGATAAGGACAATGTAATCAATTACAGACCCATTTCCGTTCTTCCTTACTTCTCCAAGTTCTATGAAAAACTTATGTATAATCGACTCTATGGCTATGTTAAAAACTCTAACATCATTTATCCATCTCAGCATGGATTTCAACCTGGTCATTCCCCCTATATGGCCTTATTAAATATGCAGGACATGATTTCAAAGGCTATTGAAAATAATGAATACTCAGTGGGAATCTTCTTTGATCTAGCTAAAGCGTTTGATACGGTAGACCATAATATTTTGCTTAAAAAATTAGACAACTATGGAATTAGGGGGACTCAGCTCAGATGGTTTGCCAGCTATTTTGAGAGCCGTACACAAAGAGTTCTCTGTAATGGTGTCCTTTCTGAGCTAGGGTTGATCAAATATGGAGTTCCTCAAGGCTCCAACCTCGGACCACTCCTTTTCCTGCTTTATATTAATGACTTGGCCAATGTCTCTCCAACAATGTTTTTTATTCTATTTGCCGATGACACCAACGTTTTTTACTCCAATGGTTCATGGCAGACGTTGTTTCAAACTGTGAACGTTGAACTATCTAGCATAGCTGTTTGGTTCCATGCAAATAAACTCACCCTTAATTTAGATAAAACCAACTTTATTTTATTTAAATCCCACCGGAAAATAAAGCCAAATGACAATCTCTGTTTGCTTATTGATGATATTTCCATCAATCAAGTTGAATCTACAAAATTCTTAGGTGTGCATATAGATCAACATTTGACCTGGAAAGTTCATATTAATCAAATTGCAACTAAAATTGCTAAAAATATTGGTATTATTTCCCGCGTTGCTTATATCTTGCCAAAGACAGTTAGAATGAATTTGTATTATACCCTTGTCTACCCCTACCTCACATATTGCAACCTTGTTTGGGCATCGACATACGAATCCAGGCTTCATAAACTTGTAATCTTACAGAAGAGGGCTGTTCGTATAATTGCGGGTATTCGTAAACGGGAACACACTGGCCCTTCCTTTAATGAACTTCATCTCCTGAAAATTGACCAGATAAAGGATCTCCAAATTAGCGAGTTCTTTTTTCGACTCGAACACGGTCTCCTTCCTTCGGTATTCCAAGGTTACCTCCCTCACGCCTCTGACATCCATTCGCATTTCACTAGGAATTCATCTGCTTTTCGCCCTGTCAAAGCTCAATCTAATACTAGGCGGTTTACTATTAAATCTTATGGCACTAAAGTATGGAACACAATACCAATTGACATTCGTCAATCGAGTAGTCTGCAGGTATTTAAAAAGAAACTTCGTGTTCTTCTACTCTCCTCCACTAATGCTACTTGAAGTGCACATGACCATGTGTAGTTAAGATTTTAGTTAAGTACTTAGTTAAGTTTGTTTCTCTATATGCTCTTGACAATATAAGCTTTTCTGCAATCTGTCATCACCTAATTTGTTTTAGTCTCTTTCTTTTAAGCTATCTTGATTAATTTTTCTTGGGACTTTTTTACTTGGGTGACCCTTCCCAGCGGGATGTCCATCCCTTTTGGGCCCCCCTTTGTAGCCAATGCATGCATGTTTTGTACTTTTATTGTTTTCTTGTTTTCTGGTTGCAATAAAGTGAATTGTATTGTATGTATTAATTACTATAGTATACTGATCGTCTTCTGTTAAATATTGTTTCTTGAGTTCTGCAATCTGGAACTTTCTGCGATCAACTTCTAGTATTCTTTTTCTCATCTTACTTTCAAAGTTTCACTTTTGTCCAGCATTTAGTCTATGTTCCATATATATAGAAAATGTTGTTAGGATCCGTCTGCGATTGATATCTTGAGCAGACGACCCGATCTCTGTTTAAGTCTGTTATTAAAAGCCACATGTCCTCAGATATAATATAGCGGATTCATGATTAAATTTTGGAGAAGCTGGGTTTAATTATGAACTCATATAATGTATACGGTATATATATATATATATATATATATATATATATATATATGTATACAGTACTACAGATCTACACACATTTAACCATAGGCCTACATGTACATTTATCATGTATAAGCCCATAATGCTTTTTATGAGTCCATAGTTTTATGCTTCGTGTGGTGGGAAGAAGGATGAGAATCTACGAAGGAAGTTGACGGCCTGACTTGAGTAACAACGACGCCATTGTTCCTTGCCATACAATGGAACAACGCAGCGTTGAATTTCTTAGACGGGATGGATGGAGATATCGCACTAATTGAAATCTTGAAATCGAATTCGTCTAAGAATGATAGAGTCACGAAAAGGACTATGTACGGCTGAGTATAGACATCGATAGATAGCCTACATAATATATCCATGATATATATTTATATGGGCTGAGACATCTCTTTCAAAAACAATCTCTTGACATGAATCAAAGAGTTTGTTGACAACAGTAGGCTACTGTTCGTGAAAAACGCAACACATCGTTTAGCCTGTCTGAGTGTCTGTTTTGTGTCGCCATCGTCTGACCTTCTGAGCAAAACTTCTTAAAAGGAAACTTTAGAACTGCGCAACTCCTTCTTTCTATTCGCATCTTCCATGCATGGTCAATTTTTCCCAATCGATCAACAACGACCTTTTTACTCGTTTTAATTGCACAAAAGTACTATACAACTACACATATCCATTTATAACTGCATATTTTGTGAACAAATGCATGCTAAAAAAGCCCTGCTTTCGTGCCTGCTCTAAAGGAAATCCGTCAGCTTTGCCGCTTGCAACTGAAATAAGCAACATTCAGCTGGTTATAGCAGATCGGAATTTTTAATAGCACAGAAGACCAAGCCTCTCTCTCTCTCTCTCTCTCTCTCTCTCTCTCTCTCTCTCTCTCTCTCTCTCTCACTATATATATATATATATATTATATACCCCCCATTGCCCTAATATCAACTAGCTCAAAATGTTGCCAATATTATGCTCTCAAACCTGGGAACCTACTGTCTGTGCAAAACCTCAACTGCATTTATCAAAGTCTATTTAAAATAGGTTACTGTAATACTGTCTTATACAGCAAAATGCATTAATAGTTTTTTGGTGATTGATGCGTGTGTCAACAAACACACACACACACACTCACACACACAGACACACATCCATGGCACCCTCCCACACACACACACAGACACACACACACACTTTCAAACACACACGCACGCAAACACACGCTTTCAAACACACCCCTTCCACACACACGCATCTAAATACACACACACTTTCAAACACACACGCACAATTGATTAGAAGCAAGATATATGGTGTTGTCGAAGTCATGCAGGTTGAGCAAAAAATGTGAGCTGATCGACACACATAAATTTTTTCTTCATTTTGATCGATGGCTGAGTTTCTTCATCGTTCAGCCGATTATTTAAATTTCTAATTTTATTTCATGCATTCAAACCTTAGCATTAATCCACTCTTGTTCGACAGAGCTTTTCTTACGCCGCCTCTGCTGAAGCCTACGTCTTGTCTTAAATAATGACGCCGTTTTATAATGTATGACATTGTATGTATATACATGTATAATAGATTGCAATCTCATCTAAGGACTGTCTTCAATAATTATTATGACATGCTTCGTTGGAGCACGCACATGTAACTCGGTGAACAGCAGCTGCAGCTGTCCATGAATGCATGGCAGCTCTTCATGTTATAACTGACTGACTTCGGTTAGCATTGAATTACATGGCATTCCATAGCGTGGAGTTTATATAGCTCAACAACAGACGCTGGCACTTGTTTTTGACACACGCCGACCTTACTGAAAAAGTAGTCAGACTCATATAAGTAAATAAACATGCATGGGCAACACATGAGACAGAGTCAGAAGGCAGTCAGATGTATGTATAGATCAATTGACGATTAGTGTTGTTGTTGTTCTTGTTCGTATACTATATCCTTCGTTCTATACCTGCCAATCTCATTCCAACTGTCTTTACATCTGTCTCAATTCTGCTGCATGTATTTGTCCATGCCATCAAAATAATCTGGATTCGATCAACTACACGAAGAGGCGAAGTTTCTGGTGTAGATAAGGTTATAGGCTATACGTGTGTAGCTGCCTGCTTCTGTTCGGGCGATGATGTGCGAAACGCCATTGTAGCGTGCTATAGGAGTATAGGTGATGATAATGAGAAATGAGGTGATAGGAAAAAGAGGGATGGCGATAGCACAAAGAAGAAGAAGACGAAGAAGAAGAAGAAGAAGAAGAAAAAGAAGAAGAAGAAGAAGGAGAAGAAGAAGAAGAAGAAGTAAAAAGATTGAGAAAGGAGTAACGGAGTTGGAATATAAACAAGACTGATAAAGACAAGATGAAGTTACAGAACACAACGAAGAATATGCGATGAAAAGAAAAGAAGAAAACGAGAAAAAGAAGACAGAGAAGAAAGAAGAAAGAATATATAAAAAATATAGGAAAAGAAAACTAATATGGGATCAGTGTATATGACCAGCTGAAGAGAAAATAAGAAAATGAGAAGACCTATAAGAAGAAAGACCATAATATGATGAGAATAACGCACAGGATGGAGAAGGAGGCGGAGGCGGAGGAGAATGGGAAGAAGAAGGAGAAGAAGAAGAAGAAGAAGAAGAAGAAGAAGAAGAAGAAAGAGAAGGAGGGAGGAGAGGAAAGAAAGGTGGAAAGGTAATGGATGAAGGCCTTGAAGGGAAACTTGGATGGTCGTCGTTTGGACTAATGCAGCAGCAGCAGCAGGAGTAGCAGTAGCAGCAGCAGTAGCAGCAGCAGAAGCAGTAGTAGTAGCCTCTGATCAGCCTCTGTTCACCTGATAAGCGACAAGTCAATTGGGATTCGTCTTGCCTCCGGATAGAAGAAAGAATCAAAGAAGGAGACAATGATGAGGAAGAAGAATAAGAGGAAGAAGAAGAGAAGTTCTTAAGGATGGACCAGCAACGACGAACGTCTCTTGAGATTGAGAGATAGCTGCAGCAGCGCATTAACGAGGAACGAGGAATAAGAAGATCTACAGAGGAATCGACGAGTGAACTGAAGCAGACGCATAGATAGGAGGTCAGAAAGACAGACAGACGAACAGACAGAAGCAGAGATAGACGCACAAAGGAACAGCAATCAGGGTTGTGTCAAATGGATGGCTCATACAAGATATTGTTACTATTGGGTTCGGAAGAAGTCTGTAGGTGGAAATGCAGGCGCCGCCAACCTGGAAATTCGTCGGAATCAGTCGAATTCTGCCGATAGCCATGCAGACATCGCCATAGATAGACGCCTGTGTCAAACACAGAGATAACAGAAACGCTTTTCTTCGTATTCGCTTAGTTACCAAGCGAATACTGAGAAAAGAGTTTTGGGGCGAAGGCTAACAAAAGCCATATTATAGACACGATGCATATGATATGATTACTGAAGAGAAGAGTGACTGAAGAGAGAATGGTGATTGAAAGAGACGAAGAAATTAAGACAGAGAATAGAAGGCATGCAAACTTGTGACTTTAATTAAGATTAATTATATGGCGCTTCAGTTGTTCTTCTCAGACTGTTAATATAGTCTGAAGAAAGTGCATTAAGGACTGGAGGAGGAAGAGAGAGAGACAGACAGACAGAGACAGACAGAGAGAATGACCGAGAAGCAGAGAAGTCTAGTAGTAGAGACAGACTAAACAGAAATATAGAACGAAACGTTCAGACGAATTAAGACTGCCGCCGAAACAGAGAGTATACGCGTGTATCGAGTGCTTTATCTTATCCTGACGTTGGCTACACCACCAGCACCAGCACCACCAGCACCAACAGCACCAGCACCTGCACCACCAACAGCACCAGCACCTGCACCAGCAACAGCACCAACAGCACCAGCACCACCAGCACCAGCAACAGCACCTGCACCAACAGCACCAGCAGCACCAGCACCTGCACCAACAGCACCAGTCTCAGCTGCAGCAGCCGCCATAGTCTTCGTTTTCTGCTGCACTGTATACGTTTAAACGATGTATATTAAGCCTAAATAAGGCGAGCGAGTGATGATGGGTGGTGGAGGTGGAGAAGAGGAGGAGTAGGAGGAGGAGAAGGAGGAGGAGGAGGAGGAGGAGGAGGAGGAGAAGAAGGAGAAGAGGAGGAGGACGAGGAGGACGAGGTGGAGAAGAGGAGGAGAGGAGGAGGAGAAGGAGAAGGAGGAGGAGAGGAGTGCATTAAAATTAGTGATGACTCCTCGTTCTCCGACGATTGACGCCATTTTATACTTTCGCCATCGAAAGTGCATGCGATCAATTTCCAGGGAACTCGTCCAACCGATTGCCCTGCTTCTGCCAAACAGACCTTCCCACGCCCCTCCCCTCCACACCAACCCCACGTTCGTCTCTTCGACAACAACCCCTCCACCACACCCCCTTCGACACCAACCCCAACCCATCGACATCCACGCCTCCTCCCTTCGCCGATTCTAGGACGTTTCATCCCAGGACGATTCATCCCCGGACGATTCATCCCGGACGATTCATCCAGTGGACGTTTCATCTTCGGACGGTTCATACCCGGATGGTTCATCCAGTGGACGGTTCATCCAGTGGACGGTTCATCCCAGGACGGTTCATCCAGTGGACGGTTCATCCCCGGACGGTTCATCTCCGGACGGTTCATCCCGGAAAATAAATAGAGAGAATAATGTGATACATTAGTCGAACCTGAAGTAGGTCCCGAAATATTTTTACCATGAAAATGGTATTTTATCCCGGGCTTATCCCCCCTAGAAAGCCCCTCTAGCCCCCCCCCCCCAATTGCATGTTTTATAGACTTATGTGTTCCTTTTATTATATTTAATTGCATGCTACATGTATAGGCCTAGGTTTATTTGTTTTTATATGATATCTATTTTCTCCTAGTTTTTTTAATATATTTTTATCTAGATTTTATTGCATGTTTTATAGGCTTATGTGTTCTTTTATGATATCTATTTTCTTCCAAGTATTTTTTGACTTTTTAGATCTATTAGATTGATATTTTATAGGATTATGTGTTTTTAGTACCTTAACCTTGTGTGTTCTTTTATGATATTTAATTACGGACGATTCATTCTGTTATAATTATAGGCTTATGTGCTCTTAGGCCTATATGAAAGCTATTATTTTTATTGCAAGTATTTTTGACTTTTTATATCTATTATAGTGGAAATTTTATAGGAGTAAATTGCTTAAATTTTCATACATTGGGATGAAACGTCCTGGGATGAAACGTCCATTGGGATGAAACGTCCGGGGATGAAACGGCCTGGGATGAAACGTCCCCTGGATGAAACGTCCTGGGATGAAACGTCCACTGGATGAACCGTCCACTGGATGAACCGTCCGGGGATGAACCGTCCGAGGATGAAACGTCCACTGGATGAATCGTCCGGGATGAACCGTCCGGAGATGAATCGTCCGAGGATGAAACGTCCGGATACCCCCTTCGCCACCATCTCATCCAATAATATACTGAATATAGACCCAGCAGTATAATTATAGGCAACGGGATCACTGTATAGGATCTCTCCTGCAGCTTCCTCACCTGTTGCAATCAAATCACTCTTGTCTACCTTACTCAGTTTTCCTATGAACCATTCAACCATGGATATCTTCCCTATAACCTGACTTAATCAACCTCCTTGAAATGATGATGCTATCGTGTCTCGCTTACCCAACCATGCACACTTTAGATCAAATTACTCACTGAATCACTCTTTAATCTTTAATGGATTGTGCTTATATTCAACTAATTTCCAATTTGTCTTCTTCAACCGTTTTGTCATCTGATCCCATGACATGCCGAATTCATGCAACGCAAGTGCAGACATAATAAAATAATATTATGTAGAGTGCAGGTGTGTCTGATGTCGAAATCAAGACTTCGAATAATTATTCAGACCTTCAAAGGAAGTGGCTGTGTTGAGGAATGAGGATGGATGTTGTGAGGACAGAGTTCGGCTCTATAGATCCTTTGGGTTCGATCAGTGCGAGAGCGATTCAGTGATTTATCTAGAGGGTATATAGGGGAGATGGGCATGCAGTACCAGTCAGATTGGTTTCCAATTGCAGCTCTGAGCTTCAATCAAATGGTTGGGGTAAATAGCCGAGATTGTAAAGTCACCATTCGAATGTAAGGCAGAGTTGAGGGTAACAGAGAAAGCAGGTTATTACCGTATAACCCGCATTTCCAATGAGTGATCCTTGTGTTCAAGTCACTCTGACGTCATGTTCTTCACAGTTAGCAGAAATGAATTGTGGGAAATAAGTTGGATGATGTCGTGAAGAGGAAATAGAAAGAAGGACGGATGGACGGGAAGATCTTTTCCATAAGTTCTTTTATTTTTAATTTGTTTTACTGCTCGCGAACATTAACGGTCGACGTGGGGCACAACATGTACATGTACACCACCATCACTTAAAGACTTTTCTTAGGAATCACCAAATCAGTTACCTGTTAACTAGTTAAGATATGTTTTCTCTTATTAACGTATTTTCTTAACCTACTGCTAACTTCCGTTTTACATGTAATCGAGTGGTACAATAAACCCTTAAGAGTTCTCTCCTTTCGTTTTTGTTAGCCTATAGCTCTAATATAATTATCAATTGAGTGTGAAAGATGTGTTGTTATTGTTACTTTAAGCAACAAACTGTGGCTATGTGGGCCCTATAATTATGTAGGCAGTCAACTTTATAAACATCAAACAAATAACATCATTCCCCCTCCGTTGACACCGATCAGTTGAAACTAATAAGCCTAGGCCTGCATGTATATCTCGTCAATATCCAAGAGCATCGACGTTAATCGTTGTATAAGTATCGAACAATAGAAGAATAGAAGAATAGAAGTATAGAAGAATAGAAGAATAGAAGTATAGAAGAATAGAAGTATAGAAGAATAGAAGTTATAGAACAATAGAAGTTATAGAACAATAGAAGTTATAGAACAATAGCAGTTATAGAACAATAGGCCAACGCGAAGTGAAACCAACGATGCATCGACTGCGACCAATTAAACTGTGACAGATGTCGAAAACTGATTCTGCTTAATTACTATTATCATAGAAACGCTGAACGGTGATCCGCGGATGCAATCTTAGTGAAACAACATAATGAAATTATGTTGAATTAAAGTACTATTGGCTACTCTAAAAGAATTTAAATTCTGGGATCACTAACCTTTGTGTCTGGTTAATCCGTTGGTGAATGATTGCACGATGTCTAGAATCCAATTGAAGTGCAAACCTGCGAGATCCGTACTGTTTGAAACTGACTCCCAATCCTCCTCCTAATCCTACTCCTCCTCCTTCTTCTTTTCCTTCTCCACCTACTCCTCCTTGGAGCGATTAAGTTTTGACGCCGCTGGGGCTGATGTGCCTCTGCAGCAGTAGCAGCATATGATCATCCAGCGCCTGACAAGTGGCGGCGGAGGCGGAGGTTGCAGCAGGTTCAGATGCTGATGAGGTTTTGCTGCTATGTCGGCATTAATACCGAGTCTACGCGGCTACCGAACCAAGTCTATTTGATACCCTGTCTTTCTGTCTGCCTCTGTCTTTGCATGCGTCTGTCTGTGCCAGACGTCTGTCTATGTATGTCTAACATCTTTTCGCTTATCGACAAAACGGTCAGTCAGTAAGTTCGCACGTCTCAGTGTACACACAAAGCCGGAAGACGAAGGAGGCGAAGGATGTCATGGTGAAACAGAAGAAGGAGAAGAAGAATGAGGGGGAGAAAGAGGAGGAGGAGAAAGAGGAGGAGGAGGAGGAGGAGGAGGAGGGGAGAGTGATGCGGTTAGGCACGCTGACATCATCTTCCGCTGGCTCAGCAACCACCGCAGACTCAGCAGCTGCAACCGGTTACATCTCGATGCCTCCTCCTCCTCCTCCTCCTCCTCCTTCGCTGTTCATCGCTAGGCCTACAGCATCATTCGCAGCTACGACTCCATCCCGAGTTTACAGGTCAAAGTGTAGAGTTCAGAGGTCGCCTATTATGTCGAAACACGTGCGAGGCAGAACTCACACGAAAATTAGCGATGTTAATGAGAAAGATGTAATGTTCACAAAAGATTCAGACACAGACAGACAGATACAGACAGACAGATACAGACAAACAGACACAGACAGACAGATACAGGTGCCTCAGAGTAAGCAAATGATCCAAGCAAAGCTCCATGCAGGAGACACACTAACAGAAGCAAACAAATAAAGAAACAAAGACACAAACAGACAAAGAAACAAAGACACAAACAGACAAAGAAACAAACAGACAATAAGACAAAGAAACAAACAAACAAAGAAACAAACAGACAAAGAGACATACAGAGACATACAGAGACAGTGTGAAAGAACATCTTCTAAGGTGTACACACTGTACACATTTATGTAGTGTAAGGTAGGAAGGGGAATGCTCTTATAGTCCCGTTTGCTCGTACCTCCATCATGCTCATCATCATACTCCTTCTCCTCCTTCTCATGGTTAGCGCGGTGGTATGGAATGGCCTCCTTCTTGAGCTGTGCCTGTTCCTCAGGTCACTCTCTGACACACTTTATAAGCACTTGAAAACTGCAATTTTGTTTTGCTGAAGCCGGGAGTACCTCTGAGTAGTTTCCGTGAAGAGGTGCTACATAAACACTTGAGCGGCCCAATCACAACAAGCAACTATACTTCTGTAGCCTATATTCCTCTTCTTTCTCACCCTCCTTCTCCTTCCCATCCTCTATCTCCTGTTTCTTTACCTCCACCTCCTTCTACTCTTTATCTCTCTTCTCTTTCTTCTCTTTCTTCTCTTTCTCCTCCGAGGAGTCGTCCTCTCTTCTTCCCTCTTCTTTCCCCTGCTCTTCCTCATCATCATACTCCAGGCTCTCATGCCTCCTCCTACTCCTCCTCCTTCTCCTCTTCCTCTTCCTCCTCCTCCTCCTGGCTCCTGCTCCTCCTCCTCCTTCTTTTTTTCTTCTTCTTCTCCTCCTCCTCCTGCTCCTCCTTCTTCTTCTCCTCCTCCTCGTCCTCTCCGCATTTATAACTTCTGCAAATCCACTCTGTCTGTCAACACCTGATAATATTGTATCAGGCACCGGAACCAAGAGTAACCGACCGACGATCGAACGAGTTTAGAGTTTCTCAAGAAATAAGTGCGTCATTGCAATTTGAATCGTGGGAATAAATGGAATTTATCGTCCTCGAAGCTTCTATACTAATTGATACAAATGCAAGGATTTAATTAAGCAGCTATCTCTGCAGCGTGCATAACAGTGCATTTTGTGAATAAAAACTTCCCATTTTCCATTGCAGCTCTGAACAGCGCTACATAAATGTATTGCCTCAATTCTGCTCAGACAGATATACTCAGTCAGTTGCGTAACTATGGAAACCCAGGAACGGAAACTGCAAATCTGAAGTGCAGCTGAGACTCTCACAACCTCTGAAAGTACCAACCATACATTAATTTTATTCTGTGATAAGACCTAAAATTTGAAGTTGTGACCGCTTGCTTCAGTACTGTATGTTCCTTCTCACCATAATTACAGCGCTACATAACTGTATTGCCATATAAACATTTCATGAACTATACGCCCTCTGTGATGATATAACCAACACGCCCTCTGTCTTTAATTCATTCCAAGCCACCACCCCGTGTTTATAATCCACCTAACCACAGGCCTATGATAGGCCTTATATTGAGTTATATACGTAGTAGGTGGCTAGCTGTATCAAGTCTAGACCTCATGATCAGCATCCTCTTCGAAGTATATGTAGACTCTATATTATTATTATATTCGTTCGGCATCAGCAGCAGAACTCAGCGACGCCTTCTTCTTCTTCCACCCACTGCTGCGGCCACAAATCATCGTCTGCTGCATATAATAATATGATCTCCGTGTTTATAATCCACCTAACCACAGGCCTATGATAGGCCTTATATTGAGTTATATACGTAGTAGGTGGCTAGCTGTATCAAGTCTAGACCTCATGATCAGCATCCTCTTCGAAGTATATGTAGACTCTATATTATTATTATATTCGTTCGGCATCAGCAGCAGAACTCAGCGACGCCTTCTTCTTCTTCCACCCACTGCTGCGGCCACAAATCATCGTCTGCTGCATATAATAATATGATCTCGGGACACATATCGTTGGTCGATGCGACGCCCAGATCAACGCTGCGACGTGCCAGGCTATATAGGCACTCAAGGGTGGGAAATACCTGAAGCCAACATAATATTGTATCTATAGTAGCCTAGGCATATAGGCTACATGCCTAATGGAAAAACTCAATGCCCAGTCATAGGCCCACGCCTATAGTTATTAACCATTTTAGCCTAGAGCCCTTGATCATCACTTCTAAACGGTGACACAATAGGCGTACACGGTTCAGTGCGCAGTAGGCAACTGGCATTTTTATAAAAAATAATCAGGCCTATTACTTCATAAGCTCCCAATTAGCGCTATATAAATCAACAGATTCAACTCTACTCGCTGTTTTTTTTTAGCTCAGTGGTTCTCAAACTGCTCTAGATAGCCGCCCATTCTTCGTGTTCTGCCAGCCATGCACAAGTGAGGCAGTGAGCATAATGGCCGTCTTGAAGTGCGATCGAAGGTCCTAAGCCAGAAGAAGGATGGCCTGGTTGGCTCGTGAACCCATAGACGTTGAGAGCAACGAAACGACTTCTGTGGTCGAACTCATTACATGCAGCCACTGAGCCACAATATGTATTATGTAGGCCTATGTCATGGTCGCACATAGACGCTATTATGACAAATATGCTTTTCTTGATGATATTGCGCTGTATAAATACGGTGGTTGATCGGCTCAACGCAAGGCCGTAGCTGGGGGGGGGTGTTTTGGGTGTTTGAACACCCCCGAAATGGAAAATGTTAAAAATAATATAACGCATTTACTAGCACTTGGTGTAAAAACCATAAAATAAAACCATGAAAACATCCTCTAAAATGAAAAATGTAGAATATAATAGAATGCATTCACTAGCACATAATGAAATCAAGCGAAAAATGGTAAGAAATCCGTTTCCGACGACTAATAACAGGTAGTCAGAAATTTTGACGGCTAAAAAAGAAGGTGGTCAGAAATTCTCCCCCGAAGAAACACCCCCGAAATCAGATCCTGGCTACGGCCTTGGCTCAACGTGATCTCAGTATGTATTGTCTATGACTAGCATAGTTCACAGGCGCAGGCGCTTACAATATTATTGACCTAAATAATCTCGATGCAAGGAACTCGCACATATTCACATCTTATGGGCAGAACGAAGTCTATAAATTATGTGATGTAACTTAAATCCCCCTAAATGTGACAGCGCAACATAAAAGTATAAAACCCATTTAAGGGGACCAGCACAGACGCTTGTTGGATCATGGATGGAACTTCAGTCTGGATGGAAGGATGGAAGGACGGACGGACGGATAGACGGGTGGATGGATGGATGTGAATAAGTTTTCGACGCACTTGATAATGTGGTTCAAAATTGAATTGTTAATACTTTCAGCTCACCTACTATTTTCCGATTAACTTTGTTGGCCTTCTAATTTTAGATTTAGACAAGACCAATCTCTAGAGTTCGAGAATCTTTATCTTCTCCTTAGGTCTACCTTTAACTTCGCCGAAACTGTAAACACCGCCCAATCCGCCCATCTTGACCTGCCTGATCTTTGGAATTCCACAGAAAAACGAACCCGACCACTACGCTTTGCTCTGTCGATTGTGCCAACTAAGCTCCAAAACGATGCGACTGTCGAACATACGACGACGCTGAAATAAGGCACCGGAGACGATTCTCACCTGGCGAGTGAATGCCGAACTGTTGAACTCCATTGTCAATGATTCCTAATGACTCCGCGGAAACAGTTGGCATCGTTGGATCCATAGGCGTACGGGAGATTTCAGCAGTGGGGGGGGGGGCAAAGATTGAACGTCTGCCCGAAAAATATATCCGTCAAACCGTAAAAAAGGTTGACGACCTTTTTTTAGTCATTCGGACTGTCTTTGCCCGAAAAACCGGACTTGCCCGAAAGTTGATGAATTTTTTTAGTCATTCGGTCTGTCTTTGCCCGAAAAACCAACCAGACTTGCCCGAAAGTGGGGGGGGGGCAATTGCCTCCCTGCACCCCCGCCTCGTACGCCTATGGTTGGATCTGTGGGGGATGGGGGAATTTTGTGCATAATATGATTAATTGTTGCGCGTTCAACTCATGACACTTCAGTAAGTAGATCTAAGACAAAAGTTAGATTACAACTTTCACGATTATATCCTGCGTGGAACAGAGTTCATTCGAATATTAAGCGGACCACATAATTATGAAGTCTTACGAATCAAGAGCAGGGATTTCGTGCTAATAATTGTGAAAATAAATAGTAACAAAACGAATGACATTAAAGTCGAAAACAGCTGGAGTTTTTAATAGGCCTAACAAAGGAGTAAGATTAAACTTGATTACCGGTATGCCAATTATAGGCCTATATAATGAACTAAAATAGCAATCACGTAGCCTATACAGAAGCCTCTATATAGGCCTTCCGTAAGCAATCCATTTGTCAAATTAGGTCTAATGAACATGCTACACAATTTCAAAAAAAATAATTGAGTGGTAGGCTGTGACATTCTTGTCTATGTTGGCTGCAGGCGAGTACGTACAGGTCTGCGTATAGGGACATCGACCGGAGATCAACATATCAGTGAACGGCAGCCAATCAGAGGAGTCTATTGCGACATCAAACAGTCTGGAATCCATTTCATACTCTCATTTATTCTTTAAGCATTCTAATATCACAGGAAAAAAGTCGAAATAGTATTTTGACTTTTTGTATTTCGGAAATACAAAATTAAGCGTGTAGCCTAGTTTTCAAATCGTGTGCTAGTTCGTAGGCTACTTAATTTTGGATTCACTGTCTGTTTATATGTGAGATTGTAAGATTTAGCAATTTAATCAAATCCTGTCGTCAAAATAAAGTCATGATATCCACGCTGCGTCGCCGTTTATTCACAGTTGGTAATCCACCCAGTTAACTATGCCTCCCCTGCCTTGACTTTCAATACACCAGGACTATCTTTCGCTCGGAACAGAAAAATTCGGCCTACTTCTGACACTCTGTTTGATGATTCTTGATGTCCACTGTATTGCCATTCATCAAGACCTCAACGTGCAAATCTGAACGCTGCAAGGTTGACAATATCAGATGATTCAGATTAGTGTTGCATTGTATTGCATCAAATTACAGTTGCATTTTATTATGCTGCAATAAGTCAATTTAAGCAGTTCTAATTGCTTGAAAGATGTCTTAAGCTTTGAACACTTTAGGATATTTGGACACAATGTCATTATGATTAGCTGGGTTTTCTCATGTAACATTCGGATGACATTATTTTCATTGTCATTCTCTGCAGGTTTAAATGTCTAAATGCAGAAATGTTGCCTACTTGCACACCATTGATTATTGAAAATCTGCCATAGACTTAGCCTACATGTAGGCTAGATAGAAAGATAGAAATAAATTGTTCTCTCTCCACCAGAATACACAATAAATAAACCCAAAAACATATTAAATTGATTTTTGAGATTTTTCATCACGATCCGAATGTATAAGTCGATGTCGCTACTCCTGCTTCTCGTCCTTCTCCCCTCGTCCTCCTCCTCCTCCTTTTCCGCCTCCTTCTCCTTCTCCTCCAGTCGTTTACTCCAGTAGCCGCTGGCAGAATTCTAAGACCGCTTCGTCTCCATCGCAACAGGTGTAGAAGATGCGCTGGCTGTCGGCGACCTTACCGCACAGGTAGCAGTGGACGTAGTGATCGTAGTCACTACATTGACCAGGTCGATTGCCTGGAAAGTTGTAGGTCGATATCGGCAGACCAACGGACCGACGCCATAGATGACCACCAACGCGGGGCACAGCAGCCGCCCCCGCCCCCGCCGGCGCCGCCACTGACGCTGCGTATGTCGTATCGATAAAGTAGGCTGCTGTCATCACTCCAAGAGCGATGAAGAGAAGCACAGCGAATCGTAACATCTCTTCTGTTAACAGAATTAATCAAATCAACGAATCGATAGATTCTTACAGAATGAACTTCCATAATTAGCCTATGTAAGCCTACTCTGGAATATTACGTGTCACAAAATCACATGGTTCAAGCACCATTTAAAAGAGATAGGCCCTACTCATAATTATCCATGTTATGACGTGACGCTGTGCATAATGAACATCAAAATGGTAAGCTATGTAACTTAAATGCAGATAGCTTATACGGTCTAGGCCCAAAACTGAATTTTAGGAGGGAGGGAGGGAGTTACCGCAGTTGGTAGTATATAGCAGCTGTGGCACACTTGATCTATATGAGATGCAAGGGTGAGTTCGGAGTCCAGGAGCACCCCAAGGTCACGCACCACCGAAGAAAAAGTCATAAATGGGAATTGAGAAGAGAGAACGCTCAGGTAGAGCTTAGCCAGTTGTTGCCTAGTGCCCAACCAAATGAATTGGGTTTTTGGGGGCATTGAGGCGGAGTCTGTTTGAGGACATCCAATTTGTGAGGGCCCCATTGCTCGTTACATGGTGCGGTCTCGAATTCGGTCAGTTTGTCTGAAAGCAGTCTTCTGTATCTGTTTATTCACACCTATGGGCCATGGGCGCATCCTATAGCACATGACTTTCTGCAACTACATTTGCCTCTCATTGTAGTCAATGCATTAGCTTTATGAAATCATCATCAAACGTCCTAATGACCTAATTATAACAGTGACGGTTCCTATGGCACCGTAACACAGCCATGCCGTTACAATGGCGCCTAATAAGTCGCAACTCAATGAATAGTCTGACGAGTGCGATTGTCTCTCAGCCATTGCTATGTTCTCGAGTCGCCCTCTCGTTCCATTGTATAATTATACAGTGAAAACAGTCGCACTTACCGATCTCTAGATGAGCCCATTTTATTGTATATTATGACTAAACTTATTTATACGAGTCTATATAAATATTTGTGTAACCATAAAGAAATACTCGTAATTATATATAGGCCTATATATTATATATATATATCAGTTTTTATATCATATTGTGTAATTTGGAATTGGAAGTTGAATGAGAGATATTATTAATCAGAGATTAATCAAAGACTGAATGAAGAGACCTAGACAAAAGAATGCACCGAATGCATTCACGACAGCATACATGTAGCCTACTGCTGTATTATGCTGCAGCCAAGGGGTTAAAAGGGGACTCTCTTGAATTGAAAGGAAGAATCGCGAGAACGTTATTTGAAATAATCTCAATGAACATAATTATAATTATTATTATTTAGCCAATAATTATTATTTAGCCAATAATTATTATTTAGCCAATCATTATTATTGACCTGTTGGCGGACCGGTAACGCGTCCGCTCACGGAGCGGGAGGTTGCGGGTTCGACTCCGGGTAACGACCTTGGGCAAGTTGTTTACGCACACGTGCCTCTGTCACCAAGCAGTATAATTTGGTACCGGCGTAAGCTGGGAAGTAAACAGCAAGTCCTGCGATACATATAATTATAGCCTACTCACCAGTGGTAGTGGTGGTACCAGACATTTCTTGTAGCCAGTGCTGTAGGCCTACATAGCCAGGGCAATCATACAAGTAACCAGGGTATATAATATAAAGGGCGATTTATGGCGAGTTGCGAACTCGTAACACCAATATAATCTCGTCATAAATCCTTCTGTATACCATTATGGTTGGCTGGTTAGAGAAATGAACTTTTTACATTAATTTGTAATGCAAATTTTAGCCTATCAGTGAATTTAGTGAAGCATTACGAAATCCTCTTTACGATAGCATGCACATCATTTATCAAAAGTAAAGCTCAACAAATAGAGCTGCTGACTTAGACTCAGGTATTGATGACTCAAATGCTCAAATAAGCCTATAGGCTAACTCATGTCACAAGGACTCTCTAATCTCTATTACCACAAGTCATTTGAAATAGGATAATTATATAGGCAGCAATTACATGCTTAAACTGTTATTATATGCGCAATATAGATACAAGCGCTCTCCACAACGTTGTCCATAGTCTGTATTCCGATATGGGCTGTTAGGGCCATGTTGCTGAAAATGGAGATATTGCAGCCGACCGCCTTTTACGCACACGTCCGACGTTTAGCAAATCCCTGATGGAGCCAATCGGTGTTTCTTCTCTAGGGCGCACGTCAATTCACTTTGTTGAACGGGGGCAAAAATCAACGACCAATACTACAGAAATGTTTTACTCATAAAAGGCCTTCTACCTGAAATTCGAGAACTGAATTTTCCATTTTCCAGCAAGGAGTAGCTCTAGCGTGCTGCGTACGTACAGAGCTCGAGAACCGGTTGCACTTCTGACGAATGAAACTCATGACTTCATAATTTCTACACAATGGCCCCTAACAGCCCAGATCTGAATCCCGTCGATTATAAAATATGAAGATGTATGCAGGAAATGGTAATCAAAACAAAGGCCTGTGATATTGAAGATTTTCGTAAGCGAATCGTGCAAGCTTGGAACAATCTTGACCAGCGAATTATTGACTCGGCGGTGCGTGAATGGCCCAAGCGACTTCACGCATGCGTAGAAGCTAAAGGCGGACAGTTTGAGTAGGCCTACAAACTGAAAATCTTTTTACATTGCCTGCTATAATGCTATTTAGCTATAAATTTACTGAATTTCATTAACATTGTCTGAATATTGTTAAAATGACAACAATTTTTCTAGGGGCTTTGTTTTTATGCCTCACGGTGTATAGTTCCTATAGGATATGCCACCCGATGTGGCATACTTGCAAGGTCATTGCAATCCTATAATTAACCTCTTAGTTGTTGACTTCAGGCTTTCTTTTAGATTAGGATTTCTCATAAATGATTTGTTAAACTGTTAGCGGATTGAGAACATTTTCTTTATCATTTCATCTGTGTAGAAATTATGAAGTCATGAGTTTCATTCGTCAGAATTAAGTGCCTTTGCTCTCATTGGCCCGGCATTGTGGAACCAGCTTCCTCCTTCAACGCGTTCCTCCATATTAAACTGGTGGCCGTGGTGGGCCAAATGCCCCTTTTCGGTGTCTCAAGACTATTTCTTTCTCTGATTGGTGTGCACTGTGAGAGGCACTTTATAAATTTATAGATACAATACAATAAATAACACATCTGTGAAATTTATCAATAGGCTCACATCTTTGAAGCTCAACTTCAGCAACACTATGATTTCCGAGTTTTCAAGAAGTGTAAGGCAACTCGGCGGAAACGTATTTCCAATAATCAATAATGGTGCTATTAGGGCAAATAGGCAATGCTTCTAAAAGTGATGTTCAGGCAACGAGGATACCATAAATTACTATACGAGTTATTAAAGCCTTTTAAAGGTTGCTGTTGTCTGCAAATCTGTGGTATGCAAAGACTTTTTAAAATAAAAATACTTATATATGGCAGATTCAGACTGGCTTTATGGCCTTGTGCATAGGCCTACATCCATGCAGAACACTTTATCAGAAAGCCCAACACTTCAAAAATACCAAGAACAGTGAAATTCAATTAAGAATATGTCAGCGTATACAAATTTAAATTACAACTTTACACAACATTATCAGTCTATAGTCTATACGCCAGTGAAGATTAAAAAACAAGGAACAAGTCACACAATTACCACGAAAAGAGCAGATGAAAATAAACGGAAAAAGAAAAACATGTTACGAAATAACATGATATAATGTGTTTTGAGTCTTGCTCTATTAGCACAATATAACCAGTCTACGATTTTCTTTGCTGCTTTGAGACTATGATATGAACTTGAACAAAATTCCATTGTAAACAATAATAATTTTCTCTCTTAACGAGATAATATAAAAAACGCAATAGATGATTATTATGAACAATTGAATGCAGGCCTCAAATGAGATTTGCTCTCACGTATGAACAGCTGTATTTTATAACATGGGGCGTCCGCACATAGGCTACATACAAATATACAAAGATATAAAGATACATAGATACATAGATACATAGATACATACATAAAAGTTAAACCAATGTTATAAGAAAAAAATAACAGTTATAAATCAATGTCACTTAGCTTATAATTAATTTTGGCCTACTAATAAAGCTGTGTTATTTGCCGATTAAGATCAAATTGCACGAACAAGGTTTTAAGCTTACAATTCAGTTGGTTTTTAAGCTTACAATTCAGTTTAAACTGAAACAAAGCCATATTATTTTCCGTTTCCGTTTTTTTCTTCAAAAAAACCGACATTTTTCCACTTCCCAGTTTCCATCGTTTTTTTACATCTATGTAAATTCTCACATAATTATACAATACAATACAATGCAATGCAATATTACTAATTGAATTAGCTCTTGAATTGCGCTTACCTTTATTACTGACCGTGACCGTTTGTTGGAAGAAGCAGCGGGCAATAAATTATATATTATGAGTCGTTGTCGTCGTTCAGCGGCTGCAAATGTTTCCTTCCAATTCCCTTTCCAGTCTCTTTTCCAGTTTCTGTTCCAGGTCTTTTGTCTTCCGTGTCTCCGGTCGTCTTTGTCGCCTAAATTTCGGATAATGTGCGCTAATCGTCTTTGAGCGACTAAATAGTCTCTGCAGACAAATGACAGCTGAGCCTGGCATGCAACAGCAGCCATCGAGAGGCAACGACGCTCCATTGGTCCCTCGCTCGGTCCCTCGATCCTTCTCGGTCGATCCTTCTCGGTCGATCCCTCTCGGTCGATCCATCGGTCGGTCGGTCGGTCGGTGGGACGTGCTGTCATCTAAGCTGCGGATGATATACATGTAGACTCTGCTACATCCGCTCTTCCTTTATGAGCGGTGGCGGTGGCCGGTGGGGGAGTTTGACAGGAATTAGTTCCAACTAATCATATGGAGTACTAATTGAGGTGAAAAATAGTTTGCCGAGTCGACTTCGAAGAGACAAATGGCCGCCTACGTCGTGTAGTATAGGTAGGCCTATACGAGGTCGTTCCTCTGTTTCCTCTGCTGCTGCTGCTGCTGCTGCTGCTGCTGCTGCTGCTGCTACCTATACTGCATAGACCACCGCCATCACTGAACAAATGATGGATTGGCGATGTTGCAATGAACGGCTGCTCAACGTAGATTATAATTAATTGAATAGGCCTGCGATTAGGCTACTCTTAGCCTAACGGCAATTAATTAACGTAGCCTATACACTGTATACAGTAGATCAATGTTTACATTATTTTCATCGTTTTTCTATAAAAAAACTCGAGTGATTGCTTTAAGTGAATGCAACAAATACTTTGCTTTTATGTAGCAAATATAATATTGAACACGTCTACTAAAATCATGTGAAATGAAATGACTGCGAAATTTGTCGGTTGGAATTATTTGGCTCCTAAAAGCCACCATAGGTCGTGAACCTATACGTGAAATACGTCAACAGGAACTGTTGATTTGTGAATTATGTGGCAATGTCTACATCAAAGACCCAAATAAATACCGAGGATGAGATGGATCGCTAATGTCATCACGTGGATGGAACTACCATTTAAGTGGATACTGAAGGAGTCGGGGGACAGGATAAAGTGGCGAAAGCGTGTTCATGAATTTAGGCGACCAGCCCTCGAATCGAGGAAGGTTGAAGACAAGACAAACCGCTCATAGTCCTCTGTTAATAAGCCATCACTGCATGTTAGCAATTGCACGTAGGTCTATAATAGGATACAAACGCACATCAGCTATTCGTCAATATAATAGGATAGGCCTATTTACGGCGTAATTACTGGAAGAGATCGTCCTTTGTCTATGCGTTCTATTTCGGTCGTTTTCTTAGAGAAGCACGTGACCTTGACCTCTTGGCCAATCCATCTCTCTTGTCTTCCGGTTTCCTGGTTACCATGGCAATCCCTCGGTGCATGCAACTGCACCAGTCATGGCACGCCTAATAAATCATGGATGTTGCGTCAGAGCATAAATTGATTTTACATCATCATCATCATCATCATCATCATCATCATCATCATCATCATCATCATCATCATCATCATCATCATCATCATCATCATCATCATCATCATCATCATCATCATCATCATCATCATCATCATCATCATCATCATCATCATCATCATCATCATCATCATCATCATCATCATCATCATCATCATCATCATCTTCATGCAGAGGATGCGCATTATTATTATTTTCGTTGTTTATTAAAGATAATTAATTTGTCGATTCGAAGCGCTGACTCGGAAAGTGTCCTCGGTCTAATCGATCTGACCATTTCGTCGGTCGAGAATTATAAGGCTCTATGTCCAAAAAGTACTATTCCGAGATATTGCAATTTGAAAGTTCAACAATCTAGCACTCAAACACTAATGAAAATATTGCAAATGTAAGTAAAGAATTTAGTTCATTAGTCAATTAAATAACATTGTACATTGAAAAATTATGAGAATAAAACGTTAAAATATTTTAAAATAATTTTTTAAAGAAAGCCCCACGCCCCAAAATTGGACATAGAGCCTTTTAATTCTCAATGCGAGGGCTGAACATTTTTTATTCCAGTTTGAAAGTTCAGCATTGAAGCACACAAACAATACTGAAAATATTACAAATTTAACTAACGGATTTAGTTCATTTGTCAATTAAGTAACATTGTACATTGAAAAAAGTTGTGAATAAAACGTAAAAACATTTTTTATGAATTTTTTAAAGAAAGCCCCATGCCCAAAAATTGGACATAGAGCCTTATGAAAGTTATGACACTCAATGTACAGAATGCGTGGGTCCAATTATTATTAATAGATTGAGATCACGTGACTTCTGTGCAGCGGTCTTATTTGCTGCATACCTAATTTATTCAAATCACGTGACTTGAACGCAACGGTCTTATTTGCTGTTGGACATAGAGCCTTATAATTCTCAAAAAGATGAAAACTTTTCAGCGTAGACGTCTGTTGAAATGCATGGGACATAGAGCCTTTTAATTTAGTAAATATCTCTTTTACTATTGAAGATCCAGCTTAGATTTTCACATGACATGATAGCCCTGAACAAGATCTACGTCATGGTACCAATAACTCAAAAATTTCAAAAAATGGACATAGAGCCTTATAATTCTCGACCGACGATTTGTCTGTCTGTCTGTCTGTCTGCGTTCGTCTGTTCGCCGTCTTCTTCGGCGGCTGTAGTTGACTGTCGTCTGCTTCAATTAATCTGTCTGTCCGTCTGTCTATCTGTTCGTCTGTCTGTCTGTCTGTCTGTCTGTCTGTCTGTCTGTTCGTCTATTCTATCTATCTGTTCGTCTGTCTGTTTGTCTGTCTGCTCTTGCTTATCGCCTATCGATCTGCATCGAAGTCTCTTTTGGTCGATGGTCTTTTCCTGCTTTGTTCTGTCGTCTGTGTGTCTAATGTCTATAGCCTGCAGTCTGTCACGGTTGGATAACTCCGCGACTGGTTGATCTCTGCTGTCATGAAGCCTGAATAAAAGAGGAGAAGTCATCTTTGATATGGCAGTGCCGTTAAACATGTAACAAGAGAGAGAACGGATGGCCGGTTGTCATTTAGAGCCGCCTTAATATGCTGATCGGTGGGTCCCGGACAATTCGGAGCGGGACAATTGGGAGCGGACAATTCGGAACCGTACAATTTGGAGTGGACAATTCGGATCGGACAATAATTCGGAGACGGACAATTTGGAGTAAATTCTGGAGCGGACAACTTGGACCCGGACAATTCGGAGCGGACAATTTGGAGCGGACAATTCGGAGCGGACAATTCGGAACCGGACAATTCGGACCGGACAATTTGGAGCGGACAATTCGGAGCATGCAATGCATAACAGACAAAATTAATGATGGAATTCAGATTTTCATACCAATCTCCATCACCCAAATAGACCTAGAGGAGGCTTTACTTTTTTCTGCCAGGTGTCTTAAGACTTTTTTTCCAGGAGTTCTTCGCACTGGGACTGGAAGTGCCTCTGATTAGGTTGTACCAGTACTGTGAGAGGCTCTTAATAAGTCCAAAAATAGAATAGGTTGACCGGATGGGCCACTGGACATTAGAGTCAATACTAAAATTAGTCAGCTTAGCACCCCACCGTCTCTCAGTCTGCGTGTAGGCTACGTCTACTTGTTCGTATGTCTTTTGCACGTTTGTCTTCGATATTTGGCAGCTGTAGTCAGAGGGCTCCTGCTACCTTAAGCTAAATTTAAACCTTAAGTTAAATTGCAGTAGACTATAATTATAGTTTAGCTATAATCAGAAACCTGACTAACAAGCATAAAGGAATAGGACTATGGTTGTAAGAAAACTGCAATGATTTAAATGAGCTGCCTATAGATTGGTAAATTAGTGCATTTAACTAATAATTTCAGTTGCTTAGTTTAAGCTTTGGAATGCAGGGTCTTGAAGATCGTAGAACGTTTGTTTGGTGCCGTATAAGTATTTGATTGCCACACTGTGTTTGATTGACCCAGGCATGTGATGTTTCTGATGTTTCAATTCGACACAATTGTTTTATATACACTCCGAATTGTCCGGGTCCGAATTACAGGGTCCGAATTGTCCGTCTCCGAATTGTCCGGTCCGAATTGTCCGCTCCCAATTGTCCCGCTCCGAATTGTCCGGACACCCTGATGGGTTTATTAACCCATTAGTGCCCGACGTCCGTTATAACGGACGCTCAGAAAACACGTTGCCAAAATTAGAGCTAACTGTATAATATAGTCATCACTATTTTTTTTAATTGGTGGGTCAATTGGCTATAGATTCCACTATTTTGATTGCCGGATTATGTGGGTTAGAAATATTTTATTGCTTGTGCTAATGTGTCTATTGCAGCCTGTCGAAAATCCTCGCTGCCCCTAGTTATTATATTTATGTTTGGTATTGAACCAGAAAGAATTTAGAGAAAGTGAAAATGTATTTTATAGTAGACATATGGGTCAATATCCTGACAAAATATTATCCCAATAGCCGCAAGTTTTCCAAAGGAAATTTCGATTGCATTGTAAGCGTCCGTTATAACGGACGTCGGGCACTAGCCCAGAGATGACGTTTCCTACAGTAAGTCTCTATGCGCAATTGTTCCAGCAATTACCACCGTCGTTGTATTACTTGTAATATGAAGTAAGCATCAGCCTGCGGTTTATTCAGACTGGGGACTCACTATGTTGACATGAATATTGTAGACTTTTGCACTTCTGACATGAGTTTGGGTACGGTGGGGCATGTAATGAAGGAACCTGTACTTGAGGAACATGTACACAGGTCAATTTACCTTGAAACCCATAGCAGCCAGGTGCAAAGAACTAGTATCACGCCTCACTATACTGATTATATTATTTGCTGGCGTGATCGCTGTGTTGTAAGAAACTTCCCCCCCCCCCACCAGAGGAGACCGGACTACATCCCTGTCTGTCCTCTCGCCGGCCGACCATCCCCTCCCGACGTATAGGCTTTGGCTCATTTCTGATTTCCTCTGTTTGGCACTTGGTTCAAGATGCGCCCACCCTGTATAGAACATAATCCTTAGTAGGCCTATAGTTAGTCTTCAGTGCATGAACTTTTAGGATGGTGGACGAGGGTCGTGTGCAGGGATAGTCACACAGCCAGAAGAAAGCCATGTCTATTTTTCAAACTTCCATGTCCCTGCTCTACAATCAAGGCATGGGCGATGTGTTGATACGTAAGATCGGCGCGATGCTAACATGATATGAATCACGCAACGGAAATTGTGATGTCCAATCAGTCTACCTGTGTGACATATCTTGGTATCTCTTACAAAGTTCACTAAGGCAGCAAAAATTTGACTCAAGGCAACAGATGTAAGTGTACACAAGTGTCATGGCGTACCATCCAGTACTCAAGTGATTGGCGTACCATCCACCCAAGGTCAACGTGCTGCTGCAGTCCTGTAAGCTTGATGTACAATGCGATGGTAACAATCATTGGATTGTACTAGGAAACACAAACTGCCATTGCAAGGCTTGAGAAATGTGATGGAAACCTTTATCCTTAGAGCCACAAGCACTATCGCAATACATGAAACGCTCGCAAATAAGCTGGTGCCCTGCACTTGACATTAGGTAAATGAAGATAATTAGCTAATGAAGTAGGCCTAAATAGATATTGCAAATCATCAAAAACATTCACCAAGCATTGTATGAAATAAGAAGAAGGCTTAATTCTCAATGGCAACCTAAGCACTGGGCTAGTGCCCGACGTCCGTTATAACGGACAGTATGGAAAGTACTGATAATGTAGCACGAATCAATAAATAAGTTATCAGCCATGTTACTGCACCAAGTTGTTGAGATTACTGAAACCACAACTTAATTTGTTGGGTTTTAGTTTTACCACTTTGGGCACTAATGGGTTAATTATTGTTTAGAACGGTCGCCATGTTGACTCTGTCTGTGAAAGTCTCTTGCGATTTATAATAATACTTGCCTTGGTCTTAATTTGTTACGTGCCTTTCTTTGGTGATCACCCAACGCCACTTCAACAGTTCTGTTGTGCCCGGTTTCCATGTGTGCCCATTTACTTCATCATAACACTCATTATCTCCTTTGTCTTTGTCTTTGCATGCATATTTGCATGCTTGTATGCACTCATGTCTGATGTAGCCTATGTATGTATGTATGTATGTATGTATGTATGTATGTATGTATGTATGTATGTATGTATGTATGTATGTATGTATGTATGTATGTATGTATGTATGTATGTATGTATGTATGTATGTATGTATCTATGTATGTATGTATGTATGTATGTATGTATGTATGTATGTATGTATGTATGTATGTATGTATGTATGTATGTATGTATGTATGTACATGTATGTATGTATGTATGTATGTATGTATGTATGTATGTATGTATGTATGTATGTATGTATGTATGTATGTATGTATGTATGTATGTATGTATGTATGTATGTATGTATGTATGTATGTCTAACGCCTCTGATCACGTGATGACCAGGACGTAGGGGAACAACTCATGGTCTTTTCAGAGTTTTATTATTATTCACGCAGCAGGTTGACAATAGTAAACAGACAGTCTCTTTCGACTAATTAAGCAATTGTTAAACTTCAACACCTTAAACTACAACGACGATGACGACCAACCCTGACTAACCCTCCTCACTGTTCTGCCCTAACTCCTTACTACCTTGATGGAATCTGGCAACGACGACCCCTGTCCTTTATCCTTCAGTCCTTTTATACTGACGCTACTCTCGCTTCTTGCCTACGCGTCTTCATCTGATTGGGCACTAGCAACCTTCCTGCTCCGTTGCTATAGCAACCCATCGGTGTCTGCTCTCCTTGCCTGCATTGGCATGCAGTTAATCCGATCTCTGTCCTTCTGTCTGTCTGGCCTCTTGCTCTCCTCTTTCTCTCTGTCTCTTCACTCTGTGCTCCACTGGCCTGCCCTGTCTTGGCCAGCTGTCGTGAATCCCTCACTCGCTTACTCACTCTCTATCCGTCCGTCTGTCTGTCTGTCTTTCTATCTATCCTTCATTCCCTTTGTAGGCCTACTATCTTAGCTGTCAACTACCTCCGCTACATCTGTATGTATGTATGTATGTATGTATGTATGTATGTATGTATGTATGTATGTATGTATGTATGTATGTATGTATGTATGTATGTATGTATGTATGTATGTATGTATGTATGTATGTACATGTATGTATGTATGTATGTATGTACATGTAGGCCTATGTATGTATGTACATGTATGTATGTATGTATGTATGTATGTATGTATGTATGTATGTATGTATGTATGTATGTATGTATGTATGTATGCATGTATGCATGCATGCATGCATGCATGCATGTATGTATGTATGTATGTATGTATGTATGTATGTATGTATGTATGTATGTATGTATGTAGGAATGCATGTAAAGCAAGTGCATGTATGCATGTGTATATGTATGCGTGCATGCATTATGTAGGGTCGTTTCAGATAAAGTGAACCACTTTTCACGTTTGGCTACTTTGCTACCTTCAGAAGCATCGTATCAAGGATTCAAAGACATCATTTTAAAGAGCAGTGATTGCTCTATAAGGCTATGCAGTTAAACTGGACCGGTGTTGAGGTTGAGTGGGTCATATACCAATTCAAACTTTTAATGTCCAGTGGTTCTCGTTACCTGAAGTTCAAGGTATAGTGAATCAGTTTTTTCGATAAAGTGAACCAGATCTTGCTTGTATCAAACTATACACTTTTTCAAAATGCAAAAGCCTAATAGTTTATATAAATCACAGCAGAATGTAAACATTTGCACCAATTTTAATATGTGTCAATCTAAACTGAACTTAAAAGTTGATCATGAGTTCATGCACAGGCATTGAGACTAGGCCCTATGTCAACCATGGATCTGGTAATGCTGAGATTGCTCAAGAGATGGCCACATCTAGCATTCATTTGACCAATGACTTAGACCAGTGACTTAGTCATAGCTATGCAACTTTCATGTCAGTAGAGCTATCCTTTACAGATCTTATTTTGGTACCACACAGAGAGTGGCAATAGGCAAAAAGAGTACAAACAGCAAACCTCCAAAGTTTGAATTGACCAGAGCAGCCACAATTGCATTTGTGGATTCAAGATCATCGAGGAATGCAGTCAAACTTAACAATTATTCAATGATGGTTAAGATTTGATTCTCTACAATTTTTGATAGTACTGGGAGAGGCCTAATGTTAGTTCTGTGAGTCAAAATTTCTTGCATCTTATTAAAGCCTAGCTTGCATAATAATTTTTTGCTGGAACTAAGAAACACTGTGTGGTACCAAAATAATAGCTGTAAAGTTGACATTGTCTCAATGCCTGTGCTTGAACCGAGACCAAAAACTAAGGCACCGCTAAAGTTGCTTGATAGAGTTGGATTATGCAGGTTCTGCATTCTTAACACCACTATTTAAGCTCGAGTCAGACACTTTTACAATCTCACAACTGGGTGCCAATTTTAGGTACATGGTAGCCTAATACAATGTTTCAATGTTGCCTGGTGAAACTGAATCACACAATGGCCAAGTCTCAAAATAACTGGCCACCACATGCCAAAAACTGATGAAACTTTTATATGCATGCCTGTTTTGCGAAAGCATGTTGTCTTTCAATGCTCTTTCCATACAACCTGCATGGGTCCCACGTATAGGCCAAGGTCTATTTTTATTGTTATCTTTTTCAGTGACAATTTTGCTGGTCTTTCTTTCTCCTTCTTTTCTTATGTTTTGTTCCATGATGGTGGAGACTTCCCATTGTGGTGCAAATAAATTTATAGCTAAACTTCAAAAATGGATTTTTCGATATTAAAATTATTAGGCCTACTAGCATTAATTTGCTTACAATGTGGGCTGATTTTTATGTAGTCATAAGTAATATCCAATTTAGGCCTATCTATAATTCATTTACCAGGCTATTAGCCTATCAGATAAAGTGAACCACTGGTTCACTTTAGTTGGACTTTTGTGGTTCACTTTACCAATGTGTGCAAGCAAAGTGGACCGCATGATTAAACTGGCCCAAACGGCTCGCGGAATCGTTCAATCAGACATTTAAACTGCTTTTTTAATTCATTCACATGCCCGAATTCATACAGAGAAAAATTCCCTGCATAGGTTAATGCATTTAGCCGTAAAACCGACTTTTGTTATACCCCCTCTAAAAAGTAGGACACTTCAATTTGGGGAATTTTCGTCGGCGTCCGACATTTCTCTATCGATCATAACATGAGGTTGCTAGGTATGTTTCAAATAACCCGCTGACTTGGTAGCCAAGAGGCAGCGCAATCTAAAAATAGCCACCGCGTGAATTTGACATTATAGTTTGGTGCACAGGCAATTTCTAGCAGAATTGGTTCACTCAACCTGATGGTTCACTTTATCTGAAACGACCCTATATAGTCAGATCTAGTAAGGTCTGATTGTCCTATTCGGAATTATTTTCATTGAAAATATACACCTTAAAATATTCATAATGTTATTGGAGGATTATGTCTTAGCCTGGGATTATGTCCGGGGAGGGGATTATGTCCGGGCGACTATGTCCGGATGGATTATGTCCGTTCCGAAAAAAGCAAGACTATTGGAACGAATCATCAATCATGTCACGGGATTCCCATAGGATTAATTAAATGCGATGTTATGCAATCGAGCACTCATATAGATCGTCGTCAGCACTAATATTCAGACAGTAATTTTTATTTGTTTGTTTTTATTTATTTAGTCAAATTGTTCCGCACGAAATATCGGTAGGCCTATTATTATAAGATTGAGTCCAGACGACCAATTAGCCTATACAACTGAAGCGACAGCAGCACAACTCTATTTTTAAAACTAAAATGATTTCTGAGTGCTCACGCTTTCCACAAGCACAATTTTTATCCAGTCCTCGGTGCAAAAAGCAAGGGGACCCATGCAGCGTTGCAATTGTCCGGTGTATTCCGATATGCTGGCGCCGATGAGAGGTCAGCACTGATCCCTACTCGATGGAACCGAAAATCGATTTCAGTTTCCAATGGTTTTTTAAAAACTCGATTAAAGCCACAGTAGTCGTAGCAGCAAAAACTGATTATTCTGTGGACCTGATCAGACACTCGTGTTGCCTGAGCGATCACAATAATTGTTATAGGCCTATGTTGTATTGTAGCACACTCATTGATGCCATTGTTAGACATTCGATGTGACCTTTAGCCACAGTAAGACAGCTCGAGGTTTCCAAGACAGTCTTCTGAAGTTCTGAACCACTTAAACCATTGTTATGTTAAGCTTATGCTTAACGTAATAGGTCATTATTGTAGCAATGCTTTCTCTGCAGGCACATTATTATATTATAATAGGGGTCTATGACTATTTTATAGCCTAATAATATTATTATGGCCGCATCATCTTCTTAATTAGACTCGACTCAGTATAGGCTTACGTACGAGCCCTCGCCATCTCATGATCTTTCCATTGACTGTGTACGGTCAAAGCACTCGTTAGGCCTATAATTGAGTTCGCCAGGGGCATAAGTTGAGCAGATAGGAAAAAATTTCTGCCATGGGTGGGATTAGAGACTTTAGAGTCCTCGACGTATCGTATGATATATTATAAACTTACATATATACCTAGCCTACATGTATAGTCCTGCACGCTGTACTAGCTATTACACACCGTTATCACTTTCAATTACAATTGTATCCGGGTATCAAAATAGCATTTGTTCACAGATCATTAGCATCAACCTAACGCTGCTTTCGACTCTGTGAAAAGACTGTCTATGTTCTTACGCAACTGCATGGGGGGGGGGGGAGAGGAATCGATCTCCTGACTCTGTAACTCTGCGAACTGCATAGAGTGACCAAACGAAGTGCAGATCTGCTTTGCATTCTGCATTCGCCACAGACGACCGGACAGTCATCGTTTGCTTTGCCACAGTCTACAGACACGTACAGAACTAATCCTCGGGTTCATCATCCATATCGGAATCGAAGAGATCGATTCGGCGTATGATAACATAGCAACAGAAAATATTATGACGGAAATCGATTGAGTGAAAGCTGAAAGGTGTCGTGTTAAGTCGATGAAGCATGACAGTCATCAAATGCAGCGCTGCAGGTTAGAAGGAGGATGTCGCCTTCGACCGTTGTGTGAAAAGAGATAAGGTTGAGAGACTCTCGTTCACATTAGTGTTTCGATTTCTCCGAAGCCATGAAACCTGCACTCACAGCCATCCATTGGTAATTATTGTAGGAATGGCATTCTGTGAGTGAGAGGAGATTGCAGAATTAATCGACAAAGACAAAAGGTTTGGAGGAACAGCTAGGTAGCCTAGGGCCCTAGGCTATAGGTTTATTAAGCAGACGAGGTAAGATAACTTACTGTACGTGCAGATATCGAAAGCTGTGAGTAGATCGAGGATGGCAAGTTGGAGTGTTGTGGTCTTGTGGAGGAGGATAGGAGCATTAGGCCTAGACAGATCGAATATATTAGCGAAAGGAAAATAGACCAAGAAGGCGATGCCACCACCAGAGGTTTTTGTGGGCTTTGAAGAGGATGATACAGTAGAGTAGACTAGACCAAACTGAATCCCATCTCCATTTTCAATTTGACTTCCAAAATCCTACAGAAATTCGTTTCAATTGCATGCCTGATCGAGCCGTCAGTTTCTGTCCAATGGGCCTAGGCTACATAGACCATAAATTAATTTGCATGCACCGATAACGATACGAGGTTGACGTCATCAAGTAGGCCTACGGAAATCATTTCAGATTTCAAAACAATGCACTATAATAAATTAAAGATGTTCGTCGTTCCGTGGCACCACGATAGCACAACAGGTGGTGCGATGTGTGCGCCACCTAGCGAATGTTTCGTCTGTGAATATTTTCGATGTCAGAGAGAGGGAAGTTGTGGTTTCCCTCGCGCATAGTTTTGTTTACGGTCTATAGAAAGCTAAAGTGTCTGTTTTAGATAAAATTTAGGAGTTGCCTCGAAGGTCGGTCGATCCTCTTGAAGGATTTGCTGACTTTGAATTCTGGATTTGACGCCGTGGATTAAATGCAGAACCAAGGGACTTAGATCAAGAGGCGCGCAGGTGTCGAGTGCAGGACTCGCTTAGACTGACGTCTTCTATCAGACTATCACAGCAGGGTAGGTTAAAATTAGTCTGGCCGGATTGAACGAATGGGAGGAATGAGTTGGATTTATAAACACAGCTGTTTCAGCGCTATGGCATGAAGATATGGAGGTGGAACTGTATTTAGTTGACTCGGGCTGATTAAACAGTACTTAACTGGCTGACCCTAAACTGTTATTAGTTATGTGTCTTCATTCACAGGACACTGTTGTTTGAAATAATTTCAGCGATTGTTGAAGTGAGGAGGAGTCAGTTTTGATGCGTCTTCTTGAGTTTTAGTTAGGCTGCATTCTTTAAAAAAATTGAGAAAATCTCGATTTTTTACAGGTTTTTGAAAATTTATAATTTGCTTCCGATTATTCGCCCATTATAGCCTTTCGTTTCAGCGTCGGCTATTATAATATTCATATGTTAACTGTAACATATACAATTCTCACACACGAGAATAAAACTTTGTAAAATGTGCACAGCACAGCCATAAATAAATTTAAATTTATTATTGATTTATTTTATGACAATGTTGTATGTTTGTGTTTGTAAGTGGTGTAATAAGGAGTACACCTTACTTACTCTGGATATGAGCTGGAGATACTTGACCAAATAGGATATTAAAGCGGTATTGTAGGTCTTATTTTAGTTATTCTCTTCTTGAGTTGAATAGCATTTCGAATGCTCGTTTGCTGTAATGAACCACTTCTTATTAAAATTGGTCATGTGCACCAGATATTGCCAAATTTTACCAGATAATGCTTTAAATAGACCATAGGCATTCAAATGCGGCTATTCACATCTCGCACTGACATTCGTGCGATTTTGTATAAAAAATATGGGAAAACTCAGAGAACACTTGCTCTTACCATATTCATTCATTCTGGACATTTATATAGTGTCCAGTCAAGAAGCCGACCCAGAGGCGCTCCCATGGCACCTCACGTGGGTCTATGAACTTTTGTGAAGGCTCTTGTGGGATCTATGAACTTTTGTCGTGCATTAACTAATTGACTTACAGTGCAAGCACATTGTACAGGAACCCTGGTTATCAGCAAGTCAGTTGAATGCATGGATGCAGAATAGGCCTATCTGAGCTTAAGTCACGTGCATGTAAGCAGTGATCCATGGGCAAAATACTTTCCAATTTACATCATGGAAAGCCACGGAAACTTTCAAAAAATAACTGAGTTTGGAACCTGTAAAACTGTTTTGCAGCAAACGTTGGTGATTCTGTTCTTTATAGTTATCTCTTGGGCATTACTTCTGATTTTTATATCTTAATAATTTATTCAATTGATATAGAGTTGTTACAAGTTTCATATCCAGTCATTATATGCAGCATGGTTGGTGCTTATTTTTCTGCTCTTCTTATTTGGTCTGGCATAAAAGAGTGACTAAGTTGATTATCCAAAATCCATTAAGCGATGGTTTAGCAGATTTATGCCCGAACTTCTTATATTGACAAACCAAACCTGGGCCACTTTCATCGTCAAGCGTGTCTTGCTTAAATTCCTGCACATCGGTTGTTTTCCAGAATTCCTCAGTTTTTTTCCTACTTTAGGAATTGCAGTTTGGAATTTTATATTTTTATGATCTACCACCTTAGATCGAGATCTGATTTGCTTGGATGCAATGAAGAAATGATAGGCCTACCTAAAGAGTCTTTAGACAAGCTAAAGTGCAGCAGGAGTTAACTGATTCTGTTAGATTGTATTAGGTTAATTAGCTTAATTAGTTTTAAGGACGTATATACTATATATTTTACATTGTCAGACTGTTCGCAAGGTATGCATTTGTATATTGTTTTTTGTAGGCTGTTTTTAAAATTTCATATGATCTCATCTGAATGCATACATGAAGTTATTATCATAGCAAACAAACTGTCGGTTGATCTTCACGAAAGCCGAACTCTTGCATATCTAATATTATATATTGCTCAGTGGTTTGATTATATATGATAAACTGATCAGTGACTAGAAATACTGTATTGAATAGTTTCAATATGGGTGTCACTTTGAAGTAGCTTGGTAAGAATGTCCTAGATGTGAGAGACCTCGTATACCTGTATTGTTCAGCAGCTTAGAATGACTACTGTGACCTACTGCCAGACTTCAGTTCATCAAGGAAGTCTTCTGCTGGCTTTTGTATGGTGTTTGGCTGTTTGCTTGTTTAGCAGACCTGTGTTTGTTCCTTTACAATTAGCTTGATTGAGAGTCTAATGCAGCTTTTAATTAACCGATCTTTTCATGTGACTTACTTACTTACTTACTTTGTGGTCTGTCAGGGATGAGAACCGGACCAGTTATTGGGCTGAAGTTTGACAATGGCTTCTAATGTTCTATCTAATTTGCTTGGAACAGTCTACATATGTGCATGAGCTTGCATCCATTGACCTTGACAGTCCAAGTAACCATTGTTAGAGATGGATGTATCTGTCTTAATCCACGACATTCCCAGTAATATATGTCTTAACCTAAGTTACCACTCTTGGGCCAATTAATTATTAGTTTGACTGGTAAGGGTTAATGCTTTCTAAGTGATACTATAGTGTAACGTGTTCCAAATAAGAAATTGATGGTGACACACATTTCTCAAAATACTGACTGCTAAGTATACATGCGTATTATACTGAGGTTGCTCTCCATCCATTAAGTCGATAATTGTTGCCTACAGCCATTAGAATAATAACCTTTTACAGCAGTGAAGCTAGGATGCATGACCACACAGATCACAGTCGTAATTACATGTGATTTATATAGCCCATAATTTTCTTATTTTGATGGTTGCTGTACAGTGTACATATCAAGTGTACCTAACATTGTGCAAGTGTTGAGGCTGTTGAAGTTGACCCTCTTTAGGGCACATTTTTCAGAGCTAGGTAATAACTAGAGAACTTGTTTTGCAAGTTAGATTAATTTGTCTTGTACATGTCCACCAGCTTCAAAGATGAATCTATTTATCATCATGATCTAAATTGCTGAGCAGTAATGTAATTTAACATGAAGTATTATAGAAGTTATAATCGTCTTTTTAGAAATTAGCGTTGTGCATGGGCTTGAAATGTTTCTATGTTTGAAATTCCATTCCAGTTTGATATATATATATATATATATATATATATATGCCTTAAGAGTGCAAACTTCTGAAGTAATTTTTATGCATTTTCTTAATTTTAGATTTGCAGCGGCCTGAAAGATTGCAAGTTTCTATGAGTGACAGTTTGGAGATCAAATTAATTGACCTGGAAGAGAGACTTAAGTGGATGCCATGATACCAGCAAAGCGTGGAAGCCTTGGAAGACCAGTTATCATTGGAGGAGGAGGAGGAGGAGGAGGAAGTGGAACAGAGGCAACAAAGCATACTCAACCATACTATAGTAGACAATCAACAAAGGTATGTGCTTTCGCTGTCTAATCTATCATTTTATTTCAAAACTGTGCTCATGTTTGTAGATGATGAGTGTGATTTAGTACATATGTAACAAAGTGTTGGCTGATATTAGCATTAATATTGATATAGACTATAATATGTAGCAATTCTATTTGCTTTTAATCTGCAGGTCTGATATATCAGCTCTGCTTTAATAAGTAATTAAGTCAGACTTTAGAATATTCTTTAATAGACCACCAGCAAAGGCACAGTAGTTTACAGAGAAAATAAATACTAGAAAACATTTATGCAAAGTTATACATCATTCGCATAATAAAACTTCTTTTGGCAAAATAATCAACTCTAAGAAGGGTTAGATTATGTGGCCTTGGTCGAGTAATATTGCATGCTGCTATCATATTATATGGTGTACAAAGCATGGATTTTTATGTTAATATGCTCCTAATATGATTTGTAAAATTTTGGAAAACATTTGCCAGGTTTCTGCTTGGCTTCTACTCAAGGTTAAACTGATCGAATCTGTGTTGAGAAGGATTTTAGAAAGAAAAGGAGTTGTTAAGAATGGCGTCTGCAAAGAGAGGCAGGTTGCTAATGACAGAACTGCCAAAGAACTTGGTGCTGGTTACTAAGTATATGCCGAGGTTGACCTTAACATCTAGCAGGCGTGTTACCATCCAAAATCTCTTGTTCTTAAAAACTGACCGTGGAAAATTCTTAATCCATGAATTTGCGATGCATTTAAATAGAAAGGCCGCTAGTTTCCAAACATCATCTGCTGTAGTGTGTGCGTGCACCCATAATGTCGCAAGATTTACCTCCGTCTGGCACTGGCATTCTGCACCTCTGGTACTCACTGGGCCAATACACGTGTAAATAAAGTAAAAAGTTTTACAAAATTATCCGCGTCTTGTCAAAATAGTGACTCGGTCATGTTACTGGAAGCACCATTATTTTGGGGCCTATAAATGGGCCGTTGTGTTAGTGAGCATCATAGAGTTGATGCAGCCATATTGCCCCAGATGGGGTTAGCCTTAGAGTTGTATTTGATTATATATACCGGTAGTATTCCCTGTTAGGTAATCATAAGTTGGTTATAAATTCTTATTGGAAATGTTCATCAGTTGAATACACAACCACCTGTTGTCCACTGCCTCCAATTACATGTTTTTCTGCTTTTCGTCTCCTTCTTACCTGGGGTGCATGATGGATAGATAGACAGTTGAGTGGTTTGCATGCTGAACTGTCAACTCATAAGCCACGGCTTCAAATCTCTGTAGGAACAGGCAGATACCTAAAGATTTTTTTATGCTGCATTCTTTTTAAAAATAAGTAAGTATGTATGTATGTTCTTTAGTGGGAAGAAGTAGAAAATGCATAGCACTGTACATGGCAAGCTTAATACATTGAAAAGGAAAATTGTGTATACTGGATTGAATGGAGGAAATTGTTGTATATCAAGGCAACATAAAGGAGGAAGAGCTAGAATTAGTCATACATGGAAAAATGAATTGCCAGATGGAAGGAAATCTTGTTTATTTGTATCCTGGCAAGGAGGCATTTCTGAGTCAGGTTGTCAACTGATACCCATTTGATTCACTGTGGGGTCTCGCAGTTACAGGCCACAGGGAGTATGTAGTAAGATTGCTTGCTCAGTGGTGTTAAATATACTTTGGTATAAAACACTGTGATGGTGCTTTGTTGTTGGTGGAAAGTTCAGGTGGTGAGGTGAATGACTGGTTGCCCAATTATGTCACTAAGTTATTTTTATGAAGGACTCATCAGCGATTCATACATTACAGCCACCTTACGTTTGGTCTATTTAGAGTGTTTTTCTAATTTAATAATCAGACTTTGTGATCTTGTTTCTGCTTAAATTCAATACTTCATTCTCTATGCATTATTTGTGTTGCTTATATATATGTACTCCTTCTCTTACTTATTTCCACGTTTTAATATGTGCATTCTTTTCGTTTTGCAATTACTTTTGCCACTTGTGATCCATACATTTAAACTTTCATCCACTGGAACTGCTTGCAGTTTCTACATGCAACTTCTGTACCTTTTCTTACTAATACTCATTCCTGCTGTTTCAAATTTTATATGTTACTAGCTGTACCCAGCCACGCGTTGCTGTGGCAGAAAAGACCCCTCCCCCTTCCCCTCCCCCGCCCCTCCCCCTCCCTCTCTATTATCCCCTCCACCTCCCCTCCGCCTCCCCCTCCCCTCCCCTCCCCTCCCCTCCCCTCCCCTCCCCTCCCCTCCCCTCCCCTCCCCTCCCCTCCCCTCCCCTCCCCTCCCCTCCCCTCCCCTCCCCTCCCCTCCCCTCCCCTCCCCTCCCCTCCCCTCCCCTCCCCTCCCCTCCCCTCCCCTCCCCTCCCCCTCCCCATTCCCCCTCCCCATTCCCCTCCCCTCCTCCTCCCCTTCCCCATCCCCCTCCCTCTTCCCCTCCGCTCCGTCCACCTCCGACTCCGCTCGTTTCGTCCCTCAGACCATCCTTTACTGACAGCGGATAGAGCCCAAGAATTTTTGAAGGCCGTAACGTAATTATTTATCGAGTCGCTTATGACGTCAGGGGACGCGCACTCATTAATGCTTAGTCACTTTGTTTCGGGTAAAGACGATTCTGAAATTTTGGAAGCGTGCCGTTTCGTTCAAATTGCAAATGGCGGGCGAACGGATTGCAAAGTTCACTTTTTGTGGAAACGATTGTTTTTTTTTCGGGAAAAGAAATGTCGTGACCTTGCGGTATCGGAATGGAAGGTTTTGGTAAATTTTCAAAACAATTGATGCGTCAGTTTCGGCGTGATCGTGACCGCAGGATCGCAAAGTTTCATTTTTATTTATATAGATTATTGTATTGCTGCACTGCCAATGTACTATTCTTACACTTAAATGTGTTATCTCACTCTCCACATTTGTTTGTTCCTGGAATTTCTTTTATTTCTCTTTCTACCTTCTTCCTTCTAGTAATTTTCCTGCTTTCCAGGCCTTGCTTAACTGCTTCCTCAGACTCCTCTTCCTCCTTTTCTTGTCTTTCCTTCCTTCCTTCGTTGTTATTCGCTCCACTTCTTCTCCTCTGCCTCCTTCTTCTGATTCAGATGCGTGGCGCATTTTCATTGGCTGCTGATGTTAATCTCTACGTCTGTTGTTTATGATGCAGGAGTCGTCTGCTTAGAACTGCGGTTCAATCTCATTGCTCATTGCTCCACTGTTTTATGGTTAGGTCTCTTCACCTCATTGCGCTTCAGCAAAGTCTGTTCCAGCCGACATAATATCTGTAATATACCATGGATGACTCAATTACACAATATTAATATTACAAGATTAGCAAGCATCGTTTTGTCTTGAAATGTCAGTATGTTTAAGATTTGTAACGTTTCAAAAAATGATTTAAGGCATGAAATTGTTGTTAGGCAGAGCTCTGTTAGTTAGGCAGATCTGGATTTCCACATTTTAGCAATCATCATGTAGATGTATGGATCTGTAATTGCCAATGTAAACAAAATTGATGAAGTACATTTTGTTATTACTGCAGCTTAGAAGATTTTTATTGAGATGTTTTGCAGGAGTGTTCACACCTTTAGCAGATATTAAAAACTTCTGTCGGGTTAATACCCTGGAAAAATCCTGCTCAAGCTATTTATTGTCTGATATTGTTAAGGAAGTCCTCGTAAAATTATTCACATGATGTAGTTTAATATGTGCTTATTTGTGTGTATATAGTTTGAATTTTGTTATTTGGTCTGCTTAGCAGGTGCTATGCATGCCACCAGAATGTGTTTTGCTTAGGTCATGGCTTTGTTAAAGATACGCAGAGTTCTTTATTTACTGAGTCATTTATTTAAATTGACTTGCACTGTGGGTTCATGTATATACCATATATTATATAAGAAGACTCAACGAATTGAGACATGTATGTCTAGAGCAGATTTCAACTCACACTGTAGTGTCTGGTGTATAGTTACGAATTAGGACCATGTTGTTTAGGCAGACATGTGTAATTGTGTATAATGTATATGGATTGTAAGTTAACTCATGTTATGCAGTCATATTAATAATTTAATCGTGACAATTGTAATGTGCACAGTACTTAATAAAAATGGTATACTGTTGCATTATATTTACATGGCATCTTATGACTTAGATCTATAGGCACTGCTGGCTCAGACAGGTGTCTATATCCACGGCACAACTGTTGACTAACTGTAGTGCACTAACCATACGCCCATTATCTGAACCAGACCAGTCTAACTAAAATTTTCAGATTGAATTAATTTTTCACGATCAGCTGCTCAACTGGCTGATTGAAAACATTTACAGCGTATATTTACTCGATCATGTGCGCACAGACCTGATCTGATCCCAGTTTCAATTTGGGTCTGGCATGGACAACTTTATGTGCTTGTGTGTACATAGAGAAGTGCTTTTGCATGGTACATCTTAAGTTCCCTAAATTCTGCAGTTCAATCAGTTTGTTTGCAATATGAAAATAAGTATTTTCCCACACTTTAATAGGGTTCAGCCATATTGGCTTATGGGCCAGCAGCAGTTGACCCCAGGTGACCTATTGCCTACGGTTGCACTTTGAGAGTTCTTGAACTCATTGTACAATTTACAAAGAAGCACAGTACTAAGTTGCTGACATTCCATTGGCTTGCACGTTGCAATTCGTTTGAGGCATTGTGGTTTGGCAGAATGCTTAGTGTACACAGTCGACTGCCTGTCGTGGGTGGTTGGCTAATTCTCTAGGTGCCAGACATACATCGTCAGCTCATTTTTCTGATGTTACCTTTTTGAGCCTTTTAAGAACCATCTTATAATGAGTCCAGGTTGTTCAACTGAATTGAATCTAGCATTCATGCTGCAATGCCATAATTATGTTGGAATTCAATTTATGATGAAAATCGTGCTTTAGAAGTTTCTAACTGTATTGAAAATAAGTAGACTTGGCTGCAACACTGAGTCATATTTCATTTGGGTTGAGAGCATTGTCTATATCATAGATTGAGTATTCGCATATTACGAATATTAAGATTTTCAAATATTCACGATTATTAACGAATATTAAAACTGCAAACGAATATTATATTCGTAAAATATTATGTTCTTTCTGGGACTGAAATTCTTTATTCTTATTTTGTTATTTTATGAAAATGTTTAACTTTTACTTAATGTATTGTACAAAATTGAGTTAGCCTACTCATATAGGCCTATTTCAGTACAACTTTAATAGATTTATTGTTAAAAACTTCAAGGTCTCTGCTGGGTCTGGCCAACGTGGCCATGCGACATTCATATCACATTCGATAGTTAATGTTAGTCACTATAGTCTTTGTCTGACTTCTGACCATCCTCCCCAACTGAAAAGAGGCAGAGACAGAGTGAATGTCGTAGAGACAATGAGGCGTACAGAAACTTAAACTACTTAATACCGAGTAACATTGCGGTTTCGATCGTTCACCTTAATTCGTTAACGAATATTTACGAATATTAAAAAATCTGAATATTCACGAATATTAATTTTTACGAATATTAAAACCTAAAGTCACGAATACTCAATCTATGGTCTATATCAGTTGCCTGTAACATTGTACATTATTTTGCATAAATTAGCTAATTAGTTTTCAAGCTGTATAACACATAGGTGGGTTTACTGAGCTGTTATTCTAAGATCTACCTTGCAATCCTAGTGCTCATGTTCTGGAGAGGCATACATGATACATTCTGCAGCTGACATGCATCTAATGCTGTGAAATGGGGTGCTGCTATTTATATATATATATATATATACACTATATATATATATATATATATACACACTATATATACAGTATATATAGTGATGATTAACCTGCAATTGGCCAATGGATGTTGGCCTCCAAACTAGAAATGGAGCAGACATATTAAATGAGATAATGATCTATTGATTGTGTAACCAGTGTTCAATTTTATCACTTAAAATTATTATTATTATTATTATTATTAATACAGAAAAAATGAAAGCAATGTTTAAATGGAAACTTGATTTGTCGACGGAGAATCATGAGGCAATGATGATGATGACGACAACGATGATGATTATCAAGCTCTGTACAGTTTGTGATGTTGTTGATGATTTTAAACCTTAATGGTTGAAAGGTGATGATGACTATGATGACTATGATGTTAGTGCCTAGATTTTACACTCACGACGACATATTTTGCATGCATGCATGGATGCATGTTAGTTTGACAAAATTAGCATGATCAAGGCTTAGTAGATTGTTGTCATTATTTTCAGATTTAAGAAATATTCTGAGTTTTGCATTCCTCCCTTCCTCTTTGAAACAGAACACTTGCACAGCACATCTTTAATTAACCTCTCTGAGGAACTCTGTTTGCTACCAGTGAAATGGAAAAAAGCTAGTGGTATAGCTGATTTTCATAGCATCTCACGTTTGGAAAGAAACGAATTTGGTGGCCCTTTGTTTTAAGGATCTTTAGCAATTTGTAAGGTTTACAAGGACTACCAATCACTACCATACATACATACACACACTTATACACACACACACACATCACACACACACACACGCGTATGTTAAGCATTTAGTTTGATGACTGTATTTTAGGTGCCAGAAGAGAATGGGTCAATCCCATCAGGCAAGACGGGGTCTCACCACCGCCCAGGTGATGAATCCATAAGCAACAAGTCAGGGTCTCACCGCTCAAGTGAAGAATCTGTAGGAAGCTATCGTCTTATCAAAACAATTGGGAAAGGAAACTTCGCGAAAGTCAAATTGGCCAAACACATGCCCACTGGGAAACAGGTTAGAGCAGAAAACAAAACTCTCTTTTTTGATAAATTACTTGAACAGATCTAATCTTCCATGACCTTGTAAATGTTCTTGACCCTGAATGGCAGGATTGCTTAGCTATTGTATAGAACTGTAGATGCTTTGTTGTTATCGTTGCGGAGGTTATAGCCATTAATCCTTCTGCTGTTTATTTGATTAAATATTTATAGGTGCAATATTACATTTGCGACTGATGAATTTTGTTCAGCCATGCATTCAACAGTATTTAATCATTTATTGATCAGACAATATTAGAGATTGGTCAGCTGTTGAAATCTGCCTAGTTATCATGTTACCGGCAATTTTTGCTGCATAGTAATCACTTAACTACTTTAAGCTCTTACTTGAAGAGCTTTTTACTTGAAGCTAAAAGTCAGCACGTAAGCAAAACTGTAACCCTCTTTTGAACGGAACATTTTTAGAGCAATTTTTAGAGTGTTTTCACTCGTGTAGCCACAGAGATTATGTCATAAGTACAAATGTTGCTGTCCACCAGTGAGTTAATAGTGTTTTATTTCACACAGGTAATCACCATTTGTGTGCTGTGTTTAAAACAAATTTTGGATGTCATCTTTAAGTTACAGATAGATGAGTTTGTGATGATGCTGTGACCTAATTCCTCTTTACACTTAAATGAATTAAATATTTGTTTATTCTGTTATGTGTTGCTTTAATTCCTTCTTTTATTTTATGCGTCTGCGAGACCAAAATACAACAAAGAATCTAAATAGCCTTTATTTGCAAAATGAAATTTGCATTTCTTACGTAATCTGTGTGGAAACTATTTGAGAAAATAATACCTTAGAACCTTAGTCCTTCCCGTGCAGATCTGCACATCGGGCAATGCAGTTGAGAAAATAAGTCTGTTATTAATGCTTTGCTGTAGGGAACTTTTTTACTCTCAATCTAAGCAGATGTTGTTACATAAGTGGCAAAAGGAGGCAATTGAAAGAACTTCTCTCTCGATATTGTTGTGTCTAATGAATTCATTTGCATCATCTTAGGCTCAATGTATACCATACTATGATATTTAGGTTCTATTATGCTGCACAGACTATTTTCAGACTGAGTTCTGGTATTAGGGATACAGTGATTAGTTATGCACTTTAAAAACAAATGCATCATATGATTGGAGTAGTATAGGGTTAACAAGCTGGATGTCTTTTATTATTTCCTGAGGGGGGTGCTCGGTAGTACAGTGGATAGCGCGATGGAGTGGAAATTAGTAGTCTTTTTAATTTTCTGGATGTCTTTTATTATTTCCTGAGGGGGGTGCTCGGTAGTACAGTGGATAGCGCGCTAGACTGTCGACCAAGAGGTCGGGGGTTCAATTCCTCGCCGGGGCAGAAATTTGTAACGAGATTTCTGTTCCTCTAGCCGACTCAGCTATGATGAGTACACGGTCAGTGGATGATGAGACGGCGAGGGAGAGGATTGGTCACCGCCCTTTGGAAGTCTTTTATTATTTCGATCAGCAAGGAAATTAAGGTCGTAAGAATACTGCCGAAAAGTCTCTAGCTAATATATTTAGTGCGATGTGCGAATAAGCGAATATCTCGAGAAAATCGGTATTGGTTACGAAAATTATGCAACTACCGGTTGAATTGTTAAACGCAGCTCCCGTTCCCCCTCCGCCCGCAATTTGCATGTAATTCGCCCCATTTCTATACAGGTAGACGTTACCAGGAGCGGTACTACTGTTACCAAATTCTATGTACGTCGAAACGAAATAGTATCCGGCTTTACCGGGAGTGAAACGGGTCATTCCCGCACTTATAACACCATCGGTTTTGAATCTTACACTATCGAAAGTAACTCTTGTGTGAGTTTTAGCGATTAAGAATTGCCAAGTTAAAGAATGAATGCTAAGCGCGGGACCGATTGAGATAGAATCTACATACTGCTTCGTAGCTGCATCGCTGGCGTTGTTGGGTTCGTGTAGTCCTGTAATGTAAGCATCATGCATAAAGATGGACTTATACACATTTATTTTAGACGGAGGAGTGCCATCGAGTGACTTAACCATCTCTAACATGATTTCATTGCTTATTCTAAAACGAAATCCATCCATCGATTGTAATGTAATAGGATTGTTTAACGAACATTGTAGTTTATTTCGTATACTACCTAAGAAAATAGTGAATTCTTTATTTTCTCCTCTCAAGTCCTTACAACCCATTGAACGCAGACGATCGGAGCCAACGTTTAAGATTAGATCACCAGTCATGGTATCACCAGTCTTAGACACCTTCAATGTAACTTGTTCATCAACGTATTTCTTATTCGTCAAATGATTATCGTTGGACGGAGAATCGTCGTGATTCGTTATCAAATCAATGGCTTGACCCCAACTTAAGGCCTCATCCATTCCTGCTGTCAAAGGCTTCGTTGTGGGCAGTCCTTTAATTTTGTGACCACCCATTTTTAGATTTCCAGTCGCGATGTTTGCTCCATCCAATCGAAGAAAACTAGCATTTACTTGACTAAGAGTGACACCTCCAGCGATTACTCTTTGTGATGAACCAACATCGGTGTGACCGAATTTATCGACAGGCATTTTATATATAATAATAATTTTTAATGCAGATTAGTCATCGTATACATATAATTGCATTACCTGAATCCCTCGTGGAAGATCGTTATCCTTTGCCAGTACAGGTAAAGATGTAACTCTGTAATATTGATACGCAGTCGTATTAAGAACATCAAAAAATGTCGGAACAGCCTCTGAAGTAGTTGAAGAAAGACGTAATGGTAGCTCTACAAACATTGCTCCATCATTGCTAGCGGATAAATCGAATCGAGCCATATTTTCGGTTTTCAACGCAATTCTCCAAATTTTAACTGGTTCAGGACATTTAATTTCTAACCAAGTAAACAAACCTTCACCCACAATCCAAGCTGCGTTCACATCATCGGTGAGATTAGTGAAAGCATGGTAGGCTTTGCTTCCGGAAGAACAAGAACCGGCACTAGCAACGAATCCTGTCACACTTTCATCAGCTTCCAAGGGAGGAATATACCCAACGCGGCACTTTTTCAGAGATTTATCGACGTAATTCTTTGTAGCGGCATCTTGAGCTGAAAGAGGATCGCTTAAATCGTTGATATTATTACTATTCATTAGAATATTTTGATAAACGTCGACTTTTCGATCGTTAGACGCTCTACCGATTCTCATTATATTTTCTACACCCATTTTGCATAGAAATCCATCCGTCGATTGTAATGTAATAGGATTGTTTAACGAACATTGTAGTTTATTTCGTATACTACCTAAGAAAATAGTGAATTCTTTATGTTCTCCTCTCAAGTCCTTACAACCCATTGAACGCAGACGATCGGAGCCAACGTTTAAGAACAAGTCGCCAGTCATGGTATCGCCAGTCTTAGACACTTTCGAAGCATCAACGTATTTCTTATTCGTCAAATGATTATCGTTGGACGGAGAATCATCGTGATTCGTTATCAAATCAATAGCTTGTCCCCTACTTAAAGCTTCATCCATTCCTGCTGTCGAAGTATTCGTTACTGGGAGACCTTTTATCACATGTCCATTCATTTTTAAATTTCCAGTCGGCAGATTTGCTCCATCACATCGAAGAAAATTAGCATTTACTTGGCTAAGAGTAACACCTCCAGCGATTACTCTTCGTGATGTTCCTCCAGCAGCGGTGTGACCAAATTTATCGACAGGCATTTTATATATATCTATATATAATAATTTTTAATGCAAGCCGTTTATAACTTCTTGGAAATTCATTCCATCACCCACCATCTTCGTCACATACAGACACAAATGACCACAAAATACTTCGTTATCGGGTTGTATTCGCTCACTGTTATATAACACTGGACGGCGTAAATACTTTATCAGTTCTAGAGGGGGAGGAAGGCCGTAACTATCGAAATATATTTTCTCATTACCGCTCTTTAAGAAAGCGCACCAATGCTGACCGGTTCCTTTAGAATCGTCTAGATTCAATATCCCACATTCAATCCGTCTAGGTTTATTCGGCAGCTCGTCTCGCACGAAAACGCCTCTAAAATTCGGAATATTCAGCTTCTTCGCGGCATCCAATAATTCAAAATTCGTTAACGGATGATTCGGTAGCACTACTCCACAAACATTGATTTGTTTGACGCTCATTTATTTAATATAAACATTAATTAAAAATTTTCAACGAGTAGTGACCATATGCTAGTGTATGAAAACCATCTATCATTATTACCCGTTTGTCATCATCTGCAGATAATGCAACTTTATTAATTTCTTCCGTATAAATATCGTGATGATAAGATCTAATAACATTCATCGTTCGTTGTTGTTCTTTTTTAGTAAATAAGCAGTTTCTATAATCTTCGTGAGTAATAGTTTTCTGGACAACATTCTTCTTAATACCTTTACATTTCTTGTGCTCATCTCCAGCAGCCATCTTATAAGAATACAACTTTGCTCGCAACCCGATAAATTCTTTTATCTGTTTCCCACTAGTTTCATCCTTGAACATTCCAATAACTTTTTTATTTACTCCAATCTCAATACCAGATGGATGATCTCTCGGGTATTCACTCGTATCGAATCGAGCCTTAATATCGCCTGCGATATCTGAGTAAAAGTCTTCAGTTTTAATTTCGTATGTCAAAGAATCTGTATCAGTAAATAATAATTTAGCTCTATTTCCGTATTTAGTCTTGATGTAATTGTAATGAAAATCATACATCAACGTTTTACTCAAATCTAATATACACATGCCAAGATAGATAGGTTTATTATAGTACAATTTAGTTTTTTTCATGTGAACGGCTATTAGATTTTCATCGAAAATAGTACATCTCTCGTAATTAGGTTTAGCGGCTAGTTCAATAGCCTTCTCCTCCTGACACACTAACTTTATATCAACACGATTTTCAATGTTCTCACAAGTTTTTCCAAAGACACTGTTATTCATTAATTTGAAAAAGTCTTTCTCAAAGTCATTAGTAGCTTTCGTTCTAAGAGCTGTATTTAAATCGATATACTTTTTCAACCAATCGCTTTCCTCGAATAGTATGCCTCTGTGCACTTTTGTTATTTTCAGACCTAAGCTCTCATACAGCTTCAGATTATCGTAATGCAGCACATACTTCTTTTTATGGTTTAAGTTTGGAATTAACTTTTTGACTTTGTTAATCTCAATGCTTTCGGGGGCTAACGGAAAATCGTTATGCAGGTCGTGTAACTCTTTAGGGTATTCCAAATCAACTTCCAATATGCATGGAATACTTCTCCAATTTTTTAATTCATCTTCGTTCATCCATTTGAACCCGTGAGTAGGTAAATTTTTGATCATAGCCCATCCATATAGATTATTCGCATCCAGGTAAGTAATAAATGTAGAATTTTCGTTACTATTGAAATCGCTCATATATTTATTATTCGCTTTCCCGTAACGATTTGATATTGTGCTCACTCCTCCTCTCATCCCTTGCCTAAGCATCAGAATCATATCATAATCATTCAATAACTCCAATTTCACGCCTGTCAATTTTAAAGCGGCATCCCAGGCTAAACCAGGAGATGTAAAATACCATGCAGGGTCAAGCGTATAGTTCTTCATACACACATCTCTAAAGTTTTCGAAAACATCGGCAAGTAACAGAACATCCGAAACGTTGTATAAATCGTGATATTCTCTGAATGTTTTGCATCCAAATTCCTTCCATACCGTTTTTGCATGCTCGTAGTCTTCATCGCTAATATTCGAATCATTTAGCTTAGAATAGAATGCGGATTTTGGTGGTAGTTCGGTTTCATTAAAGGTAGTAAATGAATCGACGTAGTCATAAGGATATATGCCTTTTCTCAGCAAAAGATCGAGCTTCTTTCCAGTATATCGTTTCCCAATATTTTTACACTGGTCTTTGCTTAGGTTCCTCGATAAAGCATCAAGACTAGAAGCCATAAATTTAAAACTGTCGATAAAGCGCAATTCGCGCTTGACGGTAATCTCTTTTCCCTCTTTATTTACAAACTTATCAACAACGACCTCTCTGCTAAAAGATATATACTTTTCCTCGTTATTAGGTATGCAATTAATTTTCTCTCCATTATTACCTCTCAGTTTCTTAATGAACAGATGACAATCGTACCCGGAAAGATTATGAAACACTACAGGGAAAAACTTGGGGACTTTATAGTTTAAATTACAACTGTTATGAGCAGCACCTCTAAATTTACCACTAAGATGACAGTGATCTCTCACTCGGTCTTCGCCCAACGTTTTTTCACAGATATGACATGTTGTAGCTGTATCAAAACACTTCTTGTCCTCTTCTGTAAATATCATATTCTTCTTAAATTTAAACTGATTATATATTCGTTTTATATTCTCTTCTAATTTATCTACAAATATTTGACCAACATCATCATCTTCGCTTTCAGCCGTAAACGTCACAGGATCTTGTGAATATACGCTATCATCGAAACATTTTATGTGGTAACAAAAGGAGCTAGGAGTATGCTTTTGATATTTATTAGTGTACGACAACTCTGGATTTGGTTGGCATGTATCGATCGGTTTCACAAAAGACTCGAAATCTGCGTAGACTATAAAAGGAACCCTCATAGAATTGTTATAATTTTTAAAACTTAACATAGTTCCTGGTTCTGGCATTTCTATTTTTTGTGCGTTATGTTGAGAGCAGTACTCATTATGGTTGTTAAGCGCTTTGGTCGTTGAGAAACCAGTCGTGCATCTTTTACAATAGTACCTCGAATTAGTCCCAGATGTCATCAATCTGTTAAAATTCTTGATCCAGCAATAATGTTTTTTTTCTCCATCAGATATAAGCAAAAGATCAATACTACTTTCACACTTAGACAGATAAAGCGGGTATACTTCTTTTTCATAACCGAATACATTAACATTAATATTGTTATTTCTCTCGAATTTACCTATCATATTAGCATCAACAGCAACTGGAAACTCAATACCACTCCAATTAAGTTTTTTCGATTGTTCTTTCAAAGCTTTCGTTATTTTTTCCGGATTTTTCACAACCGGATTCAAAGCTCTAGTGATACACCATTTGAAACATTCTTCGTCGTCGTTTTTCATATTTATAATAGCCTTTTTATTAGCTAAGAAGCTGGGAAGTGGAATGTAAGAACTACCTCTTAAGGGGGTATACTTTACTGTATTTATATCTAATTTTACAACAGCTTTAAATCTCCAATTACTTCCTTGCATCTGAAAACTAGCAATAGACTCCATGATTTTATCCTTCTTTCTGCTGTATATTTCATTCAAGTCGGTTGCTTCTAAAATAACTTCTGCCCTGGAAACGAATGGTATATCCTCAGAAGTCACTATTCCAGATTTCATATCTACTCGTTCCATAGTACAAGTAAGAACTAGATTAACCTTTGTTTGGCGATTACTCGACAACAGATTTACTACCTGCGGTCTGACGAAATTAAGAAACGACGAGGCATCCATTCCATTAATTCCATCTATTCTATATTGCTTGGTGAATCCTTTAATAGCCGACGCCGTTTCTCGAATTTTAGTTTTATCGAATATCCTGGAAACAGTTGACTTCAACGATTCGAGTTTTTCGTTAACGACTTTAGTGTCTCGTTCGGGCACATAACTAAGTAACCAATCCGCAAAATCATTTATTTTAGCTTTAACCCTATTTTTGTATTTTCTCTTAGGCGCTACTGGTTTGTATTTACCAGGTGTAGGCGTAAGCGTAGGAACCTTAATGTCAGGAACCGGCGAGTCGAGCAAGTGTTCAACATGGTTCATGTTTCTTAAACTACTTTTCTTTAAATCCATTTTATCTTACCACGCAAAAATATTAAAACATGTGAGATCGAAGATCCACTTATCTGTGAGATCGAAGATCCACTAATTTCATGTCATTTTTATCTCTCATACACTTTAATTTCGTATCTATCTCTCCAGACATTTCCGTTATGATAAGCTATTATGCCAGCACTCTGACCATGCGCCTTAGCAGCTTTATACATCGATGGATACGAGGTAACAACGCCAGTCTCTCGATCTATAATATCTACTCTTCTCGGTTGTTTCCTGATACTACTCAACGTGTCATGTCGATATGACACAGACTTGTAGTCCGTCGGAAGAATATTCTTTTCGATCAATACAGCTATCATTTGAGGTTTGTTGAGATGCGAAGTGCCTGTAACATCGTGATGCTTGGCTAACATTCTAAGCTCTGGTAGCTTCATAATATATAAGTATTCTTTAAATCAATTTTCCATACACTACACTCATTTTCTGTCCATCCGATTGGAACTGCAGCAACCTATCTGAAATTACGACAGCATACGCTTCTGTGTCGGCTGGCACTGCTGCATTGAAAAGAGCCTTAATCTGAATATCAACGACTGAAGATTTCAAACGCTCGGATTGTTTGCTTACATCGAACACGAACAGCGGATATAATTCTTTATAATCTATAGGTGTTATATTTCCTTGCGTAATCAACTTATCCATACCATAGAATTTTTGACTAAAGGAGGACGCGTCTCTGTACGCTCTGGAGAATTGTTGATTAGGAAACGACAGGTTATGATCGACAGCTGGATATCTTTCTTGATTCATCATCACATATATGTTCTTAAGGTCGCAGTGATTAAATAGCGACGGATTACTTTCCTGATTACCGCTACGGTCCGTCTGAAATCCAACGATGATATATCTAGGTTTCTCAGGTGATGTTTTTACGCTAAGACGCCAACTGAAACTTGTCGACTGAGGAACTGTTATCGTGTCGCATTGACGAGCTCTGTACGCAACTGGCAACGTTAATTTCGATTCAATCGTCTTATACAACTGCATTCGTTCCATATCGGAAGGAATAACGTGTGGAATAAACCATGAAATTTTGTTTATCGCAACTTTTCCAGCAGCCGCAGCGTTATCTCGGAATATGGCATCATCGTCCGCTTTACGAACTAAAGTCAGCGTCTGTTTGAAGCCATAAATAATCTTGTCGTAATCATCGCAAAACCCGAAAATATGCTTCAACGGAACAATAAAGCTGAACATTCCTTTAGTGTTTGGTTTGCGAATGAGAAAGCTTTGTCTAGTGGCAAATCCGGGGTTGTCCGCAATAACAGCAGTCGCTCCAGTGTCTTTATACCACAGCTGATTTAAGCCTTGAGTCAGCTGAAAATCGTTTGGATACGTAAGTAAACCGAGCATCGTTGTAGCTTGACCCGGATGAAATAGCGTTTCGATTTCTTGATTAGATAACTGATAGGATATTTGACTGAATAGATACATAAGCCCATTATTCGTAAGAGCGACTAAATCGGCATTAACGTATGCGGTGTCATCGGCTTTAATTAGTCTTCCGTCGAATTGTAGATATGACTCTGCTGGGTGACTGTATAAGTCTTGTAATTCAATATTTATTCTAATTTCACCAGAACTGTTAAGGTTAGTTCTCGCTACAGGTTCGTACTCATGCCATTCGTATCGCTCGATACCTTCATCGATCAATGGTTGCTCTGTGAATCTTAGAATATCGGATTGCATTTTATTATACATATATTTTTAAATAAGAAAATAAATTTTTAGACCTAAATAAGAAAAATAAACTTAAGCAAAATAAATTTAAACTGCCATTTTCAAACCACCTCCGTTTAAGCGTTTTACTAGATCTTGAATTCTAATAGCTCCTCCCGTCATTTGCGGATTCGACCCGAGTAATCTAGCTAGAATGACTTTAGTTTCCTGAGTTATCGGCTGCTGAACGGTGGTTGGTGGAAGTATCTTATTGAGTAATCGTTTTCCAACGTCGATAGCCTTATCCTTAGCAACACTCCCAATCTCTTTGACAGCTGTGCTCGCAATTTGTTTGGCTGCATTCGAAGTTAGTAGTCTCTTGAGAAATCCTGCAATGGAATCGAATATTCCTGCTCCACCGACAACGTGTACTTTTTTATAACTTCTTCTCGCAACGACCAGCATTTCTATATCATCAATTTTTAAATTAGATCATCAATTTTTAAATTAGATCATCAATTTTTTATATTCATCTTTGGATATCACTCCCTGTCTCAGTAACTCATCCGTCATACCTACAATTTCATTTCTTACTCCTGTATTTCCCGCTTTGTAGCTATATATTCGCAACTCTAATTGTTTTACTAATTCGTTAGGATCTGAAGGAATGGTAATTATTCCGCTTCCTGTTTTACCTCTTAACTTTATGTAATCGTCCCATATGGGTTTTATTATCTTTGCATATTTTACACTTCTAGACGATTTAGGTTTGTTTGGTTTATTTGGCTGACTCATGGCATTCGTTTTAATTAGAATCTCGGCGTATTCTTCGAGATCACGATTATCATAAATTGAACTGTTTGGACTAGCTAACGTTAACAATTCCCATAATCCTGGAGTTCCTTGATAAGTTGTGGTTCCAACTGTAATATCATTTCCTTGGATTGAGGCTTCGCTGTCACCGATGTAGAATTTTCCATCTCTTGATCTTAATCCGAATGTTGTGTCCACAAGTCTTTTATCAGAAGCATATTTTTTAAGGTATTCAACTGCAATATTTCCTAATTCTAACCTTCTAATGTCTTCTACTGGGTCATCGTCATCGTACGCCTCTATAGACGGATACTGGGGAAATTGAATAGTTTTCAACGAATCTGGAAGTGATTTTAGAGCAAGTGATGTTGCTGCAGAATTATCCTTTATTGTCGACAGCAAAGCGTTTTGTTCTTTTGAAATTGCTGATTGAGAGTCGACTATTGGTTTGTAGATTTTCGTTAATTCTCGTTGAAGTCCAAGATCATCTATTCTCTCTGAGAGAAAGTTTTGTTTAATATTTTTTTTCGTTTTTAAAAACTCTTCGATAATAAAATCTCTTTTTGCAGGATCACTAATTTTCAGTAGTGACATTTTTTATTATAATGTTTAAAACGTAACGTAAAACGTAAACGTAAAACGTAAACGTAAAACGTAAACATAAAACGTAAACATAAAACGTACAATTTATGCATCGTAATAATTAACATAACAAATTGAGTCTTTTTCATTTATAGTAACTGGTGAATCTGAGTTGTTTTGAATTGTAATTATTATATCCTCTGCGTCCTCTAGTACTGTACCATCTTGAAGGCTCAGTCTGAGTTGTTTCAACTTCTGTCTAAGAGAGACTAGACACATTCCACTGGTCATTCGGACTCCAAGGCCTACTTCTACTGTAATATTTGTCTTTGGTTCAATCGTTATCGCTTGCTGAGCAAAAATCTCATATCTGTCGCCTGCTCGTTGTCTTGCAGGAGCGTGAGTGACCACTTTAGGCATCCAAATTATCGGACTCACACGAGGCTTCCGTTTGGTGATAAATTTGTGTATTGGGTGACCGTATCCAGACATTTATATAAGTGGTTTTTTAAAGTAACATTCCAAGAATAGGAATATTTTTAAATGGTGAATTGGGTCCCAAGATAAGACCTTCACCGCTGATATATCCTGCTCCTCTTTTCATAAACAGACCAGAACCCGATATCGAACTACCCTTTTTCCACGGAGATAGAAAAAGACCTTCCCCAGCAGGCACTATCTTACAGCATATTCCTCCTTTCTTAACGTAGAGCACTCCAGATCCACTTATCGAAGATCCACTTATCGGGTGTGAGATCGAAGATCCACTAATTTTATCGACAATTTTGGAACCAGCTGCAGAACCCAATCCTGTTAAGGCTCCTGTGGCTAAACTCGGAAGAACACTAGACAGTAGAAACTTTCCGGCTGTTGCTAAGAACGGTAGAATAGCGCCAATAAATCCGCCTTCGACTCTCGCATTGTCTTCTAATTGCTTTTTACCCATTTTAATTGTCACACCAGTTCCATTCTGATACGCTTTAGTTAACTTGTTAATTTGCCTCTGGTTTAGAGCTAATACATGCTCACCAGTTATGTCTCCATGAGAAAGTCTTATACTCACTCCAGTTCCTACTTGAACAGCTTGCTTAATCTTCTCTTTTTGCCCTTCAGAAATATTAACTTTGACCTTAGCGTAAGCGCTCATCTTATATTAAATATAAACTTTAAATTAAACCTCTCTTATGTGAAATCGTATCGACAATTCCTCACCTCTTAAATTAATTAGTTTTCCATTTTGGTCTATTAGTTTTGTTTCCATCGATGAAATAGAGTATAGCGTTATTGGAAGATACACGAGATTATGAGGAGATTCGATTATCTTGTAACCAGGCCCGACCGATGGAAAGAAAGAATAAATTATGTTCTCCGTAGTTCCGTTAGCATACGATGATCCTATTACATCACTCGTAACTCGTAAACTATTCACGCTGTTTATATCGACTATGTGCTCGGATTCGTTATATCCTTCGGAGTATACACGACTCTGAAATCCTAGAACGGTGCTAATTGAATTTGGTACTGTAAAATCAACTTTATAGTTCTCATCAATTTCCAAAACAGCCTTCAAAGTATTGTTATTTGGTTGCAACTTTATACATTGACCATGACCTTCTTCTTTTAGAATTCTCTGTATGTAATCGTTTATGTCTTCGATTTCATAGCAACCGGTTGGAATGTCTAAATCTTCCCACGTTACACCGTTATCTGACGAATATACGAATTTATTATTTGTTTCGTCTATATTGGGAAAACTGTAGTAAGTTTCAAGATTGACAAGAGCCATTTCATACTTCTTACTTTTGTCCAGTTCGATTAGTGGATTAAATTTCGTTCGAATTCGTGTGCTCCTTTCGCTCAACAAAATGCAAAAGGATTCTTTAGCCTCTGTGTTGCGTGCAATCGTTTGAGTAGTAGATAAAATTTCGTCAAGAAGGGTTTCCATTTTAGATAGCTATTTTTAAACCTAGAATATAAAATCTTAAATTTTGTTATCATTTTATTATTGCTTTTATTTAATGTAAAATGTATCTAATCCAGATCTGTACCTGCCCTTATTTGTTTTGCTAGTCAAGTCAATAACCACAAAACCATGCGTTTCATCCCACGCAGTTTTGCATAGTTTTCGAAATTCTTCTATAGTCATATCATCTACACCTATATGATCGCTGTATATATGATTAATATTCTTGAGGTCTTGAGGGAACAAACATATAAAGTTAGCATTCTCTCTTATAGTTTGTCTAGGTAGCTTGAAATAATTTTGTGCTAGGTAAAAGCAGTCTACATTACTATGCCTACCTCTTATATAATACGATTCGCATTTATTTTGTCGCTCTAACTGTAAATCATCAAAAATCATGAGATTCTTCTTATCTCGACTTAAGTCTCGTGGATCTGGAACATCTTCAGAGGTTTCAAAGAACTTGCATTCTATATCCGATTTTTTTGCTATGTTTTTAGACATCTCCTCGACTACGGCGGTCGGTGATACATTTAATTTCATTATCTCATCGCGATTATCAAAAAGTCTTATAATTGCTTCCTTTGGTAATTTCTCTTCGAATGCTTTTTTAAGTATCTTGTATTCTGATTGAAATAAACTTTTGCCGAAGATTTGCAAGTTATCATAGTCTAGCCAACCAGGTCTCAGTAATAAATTAAGTAGTAATATTGTCTTGCCACATTGAGACTTACCGACGATCAAACCTCTGATGCTTCTTGGTAGGAGAGGACTGTTAAAGCGTTTAGATGTATCTTCATTCCATGACAGGTCATGGACTTCCATTTTAATTATATTATATTAAAATGGAGCACAACTCGTATTGTGTAAAATGTAAGCGACAAACTGAGTGTAGAGATATTCAACGAGTTGTCAGTAAGAATGGTAGACCTATGCTTAGGGGTGTGTGCGTTGAGTGTGGCGCTAGAAAAACTCAGTTTACTAAAATGTCCACCGCTACAGGTGGTGATTTGGTCTCAGCTCTCAATTCTGCTACTTCTAATATTAAACTTCCATGGGCAAAGTACCCGGGTGAAATGCATCTTCCAGGACATTCTTTCACGGGTCCAGGAACTCGACTGGATTTGCGTTTAAACCCTGACGGGACGCCAAAAGACTGGAGTAAACCAGTAGATAGAGTTGATCAAGCAGCCTATCGCCATGACATGGCTTATGCTAAACATACTGATACAGCAGGGAGAAACGTCGCTGACAGAGCTATGATAGATGAATTAAATAATATACCTAATCCTTCGTTCCGCGAACGAATTGAACGATCTATAGTTAAACCAATTTTATCAACGAAAACCCATTTTGGAATGGGGTTGAAAAAAAAACTCTGAGATGGACAGACCAACTTGCTGACGAATTACATAAACCTATAGTCAGGAAGTTTAGGAAGCGAGTTGTTTATGTTCAGGGAGTGGACAAAGTTTGGGCGGCTGACTTGATTGACATGCAGGCTTATGCTAAATTTAATTCTGGTGTGAAATATTTGTTAAGCGTCATTGATATATTCTCCAAGTATGCATTTATTCAGCCGTTAAAAGATAAGCGCGGAGAATCTGTGGCAGATGCTTTCGTTAAAATATTTAATACGAGCAAAAGAAGGGGTGAAAAACTTTGGGTCGATAAGGGAACAGAATTCTATAATAAACAGGTAAAATCATTAGGTATGCAGTTGTACTCAACTGAGAATGAAGAGAAATCTTGTATCGTAGAGAGATTTAATAGAACAGTGAAAGAGAAAATGTTCAAATATTTTACAGCAAATTCAACTCAGAGATATATCGATGTTTTAGATAATATGGTTAATTTATACAACAACACAAGACATTCTTCCATTAAAATGACTCCTGTTAAAGCGAGTATCAAAGCAAACGAATGGGTTGTGTGGATGAATTTATACGGCGACGCTGTACCTGAAACTGTTAAACCTAAATTTTCAGTAGGAGATAGAGTAAGGATTTCTAAGAAGAAAAAGACATTCGAGAAAGGCTACACAAATCGTTGGACACAAGAAATTTTTACTATAACACAAATCCAATACACAGACCCTATAACCTATAAAATATCTGACTATCATGGAGAACAAATACAAGGGACATTTTATGAAGCTGAGTTACAACTGACAACGCAAGATACATTTAAAATAGAGAAGATTATTAGGAAAAGTGGTAATCGGTCTTTGGTTAAATGGTTAGGCTATGATGATTCATTCAATACATGGGTTAACAATAAAGACTTGATATCATTGTAATATAATACGAATTTAACTGATTTATGACCTCTATAGCCTTAATTATAAAATATAGTCCTTTTTTAGAAGCCTATTTTTAGCGGTGTCCTTATGTAAATGACATATATAACGTTTAGGTCTAGAGGTTTAATTATAATACTACTACTATTAGCAAATGTCCAAAAGCTTTAAAATACTACTACTACTATTAGCAAATGTCCAAAAGCTTAATTATACTACTACTATTAGCAAATGTTCAAAAACTTAATTATACTACTACTACTTTAGTACATCAAAACAGCTTTTGTGTAATCATTATTTTTCTATGAATAAGAGCGTGCTGTCCTATACAATGGTAGGTATCACGAGTGATACCAAAACTGAGTCACGAAGACATGCAGCTGCTGCACCTGCTTCGACGTAGATCAAATCGATTTCTTCTTTGTCTATGCGTCATGCTGTCCTATACAATGGTAGGTATCACGAGTGATACCAAAACTGAGTCACGAAGACATGCACATTTTATACTTCTTATGATTCTGTGCTAGAAGACAAGTATCCAATTCGGTTAAGATCACCCTGCAGCAGCCTTTCTTCTTCTTCGACTTCCATTGGAGAACTCGCAGTACTGTTTAAACGTTCTTTGTAATCAGGATCAACGTTCAGAATCACTTCGTTTTCGAATACCTCTTGCATTTCTACAGGTACGATGGTAAATGGTTTGTTTTGTGCGCAGATTTCGACGCGAGATTTTAGTTTCATCCTGAGATCATCGTCGATTTTGAGAAGGTCTTCGATTCTGGTGCGGTGCTTCGTGATTTGGGAAAAAGATAGGCCACAATAGATTAACCCGGGATAGGTCTGGATAAGGGTTGAAAATTTGCCGTAGCGGTGAATTGTTATATAGGGTAAGCCGAATTCTCGAGGAATCCATTTTTTAAGAGGGATGTCAGTTGGCTTGTACTCACATGCAGAGAGATAGCACATTCCTCTGTGGTGAGCAATGAGGAGATGCAGATTCAACGCTGTTTTTTCTCTGTCTACAAGTTTTTCATGAGTTTGTTTAATTGATGCTAGACCAACCTCCTTTAAATTAGAAGTGTTGTCCAGAAAATCCAGCTCCAAATTCCATTCCAAGTGTGGATGAAGTCTTTCGTATTCCGCGATTCCTTCCCGTATCTGGGGTATAATATCTTCTTCGAAATCTTTCAAGCTGTATTTGTCTGACTGACGTCCGGGTGCAGTTGGAGACTCAACGGGTTGATTGTTAGATGGAGTCTTACTACCACACGGAATCGGTTCATTGACAGCAGATGGAGGTGGTTGGTTGTCAGCAGCCGTAGGTGGTAGATTGTCAGCAGACGGTTGATTTTCAGCAGGCGGTTGATTGGTGTCACGAGGTCTTTTGATCCGACGTTTTCTTTTCTTTAGTTCATCGATACAGGTTGCTAGTTCCTGTAATTCTTCCGTTAATATTGTTTTTTTAGCGACTGTTAAAGATCTCTTAATAAGTGCTCTATCTATTACTTCTTTAGAGTTTCTCCCGATTTTTTTAAACAGAGCACTGAGATCGGCCATTCTGTTATAAGCTTACAGCATAAGAGTCAAACCAACTAATGACTGATATTGCGTTCTAGGCGTGTGTGTAAAGGACAGGTGTTGCTGCATTGTTATTGCTGCAGTTAGATGACGTGGCCGCGTCAGCATCCAGCGTCTGTGATAAAGACACCAGCTGCTTTGTTTCTTTGTTGCTTTGTCACGCCCCCTCTCGGGCTGTTGCTGCATTATCATATAATTATTGCTGTCGTGGCTGCGTGTCTCTCTGTCTCTGTCTCTCTGTCTCTCTGTCTCTCTGTCTGTCTGTCTGTCTGTCTGTCTGTCTGTCTGTCTCTCTCACTCTCTGTCTCTCTCAATCATTCACCTCATCATTAAGCACTCGCTTTTCCTCGAACGAATCGTAACTTAGAGGCTGAACTGTGACCCTACCATGTTGTTGCTGCATTATCATATAACTATTGCTGTCGTGATCGAGGTCGCAACCAGTGCCTGGGATAAAGACATCTGCTGCTTTGTTGCTTTGTTGCTTTGTTGCTTGGTTGCTGCATGAGCGCTCATGCATACAAGACCTGCTCGCATGTAATAGACCCTATAGAATAGCTTATACAAAAGACTAAGACTTTTTACTGGTTAGAAAAGACCTCGACTTTTATCTGGTTTCTAGCGCTAATTAAGCTAATTGTTTCTTCAATTAAAAACACCCCAGAAAATCCGTTAGCACCATTTTTAACTGATATTTTAGCTGATATTTTCTTCAATGAAAAAAATCCCAGAAAATTAAAAAAGACATCTAATTTCCACTCCAGCGCGCTATCCACTGTACTACCGAGCACCCCCCTCAGGAAATAATAAAAGACATCCAGAAAATTAAAAAGACTACTAATTTCCACTCCATCGCGCTATCCACTGTACTACCGAGCACCCCCCTCAGGAAATAATAAAAGACATCCAGCTTGTTAACCCTATACTACTGATTGGACCTTCTTTATTTACCTGAAGCAAGTATAAACTTAAGGAAGCCAAGAAGTTCCGTATTCTGTAAACATTGCTATTTTACTCTAAGCAATGTTGTAGTTTAATCAGTTTTTCTATTTAATCTGATAAGTACTATACAGTAAACTAAATCGCGTGAAAATGATTACATATATGCACTATAAAGCACTTGCATCTGATGCAATTTTCCCAGTTATGTTCTTTTTGCATCTGTTCATTGACTTGAACGAGGTTTTTTTTTGTATGGCCCACTTTGAAGATACAGTTGTGGGGCATCATGTCTTGTCACAACTGTTATGTAAATCCATATTGAAACTAGAGGCTTGGCAATGTTCATGCTTGGTGCTATTGCGAAAATTGAGCAGTTCTGAACCATGATAAAGTGAGTTTGAATTTATGGTTTAATATCAACTGTTGAGCTGTCAGACCTTGTCTGATGGCGCAGCTCATTGTTAGCTTTATATGTGTGCGTTGACTGTTAAAAAGCATTTGCATATAAATGTACTTGTGAAAGGAGGGCATGGCTATGCTGCACTAAAGAATGTTTTGTATTCTCTTCAGGTTGCCATTAAGATAATTGACAAGACACAGCTGAGCGTATCTGGTCTTCAAAAGGTTGGATTTCTTTGCACTCATCTGCCATCTGTCATGTCTGTACGTCTTGATGTCTCTCTCTCTTTTCTGTGGACACTTTTTAAACATCTATCAGACATTTGTGTCTGTTTTGTTTTATTTTTCACCATCTTCGCTTGGTTGATGTGGTGTTTTTTTGCGAATTTTCTTCCTATTTCTATATGGACATTTAAGGTTATTGACAGACTGGATAGTTGTGCTTTTATTTTTCTCAGTCATATATGAGATGTGTTGTAATTATTTGGTACTTCAGAAATTATGACTCCCCAAAAACATTATCAATTGACACTCACACAACAGGATTTAACGAGACAGTTTTCAGTTTTGTTTCGAAGCTTATACAATACGCAGCCATGCTGCAAACTCATTATATAACAACTCAGCGATTAAATGTTAATTGAGCGGCCTCATGTTTGGCGTTAACAAGTCGTTACATATCTCTAAGCAACACAATTTAATTTAATTTGTTTCAACACTGTTAATGAACTGCAGTTTTGTGGTCTGAACTAATTAGACCTACAACTTCTAGAGTTTATATGTTTACCTCAACTACATGTATTTGAATCAACGATTCTTGGAAAACTGAAAAAATGTACCAGACACTGATGATATTGCATCAGAAAGTGGCCGACACTAATATTTCTTCTGACTAACCTTCACGGGGGTGGAGGGGAGGGGCTGATGAAACTGTGGGTGGTTGACATGCTATTGTCCTATATTGCTATTAATATTTATAACTTGAAAACTTCAATTACTTGTTAATATGACGCGGTCCATAGTGTATTAAATCCAATAAAATTCTTCAATCGACCAAATTGCCAAAAAAATCAGATATGCCAAATTTCCTCTGCATTTGTATTAGTGTTCGTAAAACGCGATCATCAACTGAGATTGATTTATGCTTTTTCACATCTAATAGTGCAGCTGTTCTTATGTGTTGATCATTTAAGATAAATCATGCTGTTCCAAATGGAAAATTGTAGCTTATTTATTGCTTGTAGGTAATGGTTAGCATATAGATAGATGCTTGTTTCCTAGCTTCCAACCACTTTAGTAAGTGATGTCAAAGTTTAATGCTTATGTCATGCAAAGGGTAAGGTTCTTGATACCTGCCTATATAAATGCATATATAATATAATACATATACATATTGTTTTTTGTTTTATTCATTTATTGACTTGCAAGTCGCATCAATATTCACATAACAGTAACAGACATTAACAATAATAAAATTTCAACAAGAAAATTGTTATGAACTTATTATCAGTGCAGGTCAATGAGTCAGCCGACAAAGGTCTAAAAGACCCGCTAAGACTCGGCTGGCTCATTTACAAACTTAATTCCTGCAAAGGTTAATGTGAAGGATCAAAAATTCCACCAAGACGAGGAGACACCAATCCACATACATCAGGTTAAGTTGAATATGAAGCGGTTCACAAAAAATAACAGAATAACAGAGGGCCACACAACAAATGTAAATGCAAAGCCTGAGAACATCTTAAGGTCAAGCATGTATCTCATTCAAACGGGGAGGAGGAGGCAGTCCCATAAACTTTTTAAGTCCCCATTATAATTTACACAAATATAAAAAGTACTTTAGTTTGTTTTTAAAATGTTTGATGGAAACAGCAGTTCTTATGTCCTCAGGGAGAGAATTCCATACCGGTGGGCCAGTGCATTTAATACAGAATTGCTTAAGATTGAGTCTTGCGCTGGCACACCGGTAACTATTAGATGACCTGGTGTCATAGTCATGGATATCAGAGCCGAGGGAAAAGAATCCATTAAAGTTGGGAGGCAACACACGATGATGATACCTGAACATAAACAGTCCTATTTGCAATTTTGTAATATCACATAGCTGTAGAATTTTGTGTTTAAGAAATATAGGTTTAGTGCTTGAACTCCAGAGCAGACCAAATATCACACGGATAGCACGTTTCTGAAGAATTTCCAATGCATTCAAGCGACAGTGATAGTTAGAGCCCCATGCTATAATGCAATATGATAAGTAAGGAAAAATTAGGGCATAGTACAGGCCAACCAAAGAAGTTCTGGGTAAGCAATGTCTTACACGAGACAATATACTAATGTTTTTAGCAATTTTTCTAGATATATGGTTGATGTGATCCGTCCATGTCAAATGTTGGTCAATATACACACCTAAAAATTTACAGGATGAAACTTGACAGATAGATTTCCCATCCATGGCAATCCTAAAATCATGAGGGGGTAGGCCCAGAGATTTGCGATGGGAGCGGAAAATTATAAAGTTAGTCTTTTCAATATTAAGAGACAGTCTGTTTGCCTTGAACCAAGAAGAGATTAGCTGAAGCTCACAGTTGGCTCTTTTAAACAGAGACTCCAAAGATTTATCCGAAATAAAAACATTTGTATCGTCAGCAAACAGCACAAAATGGAGTATTCTTGAGGTTTTTGATAAGTCATTAACATAAATTAAGAATAGTAATGGCCCCAAAATGGATCCTTGAGGGACCCCACAGGTAATACGTTTACTTCCAGATAATGAGCCATTAAAGCAAACACACTGAGATCTGTTTGTAAGGTAATCAGAAAACCAGTTCAAAACAATACCCCTAATTCCATAATGCTCAAGTTTTTTCAAAAGAATTTTGTGGTCAACAGTATCGAAAGCCTTCGACAGGTCAAAAAATATTCCTAGAGAAAATTCATTATTATCTATTGTGTCGATAATTTTACACTGCATATCCAATAATGCCATAAACGTAGAATGATCCTTACGAAAGCCGTATTGGCTAGGTGATAATAGATTCACTTTAGTTAGATAATCCATTAGCTTATTGTGCATGATTTTTTCAAAATATTTAGAAAATACGGGTCCGGATATTAAAAGTAATACATACAATACATACATGCATGAGTGCAGGTGCACAAGTTTGCAACACTATCATCAATTCTTGACACAGCCATGTATATGGTAGTGGTGACTAGCCTGTGGTCTGAAAAATTTGCATGCCAGATGATTTGCAGTTTGCCAAGTTTGAGTTCCATCATTTTATATGACAGCCTATATATCAAGTTGTAATTATAATTGAAATTCAACATTTTGAAAGAACCACTTTAAGGTAAATCCTGTCAGTGGTGCTCCTGACCCAAACCAGTGAGATCACTGTCAAATAATACAGTCTTCAGGCATATATGCTGCGAAACTGGGAAAGGTACAAACTGGGACACTTGAGCTGCAGTTCTTGAGAGGGGCAATACAGACTGGTGGGTCGAACACAGGAGGCAAAGTTGTTTGACTTTCCATTGACTGATGTCCAGTTTGTCTACGTTCATTTGTCATTTCTTTTGTAGACTTTGCCTTTGTTTGATTTAAAGAAGTGTTCATTGGCTTTAACAGGTTTTTTTTTTGCGTAGAACATAAAGTAGTTTATTGCTGCTGTTATCCAGTTCTCCTCAATCCTCATCCATAGTTTCAAATGCTCATCCAAGAAGTACTGTTGTTTCTGCTGGCCAATGCATTAAAATCCTCGGGTTTGATGATAATACCACATGTAGGAATGTTGTGCATTGCCTGCAGAAATTATTAGGATATGAGTTCAGTTTCTGTGTCTGTAGCTGTTGACATCAATACATAGCCAATGAAAACTGTCTTTGTGACTAAGCTGGTGTGAAATTCTGAAGAACTTATATTTACAATTGGATTGTACCCTGTTAGTACTTAAATTATCAATTTCTTGCTAAAAATATTTGATGCTAGAACTTTGATAATAGTAGACTTCTTCTTGTTTGCGCCATCTTGTCTCACAAAGTCCTGAAATAGGCTGTTTAAGCTCACGTTGAGATGCCTAATGACTTGCAGAAGCTTGATGAAAAATCTATGTAAAAAATCTTAGTCTATGTATGTATGAATGTATATGGCCACTTATATAGCACCTTAACAAGAATCCCAATCTTAGTGCATCGTCATGTATTGACGGTTTATAGCTAAGGTAAGCGAGGAATATTTTCATGTCCTGAGGTAACTCTGATTCTGTTTATGCTTCAGCTGAGGTACCCGCAAATTCTTAAATTCATTGCCTTATGTGTGAAATAAACTGTTCAGCTTAATCTCTTTATATCTTACTCAGTTTCTGTGAAGGCTTTATAGTGATTCCTTTGTTTTGTTGCTTGACATCAGCTGAAAACATCAGTCAACTGATTAATGTATTTCTACAATTTTTAAAATGGCCAACTGTGATTAGTTATATAATATATACTGACAAACTGTGTATCAATTCTGCATGAAAGATAAAAGGAAGTGTCCCTATATTTTGTTTTGAAGTGTAGGTAATTATATTTGTTAGTATTAACTTAGTGTAAACAAATGGTATGTTTGAGGCTTAGTATATTGTACTGCTAACCCAGATGTTGGGGTCCAACTTTTCCACATCTTCACTTAGCAGATAGATGTTTTGACCTTTCTGTTGCACTCATACGGTCTATCGAAATGAGAACAAACTGGAAGAGCAGATGTTGATGGCAGGAGGAGAACACATAGCCATCTGCTCTCACATGTGGAGCATAAGAAAATGAAATGATAGCTAAAACTTGATACGTATGGCTGCCTTTCAATGGTAACAGCCTAAGTGACTGCTCTTCATCTTTTGTAAAAGATGACACTGGGCTAGTAAGCTTATACAGCATTGCAGTCTGTATAGGCTGGTTGGCTTATTTCAGAGATTTGAATCACAGTCTAGCATGGTCCCTGTATACAATGACCTTTAATGGTACGACATTCACTGAAACAGCAGTGGTGAAGGATCTCAACCCATAAATTTATTGAAAATTTACAGGTTATCAGGTCATATGGTTGGCATTGGTTGCTATAGAAAAATGTTTGCATTTATGCATACAGTCCACTGAGTCCAACCATTGTGATGCTGAGCTTTCCAGTTAAAAGCGACTGATTGCTGAACAAATGATGATCTTTGTGAATTAATGTCTTTGCTTCTCACTCACCAAATAGAAATCAATGAAAGGGTTGTGCATTTAGAAAACAAAATGTCTGAAAAATCTGACGTTTCCCTAAATGTTGCGTTGTCAACACAGCGTGGGAACTTTGAGTCAGTTGCTGCAATGTTTACGTACTGAGTTATGAATCGTTTGAGACTGTGATTACCTTATGCATTGAAAAAAGACATCACCGTTGCTACTCTTTGTTGCTCAATGTTTTCATTAAGTTTGAGGAAAACACTGGGATTTAAATTTGCTAATCTGCATTCTTTTTATTTTAAGCTAGGTTTGTTTGCATATATTTAAACTGGAATGTTATTGTGTTTGAGTTTACATGCTTTCTCGAATCAGCTTTTCAAGTCTAACTCTGCAGAACTTATAACTGTTGCTTGACAAAAACTAATCATGCTACTGTTTGTCATGACAGTGGCATATGTGCAGCTTGTGCTTTTCCGAAGCCTGATGGCTTGTTGTGGGTAATATTACGATGTTGTTGTTTTAAGTTGTTAGCCTGGAGCGTTGGGTTATTAAATATGAATTGATTGATTGTGTGCCAGTGCTGTGGCTAGTGGTCATCCACCTCCACTGCGCTGGACAATGCTCTCGTCTTCAGTTGCTATGGATGGTTGCTATGGCCTTCTATGTTCACTGATTTATGACCGCTGTGTTTATTCTGCTCTTTAGAAGTTGAGGCTATTTGAAAAATCACAAATATAAAATCTTACACCAACCCGAAATTCCTTTGGAATCCTTCGCCATTAGAAATCCTCTGCATTCCTTTGAAATTCATCAATTTTCTGTGAAACCTTCTACATGGTTATAAATCTTCCACAATGTTCATACTATATCATCTATATTCCTATGAAATATTCCACATTTTTATAAATCCTTTGCGTATCCTCCACCTGTTTTTTTCTGATGTGCAGTTTACTGGACAAAGCACTTTTAACGAAAAGTGTGAAACAAAGGACATTATTTGAAAGATGTTTTAAACAAATGTTAAATTAGAAGCCTTCATAAAAATGTTGTTAAATTAAAAGCCTTCATAAATATGTGGATTTCTAGAGTGATTGTGTATTTTGATTATGAAATTTTAATTGATGGTCTGAAAATTGTTTTATGCCTGCCACTTTTAGCACTTGTTCTATGGATTTGCCACCTCTGCTATAGACCATTGTGTGAATATGCAAACATCACATAGCACTATTCAAGTTGGTGAAATTAGAATTTGCATTTCCATTGTCTCATGGCTAATCTTAGCAGTATTTCTTGAGGCTCACAGGTATCTTACGTTGGTTCTTGCAGCTTTTCCGTGAAGTACGAATCATGAAGACGCTTGACCATCCAAATATAGGTAAACCAGCACATGTCTATTTAATAACGCTTTAACCCTTTGATGCCGAGAGTGTAGTAAAATGTATGGGAAATCCTATACCCTCCGGCAATAAAGGGTTAAAGTTTTTTTTTCTCAAGACTTTGTTCCTTGTTACTTATCAATTGTTAGAGTGCCTGAGAATTTGGCCATGTTAGAAAAATCAATATATGCCAGAAATCAACAATCAGAGATTGCAACATGTGAAATGGATTTCTGTGCATAAATTTCACATAGCTATATGATATATTATAATTGTTGATGAGCATTATGTAGCAACATTTAGGATGCTTTCTGAACTTATTCATCAGTGTTGATTGAATAATTTAAGTTTACAGTATTTGAACGGATAAGTTAAGTTTACAGTATTTGAACAGGGGAATGGATATGTTTCATTGTTTGGTGATTCTGGATGTGACTGACTGTGGGTGTTGAGAATTTAAGTATGATGAGAATTCTAATTTCTTTCAGTGAAACTCTTTGAAGTGATTGAGACGGAAAGGTGTCTCTACCTGGTGATGGAATATGCGAGCGGCGGTGAGTTATTCCTCTTATTCCATCTGATCTGTTTACGTCAATGGCAGTCAAAACCATGTCTAAGTTACATTTCTTTGTTCCTTGATTTAGCATCACTTCATGATGATGGTTTAGTTAAATGCATTCATTGAGCAACGCTTTATAAAAGACATGAATGTATGGACAATTGATAATCCACCCATCTCTCACTGTGTCTGATTCCTGTTAATAAATCTCTGATCAACACTTAACAATTCTAGTAATTGCCGTGATTTATTCTAATGCACATCAGAATGAATGTCATTCGTAAACAGTATACAACTGTATAATTGTATATTGTCTAAGGCAATGAAAACTCCTTAGCTTGCGTACTGCTGCTGTGTGTCCCACTATGAACAAGTTCTTCAGTTTCTCCATCAACTGCACTGGCTTCCTGTTGTGTTTGAATTGACGTGTTTGACCGACAAATCTATCAGCAGTTCAGCACCAACATACCTCTATGTGTCTATGCATTTAAAGTGTAATGTGGTATATTTAAATACTGGTAAGTTCTGTATTGATACATAAGTATCTCTGTCATTCAGGATATAATTTATTACTCTTTGGTGTGTTTTGTTTTGCCTCAGGTGAGATATTTGACTACGTGGTTGCCAATGGAAGGTTGAAAGAGAAAGATGTTCGAGCCAAATTTCGACAGGTACTTTAAGTACTGGTACTTTACTAGTACTTTACTATTCCTTACTTTCCGACCTAATTGACTGATTGATGTTTTATTCTTCATGAATATGCAGATATACTAATTTGTGTCTTATACCTTAATTATAATCTGTGAAAATGTCACTGAGAAAACATTATACTAAAATTGTCTGTAATCTGTGGGTACATGCATTGAATCGGTTTCTGCTTTTGCGGTTTAAAGAAAATCTGCAACGAGTCTTATGCAGTATTTATAGGTTTGTGTGAGTTTGAGAAACTCTTTTGCGATCAGCTGTCATTGCTTTTCTTTATTTCTGAGGATGAAATTATGAGGTAGTATAGAAAAGCACATGCACACACAGTCACACACACGCATACATCAGACATCTGTGGTGAAGTTTTGGATGAATATGTAAACATAAACACTGAAGCAGTAATCAAAGTAAATGGAGTTGTAATGAACAGTAAAACAAAGTAAATGGAGTTGTAATGAACAGTGTTCGATGTTCCTAAGATATCCAATCCCAATCTGCATTTGCTGATGTCGGTGTATTAGCTACAGTTGGAACAGGACTAAAAGATATTCTGACGCAGATAGTCAAAACTTGTAGAAGATACAAATCACTTATAATGGAGAAAGGTGAGAAAACAGTGAACTTATTGAAGCAACCAACAGGATAGCATGAGCATCCAAGAAGAACTTAGTAAACAGCTTGATTAATTCATTTATCTCGGAATGTCACATTATATAGCAAATGCAGATCGGGACTGGATAGCTTAGGAATGGAGAAACATGGAAATAAAGGAGAGGGAAGAATATAATATTATGAGATGACGTATCGATGATATAAACAATAAATTCTTATACTGATCAGAATGCTGTAGAGCAATTAAACACCCAGATGAAAAAGTCCTCACAACAGGAATTATCATCACAGGAATCTCAAGACTTTGATAATTATTTATATGTAATGATGTATGACGATCCTATGGTTTGACTCAGATGACACTTATGCTATGCACTTATACGTTGCACTTATGCTATGCACTTATACGTTGCACCTATGCTATGCACTTATACGTTGCACTTATGCTATGCACTTATACGTTGCACTTATGCTATGCACTTATACGTTGCACTTATGCTATGCACTTATACGTTGCACCTATGCAGAAGAGATGTACAGGAAGGACCTTTGCCATAATGGACAGATATTTTTTAAACGAGAAAATAAACGAATCAGCTGAGCAGGAAGACTGAGCTCAATTTGACATATGAATGAAAAGAGTAGATATATGATTTTATTCGTATCCATTTCTGCCAAACTGATAGCATCGGATATGATGATGATGATGATGATGATGATGATGATGATGATGATGATGATGATGATGATGATGATGATGATGATGATGATGATGATGATGACAAAGACGACAAATGATGGATGGATGGATGGATGGTGGTGGTGCTGATATTGGTGGTGCTTGTTCTGGCCATGATCTATTTGGGTAGTGTATTTGTAATCTGAGTACGGGCATATCATTCACGTAAACACAGCTATGACTTTATGAGTAGTATTATTCCAGTATTATTCCTGTCCATGGCTCCTGTGAATTGTTTTAACGTGGAACTGCCTGAGACACTGTGTGTTTTCTGTCTCATCAGTTCATTAAACGATCATCGACTGCACTGCTATAAATCTAGCGCTTGCAGATCATGCAGCTGATGAAAGTGTTGTAATGCAAGGTTTATTGCAGTTCTGTTCTTATGGGCTTTTGACAGGTAGTAGATAAGAGGATGTCAGCTTTCGGCTGTCTTTTTTTCAATCCAGACTTCTTAAAAATGCAAGTCAAATGCTCACATTTGGAAAATTGACAGTTTGTGATCATAGGTTATAACAGTAATAGGTTATCACGTAGAGGGTGATAATAATGCAAGTCATTGGCTCACGTTTTACAAAAGGAACAGAAATAGGCAGTTTATGTAAAATATTACTGTTGTTGGATCAGGAAAAGCCAAAAGTCAACTATTAGCAGCTTCTATGGATGCTTCTGACGCTGGCTTCGAAGTGGCAAGATGAAGAAGAGCAGCCCCTTAATCTAGTAAACTTGCCCTGAGACACCCCTGGGTGTGAAATATTAGCAGCTTCATTTTCATCGCATCGGCATAGGAAGACGGCATGTGGCCTCTCCCTCGCCGTCTCATCTTCCCACCGATAGTGCACAGTTGATGTATTCATTACAGCTAAGCTGACTAGTGGGCACAGGTGGAGCAGATATCTGCATGCACATTTCTGCCCTGGTGAGGATTTGAACCCTCAACCTCTCGGATGATAGTTCATCATGCTAACCACTAGACCACCGTACACCTCCTCAAGGTGGTAAACTGTTTTCAAATGGTGAGTTCATTGGTAGCTGATGATGCAGAGTCTACGCATTCAAAGTAATATATGCTATATGATAAGACAGCATCTGAGATATGTTCTTGGCAACAGACGTGTTGCTGTAATCCTGTTTTAGTTGTGTTCGGTGAGCCTCTTGGAGAAACACACAGAAATTTCAGAGAGTGTTAGATGATGATTGTAGATGTGTTATTTAAAAATCGTCCATAATTACGTACAAATTCCACACTGTTGACTCGACAGCATAGCAGAAATAATCCCAAACTCAATATACTCACGAATAGACAAAACATTTGCAGACGAACAACATGAAATCCAATAAAGTACATACTTTTTCCTAATGAAATTTATCAATGGCGTGGTTTTCTATCAGCTATAGACCTTGTTTTCATAAATTTATGTTGAGGAATTGTTGATTTTGAGTCATTTCAATTGTAAGGCAATGGCTCTGAAACTCGTAGTTTATGGTATTCCTGAATTAAGATGGCAAACGTATGATATCACTTGTTATTGTGGTATTTCAAATCAAAGCTTAGGGATAGAATAGAGTTTGTAGGTAATAAACATTATCAGAGAACAAGCAGAAAAGATGCACACAGGCTGATGCAGACATACAATTGTCATAAGCAGATATAAACATATCTGAGGGAAGTCAATCAACTAGAATAAACAGAGTGCAGAGGGGCACAAGAGATAGAGTCTATGAGAGAGGAAGACGGAGTGGGAGAGAAAGATATATAAACAGACAGATACACAGAATACAGACTGCTGGACAGCAAGACAGACAGACAGCAAGACAAGTTGAATGGAGCAAATAAAGACAGAGGACAGACAGACAGAGAGTTAGTCCATCATTTTATATGAATGTACTAATTAGAAAAGGCAGATCATATCAGTTCCCAGATCTGTCTGTTTTTGTTGACAGAGCTCACGTTTCAGATAGTTTAGACCTAAACAAAAAAATGTTGTGTTTCCGGTAACAGAGCTAAAAAAAATTAATTGGGTAGGTAGGTCGGAAAATATTTTTATTTTGTTAAATATTTTTATGCAGTGACTATCCGAAAAAGTATACCCCACTTGTCTTTTTTGCACAAAGGTACATGCTGCAACAAAGTACGTGTTCTAAGCAAGTATAAACTGCCTATTTCCCGACTGTCTGCACCTAAAACTGCTCTAGAAAACAGTCCAATTAATTTCATTTTGTTGACGTTTTTCTGTTATGTCAATACAAATGTTAAAAAAATAATTTAAAAAAAAAGAAATAAAAAAATTTCAAAGAAAATTTGTTTAAAAAAAAAATCCAAATTATTTGAGTCGCGGCAATAAAAGAGGGTCGGTCGGGTTACCGGAAACACAACAATTTTTGTAGGCCTTATGTTCATCTGCTGTTGGGTATCATTTTATGAACAAGAACTGCATTTGTACTCATGACTTGTTGTGTCTTTACTAATCAAAGGGTTTGGTTAAACTGACCCAACAACTTTTATTAACTGTTGAAGATGAAGTTTAAGTGACAGCTCGTGAACAGTAACTTCCGCTATGACTCAAATAAATTAAGAAAGTGTTCACTTGTCAAACACATCATTTAGAGTGCTGTGTTATGGCCTAATTAAACGTATTTTCCCTGTGACATAGACATAGTGCTTTAATTTCTCACTCATCTGGTTGCTTGTATTATCAGTTTTTATTAAACTATAGCCATCAGTTTTGGCTCCTGCAGCAATATTATTGTGATGCTATAGAAGTTCTATGTTTGATTTTATTAAACATAGTAATTGACTGAATATGAAACAAATCTAATACATTATACACTGACTCCATTGACATGATGAAGTGTTGATTTTTTACCATGATCAACACCCAAGTGAAATGTACAGATGATGTACCGTATGACCTTGTGGACATGTCTTTCAAGAATCATGTAACAAACTACAATCTGCTCATCAACTCTGCCATGCCACTTGTGCCATGTCAAGCATGTCTCTCTTATGAGGCATCCACAACACAAGCGGGCCTTCCCACACATAACAGGGTCAACTTTAAATTAGCCACTCTGGTGAAACACCACGTTAACGCTTCCACGTTTTCCCCTATTCTCTATTGTTCATGACCAATCAAGGCTGTCTATTCAAACCAGAGATTTCTTCGAAAGAGATTTATGCCTCTTCTGTGGCATGTACATGTAATGCTCAGCAACCCTTAGCACAAAGACAATAGAAATTTGCACATTGTCTCCATTTTGAAAATCCATTCTAAACCTATTCAGGGGATGTATATAGGTAGTATATAGGTGTGCGTTTTCATACTTGCACTACATCACGGACAATATTGATGAACACCATATGACTCATTGTGTACACCTTTGAAGCTTTTGTGTAATTAGCATGCCTTATAATGTACGCATTTCATAGTATGAATTATGGAAGTGTGTGTTGACTGTGTTTTCTAGATCATTTCTGCGGTGCACTACTGCCACGTGAAGAACATCGTCCACAGAGATCTAAAGGTCAGTAATCACATTGTCTGGAAAATACGATTGCTGTTTAGATGATGATTATACCTTTGAAGTTATGTAGATGATGATACCTTTGAAGTTATGTTATGATGTTGCCTTTGTAGTTATGTAATACTAGTCTTGTATATAAGTTTCTTATATTACCTATAGATATTAAATTATGTATATATAGTGAGTGAACAACTGAACATTGAGGCCAAGTTTGCAACGTGCAGGAGACTATGGCAGTTTAGGCCTAAAAAAAAATGCTGTGTTTCCGGTAACAGAGCTAAAAAAAATTGGGTAGGTAGGTCGGAAAATATTTTTATTTTGTAAAATATTTTTATGCAGTGACTATCCGAAAAAGTATACCCCACTAGTCTTTTTTGCACGCTGAAACAAAGTACGTGTACTAAGCAAGTATAAACTGCCTATTTCCCAACTTTCTGCACCTAAAACAGCTCTAGAAACAGTCCTATTAATTTCATTTTGTTGACGTCTCTTATGTTATGTCAATACAAATGTTAAAAAAAAATTTTTGAAAAAAAATTTAAATTTTTTTTTGAAAAAAAAAATATTTTGAAAAAAAAAAATTTTTTATAAAATTTTTTTACAAAAATATTTGGGTCGCGGCTGTAAAAATGGGTCGGTCGCGTTACCGGAAACACAACACTTTTTTTTACGCCTTAGCTATGGCTTCTATCTATCTTTGTTCACTGCTTCCTGCTTTTTATTCATAATTGCAATAATAAAAATCCAAATTTCTAAAGATTTCTTTTATAAATCTGAAGTTTTTTCCGTCTAATTACCCGTTGTTCATCTAATCACAGTGTGCGACCTGGTGGCTGGGATGTCTTTACTTTACTTACATCTGATCTATTTAAATGACTTCCATAGTGGCAGACTGATAATGCACCTGTAAGGAATCAGTCAATGATCACTTATAGCGAGACATAGTCACATTCATTAGAAAGTCAGATTGAAATGCAGTAAGTAAGATAGCGAAGAGTCAAGTTATGGATGGATGGATGGAAGCTGGAGCAGATGTGTTTAGGTTTTGCTGTGAATGAGATTAGAGAACTTCTGGAGAATGAAGTAAACTTGGCAGTGAATTGCAAAGCTTTAGACAATTAGAATGCTGAGAATGATGCGTGGGAGCGACGGTTAGTGCAAGGCATACCATAGTAAGAGCCAGGCTATGCATTGATCCAGTCTAATACTTGCTGGCATGAGGAGTGAGCAAAGAGCGGAGGAGTAGGAGGAGGAGATAAGTCGGCTGATTTTAGTATCAAATCCCTGTGTGCTAAAAATACAGTGCTCTTGGTGCTAAGGTTAAAAAGATTTTTGAACCGAATACCAAAAACGGAGGACGCTCTGAACCTGTGTCACCACTTCAGTTGTTTAAATATATCTGTTCAATTGGGATATGAGAGTCAGACAACTTTGAAGATGTCATGTCTACTTTGCGACAAATGTTGTAGACTGCTGCTTCAGTCAATTATGTTGATGAGTCTGATGATGTGGTGAAAGATGAAGTTGGGTTGTGATTAAGAAAGGCAGGCAGAACAGCGAAAGGATGATGTTTGTGGGTCCATAAGAACAATTGGTTGACCAAGGAACTGACCTGTGAAATCAAACTGACATTGGTTTGTTGACTGATAATTATATATAATTTGAAATTTCCAGTTTCTGAAGTTGTTTACAACTTGACTGGTGTGAGAGTGGAAGATAACTTGACAAGCATTTGATCCATCATTCATTATCGCATCATCTTCATTACTTGCTTTTTCGTTTAAGAAATTAAATTTGGATCTTGTTTTAATTGACTGGCTGAAGGTTTTGAGATATATACGTTATACATGCGTTGTCTTTGTTTTAAGGTTCTGACACGTATCCAATGTATCCATGTGTTGTCTTTGTTTGACTTTACAGTGCAGTTGATTTGGTTGTTCTTGGTCTTTGTCATCTAGGCGGAGAATCTTCTTCTAGACAAAGACCTAAACATCAAAATCGCTGATTTCGGGTTTAGCAATGAGTTCCGACACGGCTGCAAACTGGACACATTCTGTGGAAGTCCACCATATGCTGCTCCAGAACTATTTCAAGGTCAGGATAACATATTTATCATTGTCAGCTTGTCACATATAGAGGTAGGAAAGGCATGAGAGACAGAAGGAAAGATGATGATGATGGCGGCGATGACAATGGCGATAGCAGCGACGATGAGGATAACGACCATGATTAGGTCTCTGCTGCATTCCCATGAATGTAATGATTTGCTGTTGAATCGATGGCTTCAGGGAAGAAGTACGATGGTCCAGAGGTCGATGTCTGGAGTCTGGGTGTCATTCTGTACACTCTGACGAGTGGCTGTCTGCCTTTTGATGGACTCAACCTTAAGGTAAGAGAGCATCAAGATCATGCTGAACATGAAGTGCTCAGCATTCATGCTGCATTATTATTATTGTAATTATTATTATTAGGAATTTATATTGTAACACTGCCAAGAAGAACTAAAGATCGAAAGTGATCTCTGTGTTGACGCTGTAATATCAGTTTGCCTTCTGCTGTTGTTTGTGAGCTGCAAACAGTTTGTGGTAAGACTGAGAAATTTTTTAATTTTTTTTATCTGTAGCTAGTTGCAATTTGTTCACCGTTCAGATGGTCGATTATTAGGATGTATCAATAATAATAAGGGTCATTTGAAACACTATGCTAATGATGAGGTTGCAGCAGCAGCTGATGTGCGATATGGATAAGAACTGGATTTTCTAACTGCAGGAATTGAAGGAACGTGTGATGAAGGGTAAATACCGAATTCCGTTTTACATGTCAACCGATTGTGAAAATCTTCTGAAGAAGTTTCTTGTCATCAATCCATCGAAAAGAACAACTCTGGAGGTGAGTGGCAAATTACACAGGTTCATTCCACTGCATCAGCATGCTTCTAATTGTAATTTTTATTAAAGACACTAGCTGCACCCTGCCACGCGTTGCTGTGGCTGAAAAGATCGTCCAACCTTCCCTTCCCCCTCCCCCTCCTTCACCTTCCCCCTCCCCCTTCCCTTTCCCCTCCCTCCTCGCTCTAGCCCTCCCCTCTGGTCTGTCCCGCTCCCTCCTCCTTTTTTCCTCCCTCACAACGTTCCTTCCCCACAGCGACAAAGTTGGTCATTCGCGACTTTACAACGTGATTTTCGTGTTTCGTAAATCTCGCGACTTTTGGGCGACTTTACAACGTCATTCCTGGACAAAGTGTTTCTGAAATGTGGCAACCATGTGGCTTTGTTGAATTTGCAAATGGCGGTCGAACGGATTGCAAAGTTCCCTTTTTGTGGAAAATATTGCGGGTTTTTTTCGGGAAAAAAATCTTAAGACACGGTGCTATTGGAATGGAAGGCTTTGGTAAATTTTCAAAACAATCGGTGAGTAAATTTCGGCGAAAAAATATTACGAACTATTTGGAAAGTTTAGGCATCAGTCGATGGTGCTTCAAAATCAAATCATAATCATGCAGCCAATGATCTGCAAGAAGATTATGATTATGATGGATGATGAATGAGATGGCCAATAGGTTGGTCTAGGTTGGTGTAAATGAGTTCATGCAACGAATGAAATAGAGTTCCACATTTAATTTGTTATTTCACTATCTTATCATCAATGTATGACCCAGGATGACCTAAATTTACATACCATCAGCATCTTACTTCCTGTTGAGTGTTAATCAGAAGTGCTTGCCTATCACTGAATTTTTCAGTGGATTGTGGAATAAAGCTTCTAATGAGGCATTGGATCAATTGCATTTGGATTTGGCCATCTCAGTTGGATCGGCCATCTCATTTGGATCGGCCATCTCATTTGGATTGGCCATCTCAGTTGGATCGGCCATCTCATTTGGATTGGCCATCTCAGTTGGATCGGCCATCTCATTTGGATCGGCCATCTCATTTGGATTGGCCATCTCAGTTGGATCGGCCATCTCATTTGGATTGGCCATCTCAGTTGGATCGGCCATCTCATTTGATATTTCTGTCACTTGCGCAACATTTCTTGAGTGTTGATCCTTTGATGACCAGCATTACATTACATTTTCACACATGAAGATAATCAATGATTAACCGACGTGGTTTTTGACGCGCGAGGTATTGAAATGCGTGTTTTTCAGAATGTGATGCGTGATTCGTGGTTGAACGTTTTTATGCGATGTATTGAAATGCGTGTTTTTCAGAATGTGATGCGTGATTCATGGTTGAACGTCGGATACGAAGGAAGTGAACTGAAACCATTCGACGAACCATCTCAGGTTTTAGACGACAAAAGAATCGGTTAGTTTTATGTTTTTTTATTAAATTTATTTAAATTCAGTTGAGCTTATGTGTGTAGGCTGTGTAGAGATTCGGAGAAACTGATGTAAAGAATCTGAGCTGTTAACTATGCAGCCTAGTGTTCTATTATTTTAGCTGTTAAATCTAAGGTTTGCTCTAGGTCCACATAGACAGTAGGAATAGTGATGATGTAATACATGATGGCCACAGTAGCGCGCAGTGAAGCAGTTAGCCTGCAATATGGGGATTATGGGTTCGATCCATGTTCAAGGGGGTTACTGTTTAGGGATCTTCACATACAACTTTTATGTAATTACTTCTGCACCATTGGGGGGGAGTGTGTGCATATCTGAATTTTGGAAGGTCAATATCAAAGTGCAGTTGCTTTATTGTGTTATTGTAGTGTAATACACATTATGCGGTAATAGAGACAGAAGTGAATAAGCTAAAGAATTTTATGGTCCATTATTATGTTTTCATCTCTGATTGGTGTTCACTGCGAGAAGTGCTTTATAAATAAGTAGATATGCAATGCAATAATTAGTTATGAAGTGGTTTATAATACACTGACGTAAATGTTCAGATGGATATGTTCTATTATGGCTTCCAGCTGCCATAGTGTGACGTAGAGTTAAGGTTATGTTGCTCCACTGCAGGAAATCTTGAGATTTGCAAACTGTGATGTTTCTTTCATTTCTAATAACTACGACCTTTCTTTGCACCTTTTTAAAATTACCATTGTTCGTTGTCATTTAATGCACACAGCCAATGATGAATTGGATGAGTGACATGACATGAATGATGAATTGGATGAGTGACATGACATGAATGATGAATTGGATGAGTGACATGACATGAATGATGAATTGGATGAGTGACATGACATGAATGATGAATTGGATGAGTGGCATGACATGAATGATGAATTGGATGAGTGACATGACATGAATGATGAATTGGGTGAGTGACATGACATGAATGATGAATTGGATGAGTGACATGACATGAATGATGAATTGGATGAGTGACATGACATGAATGATGAATTGGATGAGTGACATGACATGAATGATGAATTGGGTGAGTGACATGACATGAATGATGAATTGGATGAGTGACATGACATGAATGATGAATTGGATGAGTGACATGACATGAATGATGAATTGGGTGAGTGACATGACATGAATGATGAATTGGGTGAGTGACATGACATGAATGATGAATTGGGTGAGTGACATGACATGAATGATGAATTGGATGAGTGACATGACATGAATGATGAATTGGATGAGTGACATGACATGAATGATGAATTGGGTGAGTGACATGACATGAATGATGAATTGGGTGAGTGACATGACATGAATGATGAATTGGATGAGTGACATGACATGAATGATGAATTGGATGAGTGACATGACATGAATGATGAATTGGGTGAGTGACATGACATGAATGATGAATTGGATGAGTGACATGACATGAATGATGAATTGGATGAGTGACATGACATGAATGAACATGAATAATGAATTGAATGAGAGTGGTTGCTTTGTCTTCTGTGCTTTGTCTTTGATGATTCTTCAGCTGATTGTCTGCATCTATAGATCTTCTGTGTTTTTGTCTTGAAGAAACGATGGTTGACATGGGATACACGGCTGACGAGATCAACGAGTCCTTGCAGCTCCACAGATATGATAAAGTCTTTGCCACTTATCATCTGCTCGCCATCAAGTCTCCAGTAAGTCTAAATTATGTCAACTCAATTTAATCAATACCAAGTACTGACTTCTGCACTTACTCAACTGATAACGTGACTACCTTAATTACGACCAACAGTTGTTATTATTACAATTGCTGTTAAACCAAATTTTCCATTCTCCAAGGTCGCATTTACTCCAAATGCAATTACTTTAAAAAGATGTATGCAGATTTTAACTGATGGACTGTAGTTTCCCATGTAGAGATTTTAAGATTACGCAGGTTCTGGAAATTCTTTACCCATAAACTGTTTTTTTGGAAAGCAACTTGTCTTGTAACAGTTCAATTCCAATTGTCAAAGAGTCAGACTTTAGTTTTTTTCTGTTTTCAGTTGAAATTTGTATATTTGTACACAAAAATAGCCTCGTTAGCTACACCGGTAAGCGCGAATGGCATTTGTCTGTTGGTCGCAATGGACTGCGGTTCAAGCCCCGGGCTGGGAGTTGACATTCAGAGATTTCGATATCTCAGGCTAGTACGTGTGGGACGCAGTGGTGCAAGCTCCTGCGGAGCGACCTTGGGCAAGTTGCTTACCCATCATTGTCTGTGGGGAAGGCAACGGGAAACCACCTCACTCATCTCATCCCCAGGGGCGTAAAGCCAATGAACCTGCCTACGGGCAGAGCACCACACAAAAATATTGCCTTCTAGTGTTGCTTCTTAAACTGTTTATTGAATGAAGTTATTTTAACCCATGTTGTTAATCATAGAGTTGAGAATTTCTAAAACTCTACATATGTTTAAAAGATAAATACAAAGCACCAGCTTATTTATTAGGGCTGTGTCAAGTTCAGAGATATTATGTGATGAACAAAGAATATAATAGCCTCTATCAGAATTTTGCCCATTTGAGTTATCCTTTCCGTGCAAACAGCCATTTATATATCTCATTTCTTAAGCTTTAACTTACAAAAGATATTCCTGCTTTTGTTCTTCATAGATTTCACCGACTGAAGCAAATGAGACAAGGTACAGCAGTAGCACGTCAGTGGGATTACCTCAGCATTCACGAAGAGTGAGCCCCAGTGTCACCACCACCACCACCCCCCACCCGACTGCTGCTGCCCCGTCCTCATATCGAGGCATTCACGCAACGTCGTCATCGTCGTCTGATTATGCGTCGGTCGACAGACGTCCGTCCGCTCCAACGAGAAGAGCAAACCGAACACACGGCGAACACGCAACTGGTCGGTTGACTACTTTTTATTTATTTTATTCATTTTATTTATTTATCACATTTGCTATAGTATCCCTTCAAGCTCACTACTCGGAGGCGCTCTCAACTACAGCGCAGACACTGCATCAGGGTTTCATGCCAAGGCGCACAAGCAATTGCAAGTGAAGAACTTGCTCAAGGTCCCTATGCGGTAGCTTGAAGTGGATTCAAACCTAGAACCTCCGGCTCTAAAATACACCACTGCATCACTGTGCCTGAACATATTTTGAAACTTTTTGGCGTTTAAATTTTGCCAAGTTTGAGTGTTGTCTTGTCATAGCTGTGTTTCTAATTGGCAGTACACCAATACATGAGGCCATTGTATTTGCTTTGGGATGGTGTGACTCCAAGCAGATAATTAATCTTATCCAGCTTTGAGAATTGAATTGTTTTCTTATTGTTGTATGTTGTTTTGGTGTCTTGTGATATTATTTTTACGCTCTTCTGTTTCTGTTGTAGTCTCTTCGACTCGAGAAAGTGGTTTAGGTTTGAAACGATCTCCAACGAGTGTTGAAACAACGTCGAAAGATGTTGCTTTGCGTTCGGCGATTAATCGGCCAAAAGTGACTGGATATTCAGACACTGAATCTGTTGATGAATCTCGGGTGCGTTAGCTGGTTTCTGATAATACAATACCTAAGTACATGGCAACTATATAGTCAAGGCCATATTAATAAATAACATTGTCTGCATAATTATAAAGATTAATTATAAATTACTGATAGGCTTAACAAAAGTTAACAACATGCTTTTCACGGGTGAATTATTTTGGTCTCGTTTGTTTCTCCTTGGTGATGATGCAGTATTTTTAATATATGCTGAAAAGAAGAAGAAGGTTCTTCAGTAAGTGTACAAATGTATGTGCATTGTGCAATTATACATTTGGTCTTTAAGTCTGTTTGTTTAAAAACATATTGAAACGTTTTTTCCATTGGGACTTCTGAGCAAATTTGGATATAAGCAAATACAAAATTAATCAATCAATCATTGTTTAGTGATTAGCTGGATATGAATATATGTGTGTATGGTGTTGCTCAATTATCTTGTACTGTAATGGCAAATCTGCACTAAAATCTATTGAGATAATAATGTATAATAATGTTACAGCACTTCTAATGTGCTTAGATGATGTTACAGTTTTCAGAGAATTGCAAGTATTCGTCTAGTCTGCTGATAGTTGCGCAACTGGAAGTGGACTTTGCTGGCTGCCTCAAGCACACACGTCATCGGTTTATATCCGTAATGATGGCTGGTTACCGCTGGTAGTAGAGTGGTTTCATGGATGACTCATTGCTGCTGTGCCACATCCTTCCCAGTGCCTTGTGCGTATCTAGAATGGCGCAATAGAAGTCGATTGATGGGAATAAAGTATAGTTGGGAATTCTATTGTCTTGAAACTGACAATTAATTGTCTAATAACTAAGTGAGAATGTTTCTTGCATTTGTAGAGGGAAGCCGTCTTTCGGTCATCACAACGAAATGCTCCAGTAAGTTTTACGTCTAATGCCTACGTGTTTTGCCAGGTTTCATTTTTCAGTATTCAAACATTTGCATGAAAGTTGTGTTTGTTTAACTGTTCTTTTGAACGTGGCTCGTACATGTACACGCAGAGGTTGTCTTTATGAGAGAATCCGTCTATCTATCTTTGTGTGTATGCGTGTATGTTGATGTGCATATATGTGTTTTTAGCGCATATGTCACAGTTTTGAAAAAAGTTTTACTAGCCAACAGATCTAAGAAACTATCGCCATAGCTTAAATAAACCTCTCGTCTGCAAACCTTTTTTCTTCAGACTTCAATTCTTGAGCCATTTCTCAAATCTTTTTGTGGCCCAGTTAACTCATGAGAGTTAATTTGCGATTTTGGGTTTCTATATATAGTTTTAATGGAAGTGACAGGGTGAGACAGTTGCTGATTCAGCAGTAGGTCTCCAAGGTATGTTTTATAAGTTTATATATTTCTTGATAAAGATCATATTGATCTGACTTTTAGCTTTTGCTCTGAATTCCTGCTTTTGTAGGTATCACAAAGATTTGCGAGAATGTCCGCAACGTATAAGCGTACGCCGTCTGTCGATACGAGCCAATCCAGGTTGGATCCAGTGACTACGGCAATGGACAAACTCAACATTTCTCCCAGGTTTTGTGTTTGTCCTTTTTATTTCAAGTGTTCTCAGATTCTGCTTGTGTGTAAGGCATTGATTATACAATTTGTATGACTACCGTTATAAGCAACCATCGTTCGAGATTTTATATGATCCTGATAATTAATCCAAAGTTTGCTGCGGCTTGAAAATCGTCATCTTGCCTAGAATGCTTACATTGTGCAAGAAACTTTTGCCTGAAGCACAGTTACCATGGCAGCAAATGAAAAAAAACTTGTCTCTTTCTGACAGACTATTGGTTCATGTTGTAAGATGCTGTTTATGATTTGTAGTCTGCATTAGAGCTGGCTGAGATGATTTGCCCAAGCATCTGGTGAAGATGTTGTATCTCACAATTGATCTGAAAAATGAGTTCTAACTGATTACTAATGCAGTTGAACTGTGACATGACATTGGCTTATAATAATTCCATTGAGTTCTGTAATTTTTCTAGTGAACAGCGACGTCCGTTCAGTTGTGAAGTGAAGACGGACTACGTCACTTCAGCAGCGTTGAGTTCTAACGCTGCTCTGCTTAAGGAAGCGTATTCTCTTGCGCCACCGTTGTCACCGTCATCTGCCGTTGCGCCAACCACGGCAATCACAGAAACAAATCCAATCTGGTCAACGTAAGTAATTCTTCGTCTCTTCTTCACATAGTTGATTCACATAATTTTTTGAATTATATTTTTTTTTTTCATGAGCAAGATCATGCACACATTTTTTAAGTAAATTTTATTTCATGAGCAAGATCATGCACCTGATGAAGCATAGGCAAGTTTCATTCGAAAGACATTCTATGTTGCGTACATTAAGCATGCTGCATGCTTTGCACTTTGTAATCAGTTTTTCATAATTGTCTAATAGGACTTACTGGACAACAAAATTGTTTTCAGTTATTGGCTTGATATAGGAAAAAGCAACTAAATTCAAACATATTCCTCAGATGCCATCTCCAGGGTTCTATCTGTTTTGATTTTTGTCTATCGTTTAGGTTTTGACTGATGCCTTGTGCGTACTTAGAATGGCACAATAGAAGTCGATTGATGGGAATAATGTATAGTTTTGAATTCTATTGTCTTTACTTCTGAGGCCAATAGAATTTCTGTGTACTGTATACTAAGAGTTATCTACACAAAGCAGATAATCCTATGAGCATTAATATGGGTGACATACTCCATACTCTTGCTACTTCAGAATTACAGACCTTTCTGATTATGGACAGTTGTATTTAATAAGAATTATTCTCATCATTGCAGGACACCTGCCGCCTGTCATTCATCGACTCGCTACTCTTCCCACACGACTTCAGCCGGTTCCAAGTTCCCGCGACAGACACCCGTCCGAAAAACTGTTCTCGGTGTGGCAGGACATGACCGGTCGACTGAACCTCACCGGACGATGCCGACCACTCCTTCCTCCTCTCGACCGCTGGAAAAGTCCGTCTCTGCGACTCGTACAAACGGTCACATGTCGTTCTTAAACAAAATCGCTTCGAGGCTGAGTAAAAGGTAGTCCTTAACTTTCACGCAGTTTAAGTAAAATTCAGCTGAACATTTCTGTAGCACTTCATCAGAATGTTTCAAATGCAACATATGTTGCTGTCAATTTTGGAACAAGTGGGAAAATTGCAAATTGCAGAATAGGCTCATGTGCCCAAAAGTCAAAAGCAATCTGACCATCTACCATCAAGGTCCATCATTTCCCAATGGGTCTGTAAAGTGGCCTTCTCTAAATTAGCAAACATTTTGTGCTCAACTTTAGCTTTCAACGGAAATATATTATGCGTAGCATTGGTGTCGTTGTGTCTACATTTGTTCACAGCTATCTATGAGTTGGATGTAAATGAATAGCAACCAAATAAGTGACAACAATAATTCATCGGATGTTGTAGCATTGTTTATGAAGATGAAATATAAAGTAATAGTAAACAACAGTAAGAGACACGGGGGAAACAATGACCAGTGATGATAGGCAGCAAACACATGGAAGTAAACGCATTTACGGTCGCAGGTTGTGCCATACATACTTTTGTGGGCAGGTTTTTTATGTCAAGTACAAGCAACGGAGGATGTCTGGTAGAGATGAGACACTTTATAGAAGAACCAAATGTCTTCGGACATTTACATGAGCATCCATAATGTGCAATCTGTAAAAGGCGAACATGTGAGGACATCATCGAGAAGCCAAGGAAAAGGAATTACGCGAGCACTGTGAAACAGACATTGTATGTCAGCGTCAAGCATGCAGTGTTTTTCTTGTGCATTGGAGTTGGAAGCAACTGTTAGTTTTCAGAACTGCCAATCAAAAGTTATGCACAGCGTTGGGTTCTCACATGACAGTTATGGGAAGTGTTGCTCAAAGAGAACTGAATGGTCTTGGTGGGGTTGCAGTCCATTGGTGTAAGCCTCTCCACATTCAGCATGAATTTCTGGTCACACTAGAATGCAGAAGTGAAGCTAAAGGTTACATGCACAATTGCACATGCTCGACTCGTGTTTGGCAAAGCACATCAATAATATATGAGAAGTTGGCTAGCCATGCAATAAAAATAAAGCAATATTTTAACCCAATCTATTAACTGTGTATTTTCAGTGTAATGATGCTCAATGTATGAGGAGGTCTTATGGTTTCTTTGGACTTTCATGTAGACTACAGTAGTTTGTCAATTGTTTTTACAGGTGATTGATCGAATGCTGTCTCACTCTCGTCACGGTTGAATGATCGGTATGTTTTTGAAATCCACAAATCTCTCATATAACTAATTCTAGGATTCCTGGTCTGACAGAACCTATCAATTGACAGACTCAGACAGTGACCATGTGACCAGTGCAGGTGCCATGGCCAAGAGGTGATGATGGACAGACAACCGTAGCCCTAGCGTAGTGACAGATTCCCCTCCCACCCTCCCTCTGCCTCCCTTCATTCCTGCCTTCTCCATCCATTTGGGGCGCGGTGGTGTAGTGGTGGCATCGTCGCCTTGAAGCCGGAAGGTTCGAGGTTCGAATCCACCCTCAAACCGCGTAAGGACCTTGGGCAAGTCCTTCACTCACAATTGCTCAGCGCTTCGGCGTGAAACTCCGATGCAGTGTCCGCTCTGCATCGGGAGCGCCTCTGAGTAGAGAGCTTGAAGGGGCGCTATAACAAGTGCACATACATACATACATACATACATACATACATACATACATACATACATACATACATCCCTCCCCACCGGTCCCTCCCCTCCCTCTTCGTCCCGCTCCCTCTTCCTTCTTTCCTCCCTCACACCGTTCCTTCCCCACAGCGATAAAGTTGGTCATTTGCGACTTTTGGGCGACTTTACAATGTGATTTCGCGTTTCCAAAATCTCGCGACCTTTGGGCGCCTTTACAACATGATTTCGGGACAAAGCGTTTGGTAAATCTAGCAACCCCGCGGTTTTGTTGCATTTGCAAATGGCGGTCGAACGGGTTGCAAAGTTCACTTTTTGTGGAAAAGATTGCGTTTTTTCGGGGGAAAAGCATCTTAAAACACGGTCCTATTGGAATGGAAGGTTTTGGTAAATTTTCAAAACAATCGGTGCGTAACTTTGCGAGAAAAATTATTGCAAACTATTGGAAAGTTTCATTTTTATTTATATAGATTATAAGATATGAACTACTGCTGGGCCCACAACCACTTTCCATTACATCTTAAGTACAGTATGCATTCTGCTTCTGTGACAGCCATGTCCAGCGTACACCAAGCCTCGATCACCAAATCCTAGTTATGGATATGTTGCCATTGGACCTATTTACAGTTCGTTTTGCATTCAAAATCATTTGTCCTAGTGTGGGTTAAGATGTTGTCTTTTATCTCTGAATTATTCTCTTAAAGCTGCCTTAATCTTGGACTTTTCATGCAGCTTTTGAGCATTTTCTTTTCTTTGAATATCTATTGCATCAAGGAAAAAAGTGTATCCTTTATAGAATTTTCCATTTTCTTATAGAAACATGACATTCTGTTTTCAGAGACGGTGGTTGTACTAGATGCAACATTCGATGTGATTGCCTTTCTTCACGATCTGTGCCTCAAAATAACAGAGACAACCATAATGCAATCAGAAGAAGGCAAAATTATTATGCTGTACTTTTGATAACGTAAAACGTTCGAAGTATCTTTACCTACTGATGTGTTTACCAGAGACGTGTCTTCAAACCAGAATCTTGTAAATCATCTTTCGATGTTCTTCGTTGTGCATGTCAATATTTTCTGTGGATTTTGTTCATCGATGTCTCAGTTATCTGCACCGTAACGGTGGTTTAGAATCTCAACGAAGCCATGTGGCTTTTGTATTGTTCAGAAGTTGCTCCATCTTTCTACCTATGCCAATGAATTTTTAGGTTTTAAATGAGCAAGTATTAAGCCTTGGACAACTTTCAGTGATGTGATGTCAGAATACTAATTTTTTCGCCTTTTTGCGATGCGCAGTGAGTTTTATCTGGAGTTTCATCTTTTTGAATTATTATTTGTTTTCATTGATCATTTGTTTGGGCAGATTTTCCTAAATCAATTGTTGTTTGTTTGATTTGTTTTCTGGATTTTTTAGCATTTATGATTAAGTTCTGAGTGCCTTCAGCGTATTATGTACTGGTAAAAGATCTGCTGCTTCTTTAATCATGCTGCTCGGTCACAGTGTGACTATTTCATGTGAATATATTGTGCATTATCCATACTGGCACAAGTGATAAGTTGACCAGCCAAACGTGTGACTCTGCTTAGAAATCCCAACGTTAGTTGCACTGCAGCTGTCAGATCTGTAACCTGTTTGCCAGAAATGACTGATGATCTTCTCATTGGAAGATTATAGCAGACATTTAAATACTCTGAGAACTTTTGTGTATTTGAATTTTCTTTCTCTATCTCACATTTCAAAATGAAAGCATCTTGAAATTTTTATGTGTAAATGTTGTGCTACAGTATTTCTTATTTCTGCATATTAGTAGAACATTATGTTTTATGCAGATATTGTTTCACAATCATAGACGAGCACAAAGAAATGCGTTTGCAATGTATGAATGAGACTAGACTTTAATAATTATATATCTGGCTGAATCATTGTCTGAATCATTGAGTCAACTCTTAATGCATGTGGCTTATCTTAGGTACGTACATGCTGCATGTGCTTATGATTGCACTATGGACATGAACACTGACAGGCCATTGCTCATGAACTATCATCAATGTATTCATTGCCTGTTTGGTATTGTTCTTTTGTATCCTCTGCCACTATTTTTAAATGCTTTACGGCAACAACAGTGACAGTGACATGGTCATAGTAGCCTAGTATAAAACGACATTGTTGCCTGCAAATTAGCCAGTTAGAGCTGGCAACCCCTTTCTATGCGTGTGGGTCACAGTTAAGCCTGGTCTGTGTCAAAGTGCTCAATGAGCACCAGACATGAGCAGTTCCTTGCTTAGCTTCTGTGTGTCCAAAGACTACATTTCTTAAGTTAGTGTTGGTAAATGTATTGTGACCTAACTTGACCGGATTGTGATTGCATTCACTGCCATCTGTGATTTCCATGACAATCTATGCTGCTGCTGCTGCTGCTGCTACTGTCTAGCTTTAATGATTATTCCTATTGTTAGACATTTCCTGTTTCAGCTTTGATGGCACTACTACCACTACCTGCTGTCATGTCAGAGATTACTTTTCAAAGTGTAGTCGTTGTTCTTTGTCTCTGTTTTTGCGTTTGTTTTATTTTCTGTTTTAGGAACAAGAGAGAAGTGTACAGCATTTTAAAATCAATTCAAAAATGTCAAAGTTCAAGCAGAAAAAAATTGCTTGGGAATTGTTTTGCAGATGGACTGTTTGCTGTTAATTTGTTTGCGGCATCTGTTTTCTAAACCTGATTTTTTTAAAGCATATCATCATGCTATGTGATTTCGATTTACTCGTGAGACTTCCATTAAGAAATACTGAGTAAATTAGTCGAGCAGCATTATTTTATTTCTGGATCTGATTTAATCTGACTGATCTGCTTAAAGAATGTTAAAAGTTACTGAGAACCATCAATGTTTGTCGACCACATTAATTAATGTCTGGTTGACAGATGACAGAACCTACTTAATATGTCTACCTAGGAATACAATCTTATTAAGAATCTCATTTTAATGACATTGTCCGGGTAATAAGGACGTTCTGTGAATGAGATTTATATCTGAGATCTATGCCCTGTAGATTAGAGTTTTAATTGTTGTTCTGACAATGAAGAGATGTATTGTCAGGAGGTTTCACCGTAGTTGCGGCTTTTCCTGTAGTTTCAAGATTAACTTGTGTGACTGTGTGTGCCGATATCTGGGAGTTTAACACCTGGGTCTTCTAGACCCACACCTGGGTCTTCTAGAGTGTAGAATCTAGACCCAACTCTATCACGAGGCTGGGAATTTCGCTGTTAAAGTCCAATTACTGAGTTCAATGTACAATAAGTTCATCGCCAGACATGTTAGTAGCTTCTTGCCTGCGAAGAGGGATGTAACAAGTTCAATAGTTTATTTGTTTTCACATCGTCCTTTCAAGCGTGAAGTAAGGCTGTCCATGTCCAGTTCCTTTTGCGTTGAATCATTTGAAACACTATTTGTGATATCAGATTTGGGTTGTGGTTTTTCTGTATTCATTTTACATTTGTACAATTGTGTTTTCATCAGCTCATTGTTGTGCTCTGTTTCAAAATAATGTAGGTATCTGCATCATATTTTTTCTGTACAGGTATATTTTCTGTACATGTCAGTTGTTATTAATTATAATATGTTGTTTTTCTGCTGCTGGGCTGTTGTTTGACTTTAACAAATACTATTGAAACTATTTGTAAAATAAAAATCAGTCTAGTTACCGACAGTTTTTGTGGTTTCGCTCATCAAGATAACCTTTTGCCGCAGCTTCTTGTTTAGGTGCGCTCGCTTTTCACTTCAATGATGCTTGCAATCTTTTAATTTCCGGGCCAGAATTCCTTGTTCTGTTCAGCTTCTGGGAATAATAGTGGTTTCATAAACAACTGTTGTTTCTGTTATATTTGTGAGAATAGTGTTTCTTTTATATAATATTTTATAAGAGTCTGAAATCAAGTAGCAGGCGACAATAGACCATCTGAAGCGAATGACTTGTGGGTGGGGGTGGATGGGTGTGTAGGTGGGTGGGTAGTGCTTGCTTATTAAGTGTGAACAGTGTAAGGTGTATAGTGATGCAGCAGTCAACCATAGGAAGATACACGAGAAGAAGGAGAAGCATCTTTGGAGACGTCGTTGAGAGAGCATTTTAATGCGTTGATGGTCAGTCAGTCAGCTGCAGATGGGTTTTGATTAATAGTATTCCCAGTCTCAGTCTCTGTCTCTGTCCATTTCCCACGACTTAGAGTCTTAGACTTTCTGTTGCTCAGTTGCCTTAACCAATCCATTGGATGCATTTGGAAGTCATGTCTGCTTACAGGAAACACTGACATGACTGGAAGAGTCAGACAAGCTGTGTCTCTTACTCATTAAATCGGGTGAACTTCAGCTGTATCATGTGTCCAACAGTTAGACACGAAACGCATATGTTGTCAGTATATACAATTATGCATGCCGGTATAAATTTATGATTACGGCGAGTTCTTCTTTACAGCGCAACATTTGACATCTTCAGATGAGAGTTTAGAAAGTGAAGGATTAGCGATGAGACCATCAACTGTAGGAATCGAATGTGCAGCAGCAGCAGCATCAACAGCAGCAGCATCAACAGCAGCAGCAGCATCAACAGCAGCAGCATCAACAGCAGCAGCATCAACAGCAGCAGCATCAACAGCAGCAGCAGCATCAACAGCAGCAGCATCAACAGCAGCAGCAGCATCAACAGCAGCAGCAGCATCTGTTGTGCTGTTGAGTGTAGATGTGCATCTTCTTCTGAATAATTAAATACTCGGTGGATCAACGACGATCGCTTGACGAGATCTCGTCTGCTCTTGCCTCCGTTGCCTCAGTGGAATGTGAATCAAATGCTTTTATCGGATCCACGAAGAAGTCTTTTGGCAATTCGAAAAAGTATTGATTGATTGATTGATCCGTGGCCGAAATGGATGTAGGGCTTTGTAAGCTTTGGATTCGACCTTGATGCAGAGTAGACTCAAGTTTAGTGCTTTAAAATGAAAAATGTCTAATTGTGAAAATGTCTAAGAAGGAAAACAACTGCAAAACAAAAGCATCTAAGATGGAAAATGTGTTTAATAAGCAAAGGCTTCTCAATAATGATGGAAAGGACTAAGAACGAATGCATATAAGAACGGTAGGCTTAACTGTTTCCCGTATAAACTGCACAAGAACCAAACTTCTGAGAGCGATAGGCTACTGCAGTGTAAAAACAATGTCTGAGAACGAAAAGTGTATAATGTAGGCCTATATGAACGAAAACCTGGCAGAACAGAATCGTCTGAGAAGAAAAGTCTGAGAACGGAAACACAAAGAATTGATACAGCGCGATACGATAGCATCTCAGAATATTTAGAAAAAAGAGACTAATAAAGGAAATGTATCCGAACGAAAACGTCAGCGTCAAACACAAAATACATAAAAGAATCAAATGTGAAGGAAATGAAAACGTCTAAAACAAAGGAGTGAGAGCGAAAAATTCTAATAACGAATACGTCTGAAACCGAAAACGTCTGAAAAATAAAACATCTACTGTATAATCCAAAGCCTAAAACCACAAAATTTCCAAGAAAGAAGATGCCTTAGTTAGTTACAACTCATGTCTAAGGCATAAAACGAATGACAAAAACGTCTAAGAGTGAGATGTCTAATATGGAAACCGTTTAAAAACTAAAATTTCTAAGAACATTAACGTCTAGGAGCGGAAACTTCTAAGAGCGAAACTGTCGAAGTATCAAACGTCCAAGAGAGAAAAGTCTAAGATTGATAACGTATAAGAACGAAAACCTCTAAGAACGAAGATGCCTAAGAACGATAGGATACAAGAAAGAAAACGTCGAAGAACGAAAATTCTAAGAACGATAACGTTTAAGAACAAAAAATGTCCAAGAACAACAGCGTCTATGAATTAAAACGTGAAAGAACGATGACGTCTAATAACGATAACGTCTTAGAACAATAACGTATATGAATTAAAACGTAAAAGAACGATAAAGTCTAAGAACTAAAATGTCTAAGAATGATAACGTCTGAGAATCAAAACGTCTGAGAACGATAAAGTCTAAGAACAATAACTTCTAAGAACGAAAATGTCGAAGAACGATGACGTCTGAGAACGCTAGCGTCTAAGAACGATAACGTTTAATAATCAAAGCGTCAAAGAACGAAAACGTCTAAGAAAAACGTCTAAGAACGAAAATATCGAAGAACGATGACGTCTGAGAACGCTAGCGTCTAAGAATAAAAAACCTCTAAGAGCGATAATAACGTCTAACGTCTAAAAATGGTAACATCTAAAAAATAAAAAGCAAAAGAGTCAAAACATCTGAGAAGGTTACTGTCTAAAAAATGTATCATGCCGAAAAACCTCTAGGAAGAGCTAGAGAAGTAGCTTGTAATAATGTCGATAAACGTCAGAGAACGAAAACGTGTCAGAAGCAGAGCATCTTACAAAAAAAGAACAAAACGACCAAAACGTATAAGAATGGTAATAATTATGATCTATGGTATAAAACGTCAAAGGACAAGAACATCTGAGTAATGAAAACGTCAAGGAGCAAATACATGTCATAGCGAAGAGCATCAAGTAGGTCTTGCCAAAACATGAAGCGAAAGCCTCTGTGAAACTTCTAACAGCAAAACCTCAGAGAACTAAAATAAAGCTTCAAGGAACTAGAAAGTGAAAAAACTCAAATGTTTGAGACCAAAGCGTTTAACAGCAAAACTTGAGAACGAAAACGTCAAAGAATGGTAGGCCTAATGTCTACAGTGGGGGCGCTACCACAGGTCGCGTCAGGTTATATGACATAATTATTAGCCTACTGCATATTTTAACCTTGACAAAAAATTCTTTGTAGTTTTTCAATTTCTCATTTACATTTGAGATTTCAACCTGCTGAATAACTCATACGATACTTGGCGACCTGCTTCATCTGTCTGAAATAGTCTCCCGTTGCAGATGCGCTTGCTGCCTAGGGTCGACTCGTCAGTGTTCTACAAGCTCCTTAAGACTTTTTTGTTTCACCGTGGTTGGACTGGGAGCGCTTCTGAGTGGATTTTCTTGAAGAGGCGCTATATAAATTCTTGAAATGAATGAATGAACTGATTAACCTGCACCGCCACTGAATGTCTAACGCATTTACAAAGCGTAGGCCTACAGGAGGAACAGACAGACACGTCACACGAGGGCGTAGGCTACATGTAGGCCTATAATTATAGCGTTATAATTATAGGCCATAATTATCCTACATCTCCGAATCGAAACGTCTATGAACGTAAACGTCTAGTGACAAAAACGTGGATACCAAACAAATCTAGGCCTACTTAGAGCGAAAACGTCTGAGAAAGAAACGTCTAATAATTATAATAGCGAAGACTGCAAAGAACAAAGACGTCTAGGCCTTTAAGCTACTGCTGCTGCTCGTGAAAACTTCAAACATCCAACGCATCGTGGAGCGAAAGCCTCTGAGAACGAAAAACGTTCGAAAACGAAAACATCAAAGATTCAAAGCGTGTAAGAACGATAACGTCTAAAAACGAACAGCGTATATCATGCGTATGCCTATAAGAAAGAAACTGCATAGCAACAAAAAAACGTTTAAGTACGGAAATATCTAACGTGTATTGCATGCTGTCTGTTGCGTTAGTAGTTAAGATTTATGTCTTCAGTGATATATGCGCTCTTGTGAATTATCGTTTAAATTGCATAAATGTACACTGAAACGAGCTGCGGTCTGTCAACCGGATTGTTTCAATAAAAAAATTATTGTCATTATTATTATTGTCATTATTATAATTTATTATTATTATTATTGCAGCGGTACACCTCCAATCTGACGCATGTCGAATGTCGATTGTAGAATACGTCTGAGAACGAAAACGTCTGAGAACGAAAACGTCTGAGAACGAAAACGTCTGATAACGAAAACGTCTGAGAACGAAAATGTCTAAGATCGATGTTGACTAAGATAGATAACTTCCAATGTATAGGCCGTATAACAAATAAATCAAAACGTGTGAGAACCGTGATGTCCAAAAACTGATACGTCTGAGAAGGAAAACGTGTGAAAACAAAGATGTCTCAAACGAAAGACTCTAATAGCGAAAGATATCATACCTAGGATCCTCTTTGGAAGCTTGTCTAAAAAGAAATAGGTTTCAGTCAATGACATCAATAATACTGAATCAGCTAACCATGCATAGAAATCCGCATACCTTGAAACTCTTCCTCCAAACTGCCATCATATTGACTGTCTGCGTTCTAACGCGTGGCGGTATGACGTCATCCTGATCGATAACAATCGAATTCGAATATATATATATATATATATAATTATATATATATATATATATGTTGCACGTCAAAGAAGAAAAGCGTCTGAGAAGGAAGCCATCTGAGAGAGAAAACGTTTTAGAAATAAAACGTCAGAGGACGAGAACTTCTCATAATGAATGAATGAATGAACAAATGAACGAATGAACGAATGGATGAATGAATGAATGAACAAATGAACGAATGGATGAATGAATGAATGAATGGATGAATGAATGGATGAATGGATGGATGAATGAATGAATGAACGAACGAATGGATGAATGAATGAACGAATGGATGAATGGATGGATGAATGGATGAATTCACGAATGAACGAACGGATGAATGAATGAACGAATGGATGGATGAATGGATGGATGGATGATTATATAATCGGCGTAAGTAGGCTATATCTGCTTTGAGTCATGACATTCGTCGCTAGCACGGCTCCGAGCAAAGATTTTAGCAGGGAATTAAGCTGCTGTCGTTGATACGTTGACAGACTGAAGTCGTGTCCATGCATCTCTCTGTTAAAATCTTTGGCTCTGAGTTTGGCCATGACGGTTATGTTTGGGATGCCGACACTTAAAACAATACGTTGCCATTGGCGACCATCACGTGGCCGCTGCGGTCGATGAAAATGTGCCAATGAAGGGAAAGAAATTTATCAAACCTATTAGGGCCTATTCTGCGTCCCGAACGAATCGATTTCTACAAATAATGTCTTCGGAATCACGAATTGTGGATTTCGAAGAGATAATAGCCTATTATAGGCCTAGATCGAACATTTACGGTAACTGCTGATTTTTTAGAATCTTTATGAAAGTTTAAACTAAGTTTACAACCAACGATTCCAGCAGACGACGTCATTATTCTTTAGGACTGTTAATTGCATCAAGGAAGATGACGTCATCGTGTATGTGACGCAATCACCGTAAGTCTCATGTTGCTGATGTTACAGAAAAACAAACAATATTAATGATTTTATCATCAGTATTATAATATTTTGGTCGACTATTCATATTGTCAAGTAAGAAAAGGAAACACCAGAGGCGTAGCGACCGCTCTCCATACCCTCCGACCGAAGGGGGCCCCCGCAGGCCAGGATCTACAGTTTTGGGGGCCCTGTGCTGATCGAATGACGAGGCCCCTTACAATTTTAAGAAGCCAGGCAGACATACAATAACCAAAAACATAATTTGTTATGCTTTACAGCACATAAGAAGTATAGGACAATTGTCACGAGCTCACGACTCGCGCATGGGCAGAGTTTGGTTTCCGTCAGGGGAATGGAGGCAGGGATGGACAGAGGAAGGGAAGGTGGGAGGCAGGGGCCGGTCTTTTCAGCCACAGCAACGCGTGGCCGAGTACAGCTAGTTTGGTTAATTATTTAGTCATAGCTATGATTGCTAATTTGCTATGCATAATGCATTGCAATTTGCATTGTTTCTTTCCTGAATCCTCACTTTATTTATTTTTACTTTTACAATTTTGGGGCCCCACCAAAACTTGGGGCCCTGTGCTGCAGCACAATCAGCACCATGGTTAATCCGGGCCTGGGCCCCCGGCAAGGAAGGGGGCCCTAAAAGTGCCAAAAAATGAATGAAATGACTAAAAATAGGCCTAAATAAAAAAAGGTCATCAGATTTTTTGGACCGCGAATATGATATTTCCCGACATTTTGGCCGGATGACTAAAAAATGGTCGTCAGAAATTTCGGACATTATGCTCGGAGGGGGCCACGTTCGTTGTTGCTACGGCCCTGGGAAACACAAGATTCTTTGCACTCAGCTGTTTTATTTGGCCGAAAGATTTTATGCATGGCAATCAAAATCAAACCGGGTTACAGTTTCTACATGTTTTGTTGGACTAGGGCACTAGGCTATAGGCTTGTTATACCTGATCCATAAGAATAATTATAATATAAAAATAAGGGCCCATTATGCTTGTGAACCAGTTCTACATATCACATGTTATGTCGAATGTAATTAGGTCTATATCAGATCTTAATTGGATATATATAAGGTTGGCATGTTTACGTCATTCTACGAAAGTTGATCTGCTGGAAAGGCGGACGTCGTTCTATCAGGTATTCTTTAGCCTATATCTCTTTATATCTCATGGCAGCCGAGCTTTCGATGCATCGTTGGTCGAGCCGACGAAATTCGTTTTTCTTGTCATGCAACCTGAGTGCGTCGTGTTGTATATGAACATCGATATGATTGTAGTAGGTCCTAGATACATATATACATATATATACATATATATGCATAATATATACATATATTATGTAGTCTATATATATATATAATTATATATATAAACGTCGTGCTGTAAGTAGCAGCTGTTGCTGAGTCTGCTGCAGAGCTGCAGAAGAAGCGAACGTATCAAGCATCTGACAGCATCTGACATCATCTGACCGAGCAGAACACGAAGACATCCTCTGGAAAAAAATCTTAATTATTGTTGAACTGCACACGTTGCCTCTCCATACTCTATAATTATTTACAATGTTGCTCATAATTATTTATATTGAACGCTAAACGATCTTCATGTCGCTAATTTGTTTGTCTATTTTTAGAATAATTATGTGCATTGGCCACTTGAGCCGATTATTGCTTTGATGTGAAAATGAGAGTAAGCGGATATATGAAGAAATCCTTTTTAACTGCATTGAAATATTTTAATTATCCAATCCGCTCTGGAAGCCAACTAGTAGGCCTAATTTATGTATCGTGGACGGATGTCATTTTAAACTTTGAAAACACTTTATGGAGACGACGATGATGATGATGATGATGATGATGATGATGATGATGATGATGATGATGATGATGATGATGATGATGATGATGATGATGATGATGATGATGATGATGATGATGATGATGATGATGATGATGATGATGATGATGATGATGATGATGATGATGATGATGATGATGATGATGATGATGATGATGATGATGATGATGATGATGATGATGATGATGATGATGATGATGATGATGATGATGATGATGATGATGATGATGATGATGATGATGATGATGATGATGATGATGATGATGATGATGATGATGATGATGATGATGATGATGATGATGATGATGATGATGATGATGATGATGATGATGATGATGATGATGATGATGATGATGATGCTGATGATGATGATGATGATGATGATGATGATGATATGATATGATGATGATGATGATGATGATGATGATAATGATGATGATGATGATGATGATGATGATGATGTTGAAGAAGACACTGTGGAAGGCGGTTAACTCGTTAAAATTCTGGCCATATAGGTTTATGACTGACGCAATTTGTGAGGTAGCAAATAGTATTGCTGCCTTTGGGTGCTTCACTTTGAATAATTATTGTCATTGCGTAAATGGACCTGCATGTACATTGTACCTGACCTGTCCAATTAATTGCTTGCGTCATTTTTTTCTAACTCATTCAGAGCATTACTTTCACTCATAGTCAGGTCTTAGCCTAGGCATAATAGGCTATTTGGCAGTGGTTACAATTATTGCCTGTTAGTTCATATCTGTGAATCGGTTTTCTTGCTGTTTCTTTAATTAATTATCTATAGAGACTAGATCGCTGCATGTCAAGTAACAATTCGTTGAACATACATTACATTACATTACATTACAGAGTTGAAATAAACATTTCAGTTATATCGACAGCATTGAACCATTCCAACACCACTGCCACATCCATTCTCCTCTTTCCGTTTTCTTTTCCATTCCCTTCCATTCCCAGTCCTATCCTCTTCTCTCTTCTCTGCTCTCCTCCCCTTTTCTCTCCTCTCCTGTCCTCTCCTTTTCTGTTCTCTCCTATCCTCTCTTCTCCTCTTCTCTCTTCTCCTCTCCTTTCCTCTCGTCCTCTCTCTTCTCCTCTCCTTTCCTCTCGTCCTCTCTCTTCTCCCTCTCTTCTTCTCTGCCTCTTTATTATCTTAAATTCATCCTTTGTCGAGTTTATTTTCATCAGTTGCTTTTCTCTGCTTAGGCCTATACATACATGTAGACCCATATAAAAACTATAGCGTGCCGCGCTGGCACCAGTTCCTACTGACTGCTGACTACATGTATATGCTTAGATGCCTAATGTGTGCGTGCGTGGTTGCGTGACAAGACAGAAATGTACAACACTTCATTCATCCTTCATTCATCCGTAACCCAGCCATCCATTCATGCGTGTCTGTACGTCTATCCCTCATCGCTGCCATTCATGCGGAATCACTCAAATATATATAGGCCTAGACGTATACAGGATTTCATCCGTTGGATAATTAATCCTGAGAATGGATTCGACTGATAGACTTTGATCCTTTGTTTATAATCTGAAGTTGATTTTTAATCGTAATAAGCTTTTTTTTATCTGAACTGTTGATATTCTCGATTGACAATTTCGGATATTT
>OX243815.1:32741206-32856206 GCA_945859605.1 Lumbricus rubellus | reverse complement strand
TTCCTCCCTTCCTTCCTTCCTCCCTTCCTTCCTTCCTCCCTTCCTTCCTCCCTTCCTCCCTTCCTCCCTTCCTCCCATCCTTCCTTCCTCCCTTCCTCTCTTCCTCCCTTCCTCCCTTCCTCTCTTCCTCGCTGCATCTTCATCTCTTGCTTCTGGGCGGATAAACGACGACGACGACTGGGAGAGTCCAAGCAAACGATGCAAGGCTGAGTTGGATGCCTGACGCATTGCATGCACATCCACAAGATGAAGCAACTGAAGATGATGATGATGAAGATGAAGATGACGAAGATGAAGAAGATCAAGATGACGAATATGATGAAGAAGAAGATGAAGATGACGAAGATGAAGATGACGAAGATGACAAAGATGATGAAGAAGAAGAAGAAGAAAAAGAAGAGGAAGAGGAAGAGGAAGAAGAAGAAGAAGAAGTAGAAGAAGAAGAAGAAGAAGAAGAAGAAGAAGAAAAAAAAAAGAAAAAGAAGAAGAAGAAGAAGAGGAAGAAGAAGAAGAAGAAGAGAAAGAAAAGAAGAAGAGAAAGAAAAGAAAAGAAGAAGAAGAAGAAGAAGAGAAAGAAAATAAGAAGAAGAAGAAGAAGAAGAAGAAGAAGAAGAAGAAGAAGAAGAAGAAGAAGAAGAGAAAGAAAAGAAGAAGATTACTGTAGAACAAGTATTTTAAAAGTCAGCAAATAATAAAAGAGGCTGATTAAAATATTGTTGAATTGGCGAAATTTGGTTTGGTAACAGTCTTGTCATCATCTGATTCCTCTCACCCTTCCATAATCTGTGGTCCAGTTGGACCAATTAAAGCAGCATAACTTGTATTGCTGTGGTAGAAACCTCTACACGTCGTTGTCCATGGTCCATGGTTCATCAAGGACAATTTGGACATCGGTTTTGGCTTGCGTACAGAATAATATCATGCCTTGATACACCGGAAAATATATGTTGCTCTTACATTACATGTGCGTCAAAAAATGCGTGGGCCGTGTGTTTTCTTCTCTTCTGAAATATACATATACAATACATGTATAGTATACTGTATACAATGCACATAAAAACGATCACTCTGCGCACCAGTATATATATGTATAATGTATCCACCCAGATTTTGTTTTTTGACTGAGCGCCGATCATTAAGCTGGACTCCTCCCTCCGCTATTTGGCTTTTGATGCTCTGAAGAATTCCGAAGAAGCTAACGTTTGTCAACGAATGAGAATATGAATAAATTGAATATTATCTATCTGATCGACGTGACGTTGCATACATTGTTCAGAGCAGACGAATAATGGCATCATCATCATCATCATCATCAGCAGCAGCAGCTGTAGCAGCATCTTCGCTAAATGTCATAGTACATAGGTCCTCTCATGGTTCTGTTGAAGTTTTGGCACGCTGCTGCGTTGCAGCTGCTGTTGCTGCTGCAGCTGCAGCAGCAGCTTATTACTACGCTGCCGCTGCTGCTTGCTATGCTGCTGCCGCTACTGTTATTGCTTGCGTTGCAGCTGTCGCTGCTGCGCCGCAGCTGCGGCTGTTGCAGCTGGCGCTGCTGTCCGCTAGCTTGGGCTGTTGATCTTAGCCTACAGATCTTGGCCTACGGATCTTGGCCTACAGATCTTGGCCTACGGATCTTGGCCTACAGATCTTGGCCTACGGATCTTGGCCTACAGATCTTGGCCTACGGATCTTGGCCTACGGATCTTGGCCTACGGATCTTGGCCTACAGATCTTGGCCTGCGGATCTTAGCCTACGCTGTTGATTATATAAGAGAGGTTTTGCCCGTGCTTCGGGGCAGACGAATGGCCTGGTGAAGAACGCCGTAAAACGCGTAGTAGCTGGCTGATGATCTGACTTGACGAGCGGTAAAACGTTTGTTGAGTGACACTGTTGTGGAGAGAGGTAAAACCCTGAATCTGTGCCTCGAGCTCGAACTTCGGCCTCTTCAGGTGCTCCTCCACGTGACTGAGGTTCGGTTTCTGACTACCGCAACCTAGCTGACGGACGAAGCTGCTTCGACGACGATCCACGGCTGGTGCTGCAGGGACCGGGACGACGGTCTTTCCTGCCCTCGACGACGGTCTGCAGTTGGTGCTGCAGGGACGGATACGAGGTCCGTCCTGACTTCGGCGACGGTCAACGGCTGGTGCTGCAGGGGCCGAGACGACGGTCTTTCCTGACTTCGACGACGGTCTGCAGTTGGTGCTGCAGGGACGGATACGAGGTCCGTCCTGCCTTCGACGACGGTCAACGTCGCTGGAGCCTGACGACGCCGGTTCGATTCCTGAACGCTTCGTGTCTACTCCGACCATTCACGCAGGCGTTATTGCCTGCTGTGCTCGACGACGCCGATTCGATTCCTGAACGCTTCGTCCATTCCCGCTGGCGCTACATAAACTGCTGCATCGACGTACAAACGCTGGCGCTATATAAACTGCTGCATCGACGTATGAACGCTGGCGCTATATAAACTGCTGCATCGACGCACGAACTCTGATTCCAGCGCTGTAGAAATTGACACAAACAGTTCGTTCTTGAAGTGCTATAGCGATTGTGGTGCTACATAAATCTCCTGAACTCTATATGATCATCGTGGTTTCTTCAATAAAAGTGTTTAAGCCTAGTAGGCTAGTCCTTGGTCTACAGCCAAGGCCGTACTGCGCGGACTGACTGAGGGTACCTTGACGACTGGGGTTGGTACTCGGCTCCTGGTGTTTTCGCCCAACCCCTGGTCCGCTACAAACTGGTCCCGCGAAGTGGGTTGACTGGAAAAACTCTGCACCGCTTCAAGCTGATTCCGCGGAAGTGGTTTTGAAAGATTCGCTGCACTTCTACGAACTGGTGAGAATTTCGACGGAACGACAACAATGTGGAATCCTCTGATCGGTGACATGGACGGAAACGCCGTTGGCTTCCCAACGACGTCTACAACAGCCGCTGGACGAGGAAGGGACCTCTTGGTCGATTACCAGGTCGAGTCCAGCCGATTCCTCGAGAAAATCGACTTCGAGGACGCACCGAAGAAGGACCGAAAAACCGTGCTGATTTCGGAAAGGGACGCGAGCAGACTGGAATCAAAAGTCCTGGAAAACGTCGGTCGCATGGTCGGCGAAAAGAAGAATCCTATGAAGCCCGGAAAATTCGATGGAACTGGATCCCTCGAGTCATTCCTGGCCCAATTCGACGTCTGCGCAAGACACAACCGATGGACTGCAGCCGATAAAGTCGACTTCTTCCGCTGCTCCTTGGAAAAGGCGGCAACGCAGCTGCTGTGGGACTTCGGAGCCAGCACCGAGGTCACGTACGAACAGCTCGTCGTGAGACTACGCCAACGCTACGGGTCGGAGGGTCAAGCTGAGACCTTCCGAGCTCAACTCTATTATCGCCGACAGCGAGCTGATGAAACCCTTGGCGATTTGCTGCACGACATCCGGAGACTCGTCGTCCTTGCCTACCCGGTCCCGTCCAACGAAACGACGGAAATTCTCGCGAAGGACGCCTTCCTTGAAGCGATCCGCGACCGGGAGCTGTCTCTCAAGGTGAGAGAACGAGAGCCGAAAACCATCGACGAGGCGTATCGAACAGCTCTACGCTTGTCCGCGTACCAACAGACGTCGGACATGGAGGATCGTCGGAGACCTGCCAACCGAGTGCGAGGGTCTCAAGAAGTCGACGCCGGTGGGCAGCTCCAGTCTCAATTGGACAGTTTCTTCGCTTCGCAACGCAAGTGGCAACAAGACATGGAAGGAAGGATCTGCCGACAGCTGGACGAACTCAGAAGCTCGCAACGGACGAGTTTCGGCGCGGAACCGACTGCTCCACGGACGGTTCCATCTACCGTTCCTACTCCTCCGTCTCCGCCCCGAGGAAACGCTTCAGGTGGTCCCGGACGCGGGATAACCTGCTTCAGCTGCGGACAGGTGGGTCACATGGCTCGCCAGTGTCGCCAGCGTCAGCAGTTCTCCAACCGAAGTGACGACGCACGCACCTTGGACCCACCGACGTCGGGACAGAATGGAACAACAGTCACGAACCATACAACGAGAGACCGAGCATCGGGTGTGACAAACAACGCGATCTACATCCGTGGAACGATCAACGGACAGCAAAGAACTTGCCTAGTGGACACTGGGTCGGAGGTAAGCCTGGTTCCCTCTGCTGATGTTGATGGTTTGCCGCACCAGCCTAGCAATCGCATTCTTTTGGCTGCTAATGGGACGCAGATTAGAGTCTTGGGTCAGATTGATGCTCCGATTAAGATTTCTAGAGGGTTTTCTATCGACACTAGTTTTCTTGTCTCTGATCAAATTGGTGAACCAATGCTTGGCATGGATTGGCTGAGGCAGCATCGTTGTCGCTTAGGTTTTGGACAGGGTGCACTTTTTATTGGTCGACGCCGCATTCCTTTGGTTAAAGGCAACGGCTCGCTTTGGTGTCGCAGGGTTATGGTGGCCGATGAGACAACTGTTCTTCCTCGTTCTCAATGTGATATACCGTGTAAAACGCAGTATCGTGATTTGACGACCTCCGCACAAGCCTGGATGACTGAGTCTAAAGAGATCCAGCCTGGGTTGCATGTTGCCAGGGTTGTGCTGGGTGACGATGCTGATAATGCTTTTATTCGTGTGGTGAACTTGAATGAACAGCCTGCCCTGTTGACAACTAACCAACTGTTAGGAGACTTACACCCCGTAAAGGTGGAGGAAGATAATGAGAGACAGACGGGTACTGCTGACGACGACTCTTTGGTCGGAAAGCTAATGGACGAAATCTCTGAGGATGTTCCGGCCGATGTGAAGGAACGACTGAAGGACTTATTGGTCGAATACGAATGTATTTTCTCGACCACTGACCATGACTTGGGGAGGACTATGATTTCTCAGCATCGAATTGATACTGGAGACTCTCGTCCGGTGAGACAACCTTTGCGTAGACAACCGCTTCCGTATCAGGCTGCTATTGACGCACAACTGGACCAAATGTTGGCTACTGGTGTGGTTGAGCCTGCTGTTAGCGAGTGGGCAGCTAATGTGGTCCTCGCTAAAAAGAAAGATGGTTCCTTGAGATTTTGCATTGATTACCGGAAACTGAACAATTTGACTCGGAAGGATTCTTACCCTCTTCCTAGAATTGATGCCTGTCTTGATGCTTTGTCGGGCGCTGGGTGGTTCAGCACTTTGGACTTGCGCAGCGGGTACCATCAGGTCATGATGAATCCAGGTGACTCCGATAAGACTGCTTTTATCACTCGGCGAGGGACTTTTCGGTGGCGGGTCATGCCTTTTGGCTTATGTAACGCCCCGGCTACCTTCCAGTGGCTTATGGATATCGTTTTCTCTGGGTTGAACTTTGAATTATGTCTTGTGTACTTGGACGATGTCATCATCTTTAGCAGTACTGCGGAACAGCACTTGGACAGATTGGGTCAAGTTTTTGCGAGGCTTAAAGATGCTAATTTGAAATTGAAGCCTAGCAAGTGCCATCTGTTCAGACGCACGGTATCCTTTCTTGGACATATAGTGACTGCTGACGGGATATCTGTCGATCCATCCAAAGTACAGGCAGTAACCGAGTGGCTTACGCCCAGATGCTTAAAGGAGGTACGGGCTTTCGTAGGATTGTGCTCCTACTACCGTAAATTCATTCGGGGTTTCTCTTTGGTCGCCGCCCCTTTGTTTGCTTTGACGAGGAAGGACCAGCCTTTTCTGTGGGGAAACGACTGCCAGGATGCTTTCGACCGATTAAAGGAAGCGCTGACCATGGCTCCAGTACTTAGCCTACCGGTTGATGACGCTGCTTACACTCTGGACTGCGATGCCTCTGACGTCGGAATTGGTGGGGTACTTTCCCAGAATATCGACGGCGAAGAACGGGTGATTGCATATGGTAGTCGGTTGTTTTCCGCGGCCGAGCGCAACTACTGCGTTACCCGAAAGGAATTGCTGGCCGTGGTAAACTTCACCCAAGTCTTTCGTCAGTACCTGTTGGGTAGGCGGTTTACCCTCAGAACAGACCACGCCGCGCTGAGATGGCTGCAGCACACTCCGGACCCGATTGGTCAACAGGGACGATGGCTAGAGAAGTTAGCCGAGTTTGACTTCGTCATACTGCATCGACCTGGACGCAAGCATGGAAACGCCGACGCCTTGTCCAGAAAGCCGTGCCGACAGTGTCATTGGGAGGAAGCTGATGTAACGGACCACTTCGTGCGAGAGGTAATTGAGATCTCAACGGAGAATGACGGCACGACTGACATCGGGAAATCACAGAAAGAAGACTCCGTCTTAAGCCTGGTGAGATCATGGCTGAGCGAAGGGATGCCGAGCCTGCAGGAAATTCTGCAGGAGGAAGAGGCCGTTAAGGTCTATTGGCACCAGCGGGACGCGTTGTACGTGAAAGATGATGTGATCTACCGACGGACGCCGGACGAGCTGGAGCAAGTACTTGTGCCAAAGGATCTTCGAGAAGACTACTTGAGGCTGGCGCATACTGGCGTGACAGGTGGACATCTGGGCATTCGTCGTACTCGATGGCAGGTTCGAAGACGTGCCTATTGGGTCGGATGGTCCGGAGACGTAAAGAGGTTCTGTCGACACTGCGACGGATGCTGCCGGTACCGACGGGGCGCGCTGCAAAGACAAGGCCCTCTGCAGCCCGTGACCTGTGGAGAGCCGTGGGAGCGAGTGAGCGTGGACGTTACGGGCCCGCATCCGAGAAGCAAGAAGGGGAACGTCTACATCCTGACTATGATGGACAACTTCTCGAAGTTCGCCGAAGCTGTTCCGATGACCAACCAGGAGGCGACCACGGTGGCAAAAGCGCTAGTGGAAACAATTGTCGTCCGTTATGGGGCGCCGCTCCAGATTCTGACGGACCAAGGGAGGAACTTCGAGGGACATGTGTTCCAGGAAATGTGTCGACTCTTGGAGGTGGACAAAGTCCGGACGTCGAGCTATCGACCGCAAAGCAACGGTATGATTGAGAGGTACCACCGAACGCTCAACTCGATGTTGGGAAAAGTGGTGAGCGAAAATCAGCGAGACTGGGACGAACATCTCCCGTACGTGACGGCAGCCTACCGCGCCTCGATCCACGACGTGACGGGCTTCTCGCCAAACTACCTGGTCTTCGGAAAAGAGAACCGGGCACCGCTGGACCTCGTTTATGGACCGCCCGAAGGAACCGACGAGGGTGGACTCACCTATTCAACCTACGTGGCCGACCTGGCGGAGAAATTCGAGAAGGCGTACGGCACTGCGCGGAAAAGCCTCAAGAAGAGCGCCGAGAGACGCAAGCACAACTACGACTTGCGAGTGCGCCCTGCAAAGTTCGAGGAAGGTGACTGGGTCTACTACTTCAGCCCACGGAAGTTCGTCGGACGCAGCCCGAAGTTTCAACGTAACTTCACGGGTCCATTCCGGATTGTGCGGGCGTGTGGTCCGGTCAACTACCTCCTCCAAAAGTCGCCGAAGGCCAAGTCCTTCGTATCACACGTTGATAAACTTCGCCACTGCTACGGGAGAACGAAAGGAGAGTGGAGCGAGCCGACTGCGGAGCGAGCAACTTCCAGAGATCGACATGGTGGAGTCATCGACGGCGCAGCCCTTCCGGCGGTTGATCAATCAAGGAACAGAGCGTCTGGAACCGAAGAAAGTTTGCACGACGAAAACTCCGACGAAGCAGGGGTTGGTCCCGGTCGACCACACCGTACCACTCGTCGACCAGTCCGGTTCCAGTAGACGGCGTGTAGGTTCCGCGCACGACGACACAGGATGTTGTGAGTGAATGACGGTAAAAGATTCCCATTTTTGGCTAAAGGCCTTTTCTTTTATCGCCAAAACGAGGGGGGAATATCTTTTTATTCTTTAACGAGGCAAAAATTTTATTGCAAAAGTATCATTATTTTAAATTGTGAAAAGAACCCTTTTCTTTTTATGAATCTTCTTTTTGGTAAACAGGAACCATTTCGTTTTTATTGGAAAAGGAAACATTTTCCTTGCGAAAAGCACCATTTTTATGAGCAGTTCTATTGTAGAAATGCAGTATTATTATTATTTTTATCTGTCCCCAGATGGACTGTTATAGGCCTAATGCTTCGTGTAAATCGGTTGATTAATCGTGTGGTTATTCGTGGTTAGCTGCATGAGATTCTGTTGTTAATCGTTTAATTAATCGCACAATTAATTGCGATTATTTGCATGCAGGCTTCGCTAAGTTCACATTTTGATCGTTTATTTTGATATTGGTGCCAGAGCAGGAATTAATGTGTTTAGAGGACAGTCTCTCGTAGGTGGCTCTGTGCAAATTGATGGTTTAGGGTTGTAGGTTAAAATTGTGCTTTAAATTCGTATGTGACTCGTGTATTGATTTGATTGCTTGCATATCGAATTATTTGTATCGCACCGTTGTAAGTTGCGTACCTGTAACAGTTAGTGTAAACGTAGGGCTTAATGTACTAGACATTTATGTATAATGACCCGAGTGAGGGTATTTTCTATTTAATTCTGTTTAATTCTGTGGAAAAAAAAGAAGGAAGGGGGTTGTGCGCAAACGGCACATCGCACCCAAAACAGAGAAAAAAAGAAAGGGGGTTGTGCGCGAACAGCACTTCGTACCCGTAACAGAAAAAAAGGGAGAAAAAAAGAGAGAACGGGGGTTGTGCACGAAACGGCACTCCGCACCCAATTGAAATAAGAAGAGAAATTGTGGACCACTATGTGGCACAATTTAATTGAGGGACTTATTTGTCCGGGTTTGCGAAACCCAATCGGGTATTTTCTGTTTTGTTTTGATAAATCGTCTGTGATCTTGTTTAGTCGGAATTATTTTTGTCACTGAATGTATAGTACACGTCGTGGCGTTTGCTTGTAACTGTTGCCGTATGGACCTAAGTAAGGCCTGTTACATATTATACTGTTATGGGACTTAATTGTCCGGATTTGTGAAACCGATAGGATATTTTTGTTTTGTTTTGATGACGCAGTCTGAGTTTTATGTCGCTTGTCTGCATTATTTTTGTAACTGGACCATATTATACGTGCTGTGATGCTGTAACACCAACGTTATTTAAATTTGTTCACAGTAGCCTGTTAATTGTGACTGGCAAATATTACACGCTACCGTTTAATATTAATTATTCTTTAATGTGCACGTTGGATCACGTGGTTCTGTAACGTTGTTTGACGGCCGACCTGATGTGTGCACGCGTTGTTTAATGAACATTGTCTGTTATACCGTCGTAATATTTTCACTAATGTAATTGACGGCTATAGCGACTGTCACTACGTTCATTTATGTGCGCTATATTAATGTTTCGCTTGCTAAGGCTTATCGGCTCATTATGTGATTGCTTACGTGGTCCTATGTTGTGCATTCAAGCCTAAAAAAATTTTTTCCCCTCTCTAACGGGCCAATATTGTCCGTTTATTTATTTTTATTTTGCGTGGCTTTCCTCCCTCAGTGCGGGCACCTACTTGCCCCGAGGGGTCCTCGGGAATTTGGTCAGGGGGGGTGTTGAAGTTTTGGCACGCTGCTGCGTTGCAGCTGCTGTTGCTGCTGCAGCTGCAGCAGCAGCTTATTACTACGCTGCCGCTGCTGCTTGCTATGCTGCTGCCGCTACTGTTATTGCTTGCGTTGCAGCTGTCGCTGCTGCGCCGCAGCTGCGGCTGTTGCAGCTGGCGCTGCTGTCCGCTAGCTTGGGCTGTTGATCTTAGCCTACAGATCTTGGCCTACGGATCTTGGCCTACAGATCTTGGCCTACGGATCTTGGCCTACAGATCTTGGCCTACGGATCTTGGCCTACGGATCTTGGCCTACGGATCTTGGCCTACAGATCTTGGCCTGCGGATCTTAGCCTACGCTGTTGATTATATAAGAGAGGTTTTGCCCGTGCTTCGGGGCAGACGAATGGCCTGGTGAAGAACGCCGTAAAACGCGTAGTAGCTGGCTGATGATCTGACTTGACGAGCGGTAAAACGTTTGTTGAGTGACACTGTTGTGGAGAGAGGTAAAACCCTGAATCTGTGCCTCGAGCTCGAACTTCGGCCTCTTCAGGTGCTCCTCCACGTGACTGAGATTCGGTTTCTGACTACCGCAACCTAGCTGACGGACGAAGCTGCTTCGACGACGATCCACGGCTGGTGCTGCAGGGACCGGGACGACGGTCTTTCCTGCCCTCGACGACGGTCTGCAGTTGGTGCTGCAGGGACGGATACGAGGTCCGTCCTGACTTCGGCGACGGTCAACGGCTGGTGCTGCAGGGGCCGAGACGACGGTCTTTCCTGACTTCGACGACGGTCTGCAGTTGGTGCTGCAGGGACGGATACGAGGTCCGTCCTGCCTTCGACGACGGTCAACGTCGCTGGAGCCTGACGACGCCGGTTCGATTCCTGAACGCTTCGTGTCTACTCCGACCATTCACGCAGGCGTTATTGCCTGCTGTGCTCGACGACGCCGATTCGATTCCTGAACGCTTCGTGTCTACTCCGACCATTCACGCAGGCGTTATTGCCTGCTGTGCTCGACGACGCCGATTCGATTCCTGAACGCTTCGTCCATTCCCGCTGGCGCTACATAAACTTCTGCATCGACGTACAAACGCTGGCGCTATATAAACTGCTGCATCGACGTATGAACGCTGGCGCTATATAAACTGCTGCATCGACGCACGAACTCTGATTCCAGCGCTGTAGAAATTGACACAAACAGTTCGTTCTTGAAGTGCTATAGCGATTGTGGTGCTACATAAATCTCCTGAACTCTATATGATCATCGTGGTTTCTTCAATAAAAGTGTTTAAGCCTAGTAGGCTAGTCCTTGGTCTACAGCCAAGGCCGTACTGCGCGGACTGACTGAGGGTACCTTGACGACTGGGGTTGGTACTCGGCTCCTGGTGTTTTCGCCCAACCCCTGGTCCGCTACAGTTCCACCAATTAATTGCTTTCAGCTTTTGTCTCAACCAGTTCTGCGTCTTCTTTTATAATACCAATTCCATCCAGTCATGGATGGAATTGGTATTATAAAATATCCCTGCTGCAGTATCCGCCGATTTACAGCCGTTCATTATTAAAAAGCAGCCCGCACCAAATAATTATTATCTCTAATTATATATGCAGACGAACATGACTGCAAGAGCAGCAGTGATTTTTTGTGATGGACATTTGAGTCCACGTGTGGTATAGGCACTAACTGACTAACCAATGATCACTCATTAAAAACGTTTATAGAAGGCACTGTTTAATCTGTCTCAGTGGCAAAACTAGCAGAATAAAAATTCAACTGTGTTCTTACGAATTACTTTAGATGGCAACTATCACTCTAAGACTCTAAGTTTTCATTAAGCATTGATTCCGATATGCATAGTTACAACTGATTGAAATTAATTACTTGCTGTTACTTTGAAATGCAGCATTTTATTGCTAAATTTCTCGGTGGTTGCTCTTTAGTCACTCACCGTGAAGTCAACAAATAAGGTGCAGGCCTAATTAGTGCCAATGTGAATTGCATGTGTAAGCTTATAATATTATAGGCCTACTTGGACTTCATTTAATCTCACTTAACTTTGTTTAGCTTAGCCAATGTATAAATGTAGATTGATTGCGTTAAGCCATTAGCTGTGAGTATAAGACTTCTTTGAAGAAGTATACATGACATGTGACCGCCGCTGCCTTCGAGACTCTGCTGGCTTTCAAGCACAATCAGTCGCCGTGTCTAACACTTGTCTTTTTCTCTCTCTGACAATTTACACGGTTGTTGCTGTTGCTGCTGTTATTGTTGTGGACCAGCTGCAGAGTAAAGGAGGGACCGACCGACGACGAATACTAATCAGCGAATCAGCGAAGATAAGAGTATAAGACACAGTCGTCGTCGTATACATGTACTGTAGTCGAGTGACGATGATGTTACGAGGCAACTGCATTTATCAACGACAACCAAATAAGACGGTGTATAATGATGATGATGTCCCACCGAAGACGAAGGTAGAGATGGATTCGCAGAAAGAAGACGATTCATCAATGACCATCCTCCTCATTCTCATGACCTCCTCCTCCTCCTCCTTCTCATCCTCCTCATCCTCATCCTCATCCTCCTCCTCCTCCTCCTCCTCCTTCTCCTCCTCCTCCTTCTCCTCCTCATCCTCATCCTCATCCTCGATAGGCGACTGAAGGCTGCTGCAGGGACTCTTGAGAATGGAGAGACAGACGTCGACCGGCGGAACCATCCTGGGAAAGATTTCGCTTCGAATCCTAGGATCGTCGTCGTCGTCGTTATCCGATGTATTTAAACGTGCAATGCTTTCTTGCCGCCATTCGATGCCATTCGATGCCGCTTGAGTTCAGACACACGGAGGAGGAGGAGGAGGAGGAGCAGGAGGAGGAGGAGGAGGAGGAGGAGGAGGAGGAGGAGGAGGAGGAGGAGGAGGAGGAGGAGGAGGAGTCAATTGGAATTGTAGCTGGTGACACATCTGATGGTTTGTCTGTTTGCTTGTATGCGCACTTGTTATAGCGTCCCTCAAGCTCTAGCTACTCAGAGGCGCTCCCGAATGCAGAGCGGACACTGCATCGGAATTTCACGCCGAAGCACTGAGCAATTGTGAGTGAAGGACTTGCCCATGGCAGGGTCCTTTTTGTTCTCACGTGACCTCGTTACTTCAAACTGAAGAAACAACTTGTTTTAGGCTAGTTCTTACAACTTAAGTTCAAACCAAATGCGAATTGGTCTGAATAGCAAATAGCGAACAGGTCTAGACCTGTAAATTATAATAGCCATAATAAAAAATTATCTGTTCTAGATTCGCCAGTGCACCAAACGGTCAATTTGTTAGTCTTACGCTTAAGAGTTAGAATAAATTCTAAGGATCTCGAAATCCGGTAAATTCTCTGGATGAACAACTTAGACACACGTACGAACCGACCAAAGAATTATCACGCAAATAAGAAAAATAAGCGATGCGTTCAAATCGCAATGATTGCATAGTGAAATGTTGGTGTAAACGTCCGCTTCAAATTAGAATAGTTTTCTATTAACTAACATCTAATTCTAATCAATGCAATGCAATCGTATTTATAGCATTGACAACAAAACGCAAAGCAACAACGCGAAATCGCTGTGTAATAACACGCTACGTGTCAGCCAACGTTTGGCACACAACACAATGTCATGTACAGCCTATGTGCTACAGTGGGTTTCTGCAACAGCAATTATAATTTCGTCGCCTGACAATTTTCTTCGCGTATATCCACTTTTAAGAATTCCGAGATAATCGAGGTTGACGTTTTGGCAGAACTTTACGGAAAAACAGAAATTCGGACCAATAAACGTCAGTCACAGACATCACTTTACCGCGGACAGTCATGCTAGTGAATCGTAAACAATGCATTTGCAAAAATTAACTTTTACCATTGTCTTAAAAAAAAATTAAAATTTACCAAGTGGATTTACATAAATTGCAAGTCATCCTGACAAAAAAGACATGAAATGATAAAATAAAGCGGATATGGAGACTATGAGCCCTGGAATCATGACAGATTAAAACGCTATGGCTACAATGGGGAAATCCAAAAATTGTATACAATTGGAAGTCAACACTCTAAAGTCTTAAACCATGGCTAGGCTATCATCATTGAAAAATGAAAAAGCTTATCATGACACTATGGAAATTCAAATAGACTAAGCTTAAGTTAAAAGAAAACTAAGAGTAGGCGATGTATTTATTGAAGTCTTAAACCTTCAAAAATGAAATTTTTGACATGACGGTTTCAAGTGTTAGCCTACCATTACAGTGTGGAAATTTGAATTTTTTTTAATAATTGGAGGAGACAGTTTTGATGCCTCAAGCCACCACTATCAGCACTGAAATGATGAACAATTTCGTTAAAAATGACCCCTATTATATGCTACCATTGCAGTGTAGGAAATTCAAACGTTTTCAACATTGGGGAGGGAAACATCCTTCCAAACCCTTTCGGCAATTCGGCTTCGGCGATCGTCCTTCGGCCGCTCGTTTGTTTCCACCCCCCCCCCCCCAATATAGGATCCAAGTCTCCGTCTGTGTTTAAGATCAATATTTCTTTTCGGCTACTGCAGCAACAGGATATTTCGCAGTGGTGAATTTTAATGATATATTTGGAATTGTACAACTTTTCTACTTGCCTATTAAGCATACCATTTTAGGCATATTTAGCCATAGGTAGAGCTGAGCCATATTGCGTCTTGATTTTGCTTAGACCCTTAATGCTCCTAAATTCCGTGTTCTTTGCTCAAACATTTGCGTTTGAAATTCATCACAGAATTAAAAGTCAGGCAATATGACACTCTATCGGTCAATTACAGTCTCTTAATGACCATCCAAATATGCAAACAATCGTATTTTTGACCCCTCCCCCGTGCATTTTGTTGACACCCCCATATCCTATTGTCTTTGCTATTATCCTATTAGCCTAATGTACACTGTCTGTGTCCCAATAAATCGAGACCCCTTTTATAATGTGAATAAAACAGGCAAATCTTAATCGAATTTCAAAATTTTAAAACTGTTTTTTTCCTGAGATAATTATCTTACATTGATTCAAATACGAAGTTTCTGGCATGAATATTGACGTCACAATTACGTCATTTGCATCAGAGAATTCCAATGTTAAGTACCGAAAAAGTTGTGTTCGGTATACTTAACATATGAATTCTCTGATACAAATGACGTAATTGTGACGTCAATATTCATGCCAGAAACTTCATATTTGAATCAGTGTAAGATAATTATCTCAGGATAAAAACAGCTTTAAAATTTTGAAAATCGATTAAGATTTGCCTGTTTTATTCACATTATAAAAAGGGGTCTCGATTTATTGGGACACCAGTGTATATGTCATAATCAGACATTTATTTGGCATGCATACATTCGGCCGAACCTTTCCCCCCTTACGCAAATCGCCTAAATTCCGTGATCCCTCCCCTCCGTGCATACGTAATAAAAGAACAGATTCTCATAAAAATTTAAGTCGGCGAAAATGGGGGGGTTGGTTCTCCCACTCCAAGTGGGGGGGGGGTTAGACGCCACTGTATGGACCTAATAGGCCTACTATTTTGTAGGAAAGAAGGTTTTGTTCCCTGGATATAGGCCTAGGGTATACGACACTATAATAAAACGAAGTGAGCAGTGAATTGATTGTTGTATCTCCTTGTCGTCCAATCAACGAAGACCTTTCTCTGGACATAGTCTACACTCTACAGTAGGCCTAATGTAGACCGTACTACATTGCAAGTAGGCCTGTAGACCTAATAATTATTGTACGACGTCGATTATTCTGGATTAATTTTTGTTTCGAGCAGAGGTAAATTCTTGACTGAAATTTCCTCTGCGCATGTATACGGTTAGCAGTGCATAGCTAGACTGTAGATTACCATCAGCTCAGTACATTTTGGGCTAATCTTATAGGCTGAGTTGCACGTCGTTCTAGATAATTTACGTGGCCACAACTCTCGTATATACAATGCAAATTTTTCGCAGCTGGATTTGCTGACGGTCTTACTTGACTCGACTTCCACTCCTTATGATAAGCCGCAGTTGACTTATTTCGTGCTTGTGATAAAATGAGTCGAGTGAAGTCAGTTTTTATCACGCTGCAGGCAATGCTACTCCATGGCGTTAAGCTCCCTTTATTAGGTTCATTTTATGCTCACATTTCATAGATGCAAAGCCGAAAGCGGCCAATAATAGTAGACTATCAGTCTATATCACATTGGCTTTTCACAATTTCTGTTTTATTGGCTGACCTAAATATGTTCTCACATCCGATGTATAGCAGCGCAGCAGTCACTAGCTCTATAGATCATCTACATGTAGACATCTGTAAACCTCTCCATTTCTTTGTCTACCAGACTTTTCAGCTGATATGTGTTTCCTGTCGACCTTTGGATGTTTAACCTCAAAGGTCAACTTAACCTCGTTCTTCATAGAAATGCCTTCGTAACGCTGTCGATTCTTTTAATCCTGCTGCACGCAGATATTAGCCTACGTCATCGTGCAAAATTAACTTTTCATTTAAATTATTCTCAATGTCAATTTAATCACTTATACCTATGTGAATATTATTATCGAAGAATTGAACTTATGATGTCTGAATCGACTGATACGGTAGCAAAATAAAATCACAGGTCAGAGGACAGTGAATTCACGACTGGGACGACACAGACAAATCTTTCACGATGACTCAACAATTATTGTTTCTTGTTGTTTCGGGACATGGGTGTCCGTGCGCTTTAGAGGAGGGTGCACGGGGCGAGAGGGGTCACTTCCTTGCCTGGAAATTGGAACCTATATAAACTAGGTCTACCTTTTCTTGCAAATTTCGCTTTAAAGCACCAAAGATACACTAGGGACTAGGCGAAACAGAGAATTTTGCATTCAGGAGCCTCTCTCCAGTTTAGGCCTACATCTCGTTCATTAACTACATTGGTCTTGCTCTTGGTGTTAGGCCTACTCCCGAAATATGGGCACCCGCATATATTTTTCGCAGGTGCATGGGCAAAACACAGCGCAAGGTCACGTTCAAATCTTTTAGCAAGGGCTTGAAAATGCATAACAGGCAGCTAAAATATGGAAGTTTTGCCATAAGCAATTAAATTTTCCGTGACAGTTCCCATGACTCACACTTAGCAACAAATTCGCGTGCAATCTGTGAGACACCAACACTGTCTAGACTTTAGACAGTCACGCTAAATTATTCAAACGCTTTTGACTCAAACTGTTCTTTAGGTACGTACGTCTTGAGACGCCTTAATGCTGAGTAGCTACATTCATAATATTCAAATCAGTGTTGAAACACATTTGCAGCAGTCGGTGGCAGAGTTGGAGGGACTGTCCTAACCTTCTTGTCAGAAGTTAAGGGGATCCTCCCAAGCCTATCAGAAGTTGGGAACGCGTCCCACGGGTGCCATAGGCATAGGGTGGTTGTGCCTGTGATGGTCCATTAGGTTCTTTGTTTGATGGCCGGTATTTTAGCTTTGGTAAAAGTCCGTTAAATCGTATCGTTAATCATTGCATGCCGTTGTTGTCTTCCCGCTCCCTTCTTGCAAGAGAATCGATTATGGCCTAAGGGTTCTACTACGACACCACATCTATTATGTGTGTGTTCTTCACATAGCGGTTGCCGACTGGCAACTGCTATTCTTTGCACCTCTCCTGATGTCCGAAATCCTACTGTTGTTATGAGAATTGCATGAAGCCAATCTCCTGAATGTGGCGATTTGTTCATTAGCACGTTATCTTTTCTATTATTATTGTTATTATTTTTTTGCCCTGAGGTAGGCTACTTCGTTCCCTCAGGGACTTATAACTTATAAAAGCAATGTCTTTATTCTGGAACGATTTGTTATTATTGTTAGTAATATTATTATTATTGCTATTATTTATTATTATTATTATCATTATCATTGTTATTGCTATTATTATTATTATTATTGTTGTTGTTGTTATTATTATTATTATTATTATTATTATTATTATTATTATTATTATTATTATTATTATTATTATTATTATTATTTTCCTCCTCCTCCTCCTCCTCCTCCTCCTCCTCCTCCTCCTCCTCCTCCTCCTCCTCCTCTGTCTCTGACAAGGCGAGGCTCAACTTCTTATAAGCCTTCAGCAGTGCGTCACAACCATCTCTTCACATAATGATAATATTGTAGCGTTTGCGTATAACTAGACGCTACGGAATTTTAGTTGCAATATTATATTATATATTTTTGGATCCCTTGGTATTTTCGTGGTCTGATATATATATAATATTATTATTTTTGGAGCTGCATTCGGTGACCTAGATAATATTGGTGACCTAGATTTTAATGTTGATTTCGATTTTGACGCGAATTGGAGCGTTCTCTGACGTAGGCAGGTCGCTGCCGCTGCCGTGGCTAGTTTTATTGATCCGTATTCGTGTGATTCTCTCACGGTATCGGCCTTTGGCGGCTCGCACGCAGCGACGGCCAAACGAGGAGGGGAGGCAGACTGAGTCGTCGATCGTGCAGTCGCGCATACACGCAGCGAGGCAGAGGCAGTAGTCGCTGATACATTGAAACAGATAGAGAAGGACAAACGCGAGGGCATGGAGCGACGGCCAGAAGAGTGTCACCGACCGGTCCAATCGCGCGTACAGGCAGAGATACCGACGCAAACGTCGCTGGTGCATAGAAACAGACAAAGAAGGACATGTCCGCGTGTGGTCTGTGTACGTCGATATTTGCTCTCGCCGTCACACGGTTTGACTGCGCATTGGAAGTCTTCCATTAAGGCCTTCGTGTGTTGAACTGAAAGGTTGAATCGGTGCGCTCCGTGTCGACGTGACCTGAGACAGGGAGGCAACGCGAAGCACGTGTGGCGGTCTTCTTGTGCGCATGCGCAAGCGTCACCCCTAGGAAGGTTATATAAGAGGGACGCGCAGAGTTGCGGCAGATTCACGACGGACTTTGACGAGGATAGACGTGTAGCTCTGGAGAGCAAGTTACAAAATCGGAGTTTGATTATTTCAGAAACGTGCTAGTTTATTTAAGTCGGCGTGGATTCGACGTCTGAGTTATTGCGTTGTCACGCTTGTTCTTCACGGATTCTGTACAAGAATTCTAAAAACCGGCAAGGAGCCGTTTGCACTGCGGTTTTGTGTTACGAGCGAATCGTCAGCGACGTGGTTCTGTTTCGCATCTTCGTAAAGGAGTTAAGTTCTTCGTTCGGGTTTTCGATCTTTCTGTCGTTTGGATCGAAACCACTCGGGTTTTCCAGAATTTCTTCTGTCGTCGATATCTTCTGCGCAGTTAGCCTACGGGCGTCAATCTATTATTAATATATCTTTTCGTGGATTCCCTGTTCTCGACGTGCCAGTTCGGTCTTAGCGACACCTCAGCGTCGGGCTTGGCGGATTCTTCCGAGCCTCATTTCATCGACGCAAGTCCCGGATTCGACGCCGCATCTGCGCCTTTCCTCGCATAACGCCGTCCTAGTCCTGTGTCTCTAGTAGAAGGTACAATTTTACTTGGGTTTTCAATACGAAATTCATTTTGGTCGTTTAGGCTGATAAATTAAGATTGGCATCTAAGTACAAAATTGGGGATTCATTTTGTCTGCTCCGATTGAGGTCTGTTTGAATTGTGTTGCATATTATTATCAGTTGCTTTAAACTGTAAACTGTTGATTAACATTGCGAATAATTATTGAATGGTTCTGATAATAATAAGATTCATTGATTAAACCTTCGGATTTAATTCTTGCTAGTCTTAGGAAGTGAAATTATCGAAACTTATATAGCGCCATGGAGCAGAGCAGAACGTCAACTCCATCGCAACCTTCCAGACCACCCTCTGCATTTGAGATGGGGATATTGCTTGAGGCAATGCAGTCAAACGCCAAGTCTATAAAAACTGATGTTCAGGAGGCTATCTCTTCAGTGAAAACTGATGTACAGTCTAATACTATGGCCATGACTTCTATACAGGCGTCTATACACGACACACAGGAAGCTATTTCCTTCGTACAAACTAACGTGGAAGAGGCAATTGCCTCGGTACAGAATAATGTCAGAGAGGAAATCTCAGCAGTGCATTATAAGGTAAGAGAAGCTCTGACGGAAGTCGTGGCTCGCATTGAACGGTTAGAATCGCCCATACCAACGCAGAAATCTGTTGTGAGTTCGAACCCTGGTACCTTCACCACTGCAATTACTGTAGACGCTCCTTACCACTCGACCATCGGCCTGGAAGAGAGTTCGGGTGCTAGGCCCAAAGACTTTGCCTTACCGCCCAACCCTGGTATATTGCGGAGGAGCGAGCGACTGTTGAGTAAAGCTCCGATTTCATACAAAGCGGTAGGAGCCCGAGGGGCTTGGCCGCCTCAGACCGGACGGAGTTCGAACCCGGGAGCCACCGCCTCCCTTCCTCCCTCTATCTCTCTAGACTACGACTCACAACAGTACGCGGTCCCCTCACACGTTGGACCGGAAGTGGCGACTCCGGGAGTGTACGCGGGGGCGGGCGTTACAATATTATATTATTATATTTATTATATGATGATTATATAATGATAACAATGCAGTAAGTCGTCGTCGCGGTCTAATGAGTCTCAGGAGAGCAATTATTAGCACAACAACGACGACGACGAGTGCAGCCGAACAGCAGATCACAGATTATATTCTTCGAAACACACATTATTGGAAATAGAAGATTTTCTGCTCACATTATTATCCTTAAAATGAGCTACATAACAATCATAGACAGCTGCAATCGAATCCAAACACAGAGAGAAGACAACTATATCCGGTCATGTGACTCAGTCAGTTAAACGTCGTCTGTCAGTCGTTGCTCGTTGAAATAATAATTACACATGTGATTCAGAGATATCATCATTATATCATTATATTATGGTTACCTAATCGATTTGATGAGAATCAATTATGTTATCGATTAGACAGTTAGGCCCTATGCTTATGCTATGGCTAGGGCACTGCCTGCACTGCAGCCTATGTGCGACTGCTACAATGTATGTCTAGCTGTGACTACCAGGTACCCTTAGTTTATGGAATTTCCTTCTGCTTTGCTTGCAGTCTGTCTTGTGCTCATGCAGCTAATTTGCGTCGAGTACATTAACAACGTGAATAATGCATGGAGTCTGTGTTTTCCGGCGCCACTCCATCTAGCTGCACGGCATGCATGCTACAGTTGCTACACCCTAGAGAGAAGGATGCGATGTGCAAAGAGACGCTCCGTGTGAATTCGGGGATGGTGGTGGAAATGCGGGAAGAAGTGTTTTTCTTGACGCTGACGGTCGAGACCGTAAATCACAAACGGGGCAGAAGAACCGGTTTTAACGCTGAATTGATAAGGCTGCATGGGTGTCTTGAACCCACCGTCTCTCTTATAACACGCAATCGATTACACAGAAAAGCATCAAGCGTATACCATGGTCAAACTGCAAGACGTCTTGCCAGTGAAGTGCTACAGACAAGGACGCTCGCAGATATTTTAGTAGGAAGTGCAAGGCACAATGATCACGGTTACATTTTTAGCAGAGCTTGAAAATGCAAAAACAGGAAATTATTAACATTGATATTTTCTATAAAAGGTTTTTAAATGTAAATTTCTCTGTTTCACTTCGTATATCATTGTAGGCCTATGCATAGTGTCTGTTTCAGTGTGAAGGAATTTGCCAAAAACTCAAAATTAGTATACACATAATTATAATAGTGTAAAATAGGTGCAAATATTCGAGGTAGCAAGTTCCCCTCTTGCCCCAGTGTGCGGGCGACCATGGCTGCAGATATGACCCCAATCAGAACAGCAATATTGTCAAGATCTGCCTAGAATACGCTATCAACAAAATGATTGTGAAGGACTTTCGTCGTTAAAAAACAATCCGACTTCTATCGACTCGCACGTCTCACAGCGCAGCGAAGTCTTGCTTAGAACTTAGCGAAGTCTTGCGTGTTGTTAATTATAAACAAGAAGCAATTATTCACCGACACAGATAAACCTAATTCATCGGCGTATAATAATTATAGGCTTATAGTTTCTAAACACGAGAACCCATCAGCAATGTTAACAACAAAAAACCATCAGCAGAGTCTATAGCCTAATAGACTCTCGTCACTCGATCCCTGTTAGTGTGGTGCTCATTCCACATTTCATCAGCTCAGAGTCTCAGACCACTTTACAGATGTATCACGGTGAAAATTAAAAAGAAGGAGAGTAGAAAATTAAGCGATCGGTTTGCATGTAACTATGATGTAAGGCAAATGTTGATCGAATAGTAGAACATTGCGACTAAATAAACTCTCTTCACTACAATAGCCTATAAATATATAATTCGACAACCGTTTGTATGTGCACTTGTTATAGCGTTCCTTCAAGCTCTCGCTACTCAGAGGCGCTCCCGAATACAGAGCGGACACTGCATCGGAGTTTCACGCCGAAGCGCTGAGCAATTGCAAATGAAGGACTTGCTCAAGGTCCATACACGGCGGCTTGAGGTGGATTCGAACCTTCAACTTTCGGCTGCAAGGTAACGAACATACCCACTACACCACTGCGCTCCACGAACCGCTGTTCAACCACATCGCTATAGTATAACCTTCAATAATATATAATATATGTAATTATATATATTATATTGTATTGTATAAAAAAATATATTATATGGTCTGCATTTACTTATATATATATAATCATATACGTAGGCCATCGAAGCAATCAGAGAAAGAACATTATAACATTTAAACTTTTAAACACATCAGGTTCAATACAATAATAACAACGCGATTTTCTCATGCGGAAATGCATCAGTAAAAACTAAAAATGCTATTATATCTCATGAGCAAATACATTAGCAACAACGCCATTATCTTATGTTTGCGCAAGTTATAAATTGATTGCAGGCGGTAAGAAATCTCTCTCTATTGATGACATTCTCTTCCTGGTCCTGCTCCTCAATCGCCTGAGTATAATCACCTCTGACACTCGCCATGGCACCGAGTTAAGCGCCTCCAACTCACTATCATGCCTCTGTACATGTAGGCTACGTGTGTATTTTGGAAGGATTAAACAGACCGAGTATAATAAGTTTATACTCACACATTGCAGTGAGTCATGTAACTCCTCGAAGATTCAAATGTTGGAGATCGGTTGATGAAAATGCGAGCACATCACCAGCACCACCACCATCAGCAGCACCACCACCAGCAGCAGCAGCAGCAGCAGCAACGGTGCCGGCGGCGGTGACGGAGACTGCGTCGGATGCAACGGATGCTATCACTCATCCGCCACACACAGACATTCAACTGTCGTCAAGGAGAAGGAGGACGAGGAGGAGTAGGAGGAGAAAAAGAAGGAGGACGAGGAAGGGAAGAGAAGAAGGAGGAGGAGGAGGAAAGGAATAAGAGGAGGAAGAGAAAAAGGAAGGGGAGAAGGAGGAAGGGAGGAGGAGAAGGAGGGAAGAGGTGGAGAAGGAGGAGAGGAAGAAAAAAGGATGAAGAGGAGGAGGAGGATAGAAGGAGGAGGAGGAAGAAAAGGGAGGAGGTATGGGAGGAGTACGAGGAAGAGGAGAGAGGAAGGGGAAAAGCAGAAAGAGGATAAAGAGAAGGAGAAAGAGGAGGAGAGAGAAGAAGAGGGGAGATAGTGGAGGAGGAAGAGGAAGAGGTGGAGGATGGGAGGATGAGGAGGAGGAGAAGGAGAAGGACGATGAGGAGGAAGAGGAAGACAGAGGATGAATAGTAGGATGATGATGTGACATGCACGCGGATAGCACTATATATGCAGACACGAACCTGCCGTCAACGTCGAAGTGTGTAAATAAGCGTCGCATAAGTGCCTGGCACATAATTATTATGTGCATATATAGTAAATGGTTGAAAATGTAGACCCAGCGACCGCGTATAAATATCTCACACGGTGTTTATATATTATATAAACGGAGAGTGGAAATATAGAATTTTGCAATACACCTCAATTTCATTATGCACGAGCATAGTAATAATTGGCAGTAGGAATGTGTTGTATATATAATATACATGACGCATATGACACACACACACATACACACACATAATTATGTATATATAATATATTATATATATTTATATTCGCTGCTCTTTTGGTCAGCTACCTGCACTGGGCACTGGGCACTGTGTACCGATCATGCTGACATTATTTGGTTTAGACCTGCTGCTGCTGCTGCTGCTGCTGCTGCTGCTGCTGCTGCTGCTGCTGCAGTTCTGCATACAGGCCAAAATACGCGCATGGTAATATTATAATAATTCTAGACATAAAGTGCACTCGTTTATTCGTTTAATTCCGCTGACAATTAAACCGTAGTACGACGATTGGCCATATACTTGAATTGCAATAGAATCAGATGCAATTACAAGGTGAACAAGAATCGTTTTTATAAATAGCTATTGATAAGCTTATGTGTAGTGTATAATCTAGCCTCCTCCCTCGAGAGACCAAGGTTTCGGGGGGGGAGTGGAATGGGAGAAACAAACGAGCGTCTGGCGGACGATCGCCGAAGTACGCTGTACGCGTTGCTGAGCAGAGGAGGGACTTGGGGACGGGATGAGACTATCAGACTTTTTTGGAATTTACACATTTTTAAGCCGTCAACTTAATAAAATTTGCTATATTTTTTAGTGCCGACAAGACTTCAATAAATATACTTAGGCCTACACTAATAACAATTTCGTTTTGAATGCCCGCATTGTAATGGTAGCATTTTAAAATGTCTTCTTAACAAAATTACATTATATCTTATTTCAGTGTTGACAAAAGGAGTGGCTTAATATTTCAATATATAGACTGATTAGTCTATAATTACAAAATTATTTCCTTATGTATACATATATATATATATATATATATATAGCCTATATATATATATAGGCCTATCCAGTTCAGCAACTCAGTGATGAAGCTTGTAGGCTACTATTATAATATTATAACCAGTAACTGCATGTATATACTGCAGACTGCATAACAGTGTATACTTTATGTGTTGCACTGCGTGGAATCAACTTATCTCTGTAGCTCAAGACGGTCCTATACCGTCCTAAATTGCTGGCCAGAATACGATTAGCAGAAATTACTACAAAATTAATGGTGCACAAACCAAGCAAGAACCTCCAAACTACTTACTTTATGGAGCCATGTAGTAGTGATGGAGTTTTACTAAGTGTTCAAGAAACAAAACATTTTGAAACTTGGCAGTTTGAAATTTGAAGCAAAACACTGGATGTCATTTAGTTGCATACAAAAATATTTGTACAAATATTAAAAGAGGATGATACTTTCGTTGCAAACAGTGACTAAAAACTATTATCATTTCGTGAATATTTTTCAGGGGAAAAGTGATTTCGGGGAGAGCTTTCTTCCCTGGAGATGCCTATAGAATAGATTAAACACTGCATACATAATATATTATATATTATATATGATATATATATTGCATAATATATATTTATGTATAATAGACGCCGTTTATTGTAGATGTTGTTGTTGTTGTTGTTGTTATCATAGTGTGATTTTTATTGCTGTTATTATGCCTATTAGGCCTATTATTTTGAAGTGTTTCTGAGAACTATGAAAGTTTTAACAGGTATCTAATCTATTTTTATTATTCTTCCTCTTCGTGTTCTCTGCCCCATAGCAGGTTCGCCGCCACTCCATCCTTCGTTGTGTCTTCTCTTTTAGCTTTTGGTAGACGTCCTCCATCATCCAGTCCAGCATCAGATGTCTCGGTCATCCTCTTGGTCTTTTCCCTCCATTTTTCCCTCAAAAGGCTCAGTCACTATCATTAGCAATGAATCTCCTCTTAAAGGCTCTTAGTGTAATGTGTCCAATCCATATGTTCTTTTGCCTTTCTTTTATCATTCTTATCAGTCTTCTTTCTTCTCCAATTATTCTTCTCAGCACTTCTTCGTTTGTTTTATGTTCTGTCCAGCTGATCTTTCCATTCTTCTCCACATCTACATTTCAAAAGCCTCCAGTCTTTTTATTTCCTCTTTCCTCATGGTCCATGTTTCTGAACCATACAGCACCACGCTCCACACCAATGACTTTATCATCCGTGTCTTCAAATTTTTCTTCATTTTCCCTCTCAGTAGTTCTCTCCTCTTCGTGAAAGCCTCTTTTCCCATTGCAATCCTTCTTCTGATTTCCCTCTGGCATTTGGCATTTCTTATATGTGCTCGATAGTACAGCGGTTAGCGCGCTGGACTGTCGACCGAAAGGTCGGGGGTTCAAATCCCCGCCGGGGCAGAAATTTGCAACGAGATTTCTGTTCCACAAGCACCCCCTAGCCGACTCAGCTATGATGAGTACACTGACCTCACGGTCAGTGGATGATGAGACGGCGAGGGAGAGGATTGGCCACCGCCCTCATATGCCGAGGCCTTGAAAATGAAGGCGCTAACACTTCATCCCCATTGGCTAGCCCAGGGCTAGCTAGACGGGATATCATCATCATCATCATATTTTTATTAGCGCATAATATATGCATTTATATTTTGCGCTTGGACAATCAAAAAACAGTGTCAAGTCATATATTGCATATTTAATAACATGCATAGTCGTATAAAGGTGTTTGTGTAACACGACGTGTACATGTAGAGTGCGAAAGAATTCTAATGATGTGAGCCGTATAATTTATATAGACAGTGTAGGCCTATATAGACAAGATGGGTTACGAATAAAGTTGATGCGACAGTTGATTTGTATATTAAGTCTTCTTCTTCGTCGTTGACAGAATAAATATATCTGAGGAGTTTTCAGACTGTTGTAATGTGAATTGAGGCTTGAGAGCAGCGAATAGTATCACAGGAAAGTTACTATTAGGTAGAGGTAGAATGAAGAAAGTAGAGTCAAAGTATAGACAAGGTTAATGAGGAGAGAAGGTCAGAGATGATAGGCTATTTTTATTCTTATTGTTATTCTTGTTGTTGTTGTTGATGATGATGATGATTATGATGATGATGATGATGTTGTTGTTGTTGTTGCTGTTGTTGTTGTTGTCGTTGTTCTACTTCTTCTTATTATTATCATTATTATTATTAATAGGCCTATTATAATTTTTTGTTATTATCATCATTATTATTTAATCATCATTATAATCAACATCATCTATCATCATCATTTATGTTTATTTTTATGCCCCAAAGTACATAATTTATTATCCCTGAGGCTTAAACATTAATTAAGAACAGAAGAAAAAATATCTGAAGCGGCGGCACTCATTCGTTGTTAACAGGGGCGCCGCTAGGCGTACGCACGTACGCAAGTGCGTACAGCGCGGAAAGGCAAAAAAAATTTTTTTTCACAAATTGCAAATTTATTATAAGCGCTGAAATTCTATTGAAATTTTATAATCTATAGAATATACTTACTTCCTTACTTACTTACACTCTAATAGAGAGCCATCTTGGCACTGAGCGTCTTATAGCCGCCTAGGCCCTAGAGGTCTATGGATCCTGGGATTCCTGGATGTAAAACCGTTAAAACTTTTTTTAAAATTTAATTTTGGTTTGTATGGGTTTTTATGTGCACTTTTTATAGCCAGGGGCGGATCCAGGGGGGCAATCCGGCCATGGCCCCCATTTAAAACTGCCATGGGACGTGGCCCCCATTTGGTATGAAATTAGTAATATGCATATGGGTGTAATGGCATATTCCCCCCCCCCTATTCGGAAAATGGCATGGGACGTGGCCCCCCAGTCGGTTTTCAAGTGGAGGAGTAAAAAAAAATCATCAACTTTTTGGCGGATGAAATGGTATGATTTTCTCCACAAAATTTTTGGCAGATGACTAAAAAAAAAACCTCATCAACTTTTTTTGGCGGATGAAAAGTACTTCAACCAAAGACTGATCCCTATTTATTTTCGACCAACAACCAAATTTCGAAATTTGTTTCACCTGTCCCATCTCAGGTTCTAAGATTTTTGCCCCCCCCCCCCTTGGAAGAGTTCTGGATCCGCCACTGGTTATAGCGCCCCTTCAAGCTCTCTACTCCGGCCGAAGCGCTGAGCAATTGTGAGTGAAGGACTTGCCCAAGGTCCTTACGCGGCGAGGTGGATTCGAACCTGGAAATTCCGGCTTCAAGGCGACGATAGCATAGCAATATGCCGATCTAAAGGTATCAAATTGGACCTCCTAAACATCACCCCCGGTAACTTGTACCGTAACCGGTTTCAGATTACCCCCGGACACTAGATTTGCATAGATTTATCCGTCATCCCACTGTGGTTTGTTATCAATATTTTACTCGGAAAAATAATAGCCTCGAAGCCATTTCTCCATGTAACTTCAGCGGCGATTTAGTATTTTAGTTACAGATGAAAATATTTATAACAAACCAAACCACGAAGTGGGATAACGGATGAAAATCTTCAGACCAAAACAAGAAGCGGGATTATTTTTCTGATATTTTTAGTCCAATAAATGCGACGATTGATGCAAATTACAGTTTGCAGGGGGGGGGGGTAATGTTTAGGAGGGGTAATAATTTGAAGCCTTTAGCATGGGCGTCCGCAGGAATTTTTCTAGGGGCGCAAACTTTTATATAATTGTCACATGGTCTAAATTTATTGGGTGACAGTTTGAATTTCCATATTACCACGAGAGAATCCTATAGATCCTATCCTACCTATAGCCTACGTTATGCGCCCAAAGAAAGATATATTATATAGGTTCAATATGACTGCCTAAAAATGGCTCCATTTGAGGTCGACACAGCCAAAAATGCGCTGGTCGCTGGGTCTCCGCCCCCCAGACCCCTCTGAAGGAGCTTACTGTAAAGACAAAACCTTTCTCTTTTACAATAACATTTTGATTTTTACTGTTATCCTGGTAGCTTGCGACACTGAAAAACGACTTATTCTTTAAAATTTCGCGACTTTGTCGTTCACAAAATAGCTGGCAAACAAGAGCCTAAAATGGCTCCATTTAAGGTCGAAACAACCAAAAATGCGCTGGTCGCTGGGGCTCCGCCCCAGACCCCGCTGGGGGACCTTACGACGCTCCCCCAGACCCCCTAGTCGGGATGGGCTTCGTGCCTTCGGCACTCGCAACTTCCCGCCTTCGGCGCCGCCACTGACGACCAATTAGGCCTACAATACAGCGTCCTGGCCCTTTTTTACACTTTAAGCACTGTATATGTATATATATATGGGATTGGATTGGTAGTATTTACGCCCCCCCCCCCCGTAACCAGAAATCCTGAATCCGCCCCTGAATATAAGCTCGTATCGATCGCTGTTCGCTTCATATTATTTTGTGCAAGTTGTGCGTACAGAAATAAAATCCTGGCGGCGCCGCTGGTTGTTAAGATCTAGCGCTGGAAAGGTACAGCGCGGAATGGCAGCGCATTGAATATAATCTATAGATAGACGCATTGAATGCAATACATGTAGGTATAGGAGCCTAGGAGATACCGCGTGCATCACCAATTCACCATTCATCGTATGCTGATGGTTTGTTCCAAGGATCAAAATTTGAAGACCAAGCCTTCAACACTCACTGGACCCATGGTTTCGATTTTCGAAGGTCACGGGACAAAGTGATGGACGGCTGCGATTTGTAGGCCTATGCATTTAGCAAATTTTTAACTGGTTTAAATCATTTAGTTTTTAGATTTCTTATTTGTTGTCAGATTCAGTTGGACTCAATGGACTGTATATGATGAAGGAAGGCTACCGAAAGTAGATCTAGTAGGCGAAGGCTCAACATCGAGACGAGTGTGCCATTGGTCGATCTAGCCTGTCATTGTGCAGAGAACTTGAAGAAGATGTGAAGTGTGACGAGTGAATGCTGTGGACGACAAATACATGTAAGAGTCCACATACAGTGACGCAATAGATCCATTTCATGTAGACAGACAGACGCCCACAAGAGGAGTCACTTGCCGCACTGGAAAATTGGCATCTATTTTTAACTATAGGTCTACTACTTTATCATTGCACGTAGCAGTAGTGGTTGTGGTGACGGCAATAGCTGCAAACAGGAAATGTTCGAAACACCTCTAAATTCGTGGGGCGCGGTGGTGAAGGGGTATTTTTTATTGCCTTGGAGCCACCGCAAAGCAATAAAATTGGCCATACGCTTCGGCGTGAAACTCTGATTTAGTTTCCGCACCGTAGTCTGGAGCGCCTCTATACCGGGTAGATATAAATCTTGAGGGGGCGCTATAACAAGCTAGTGCACATACATGCATACATACACGGTGAACGGAAAAAACCGAACCTCTCCTATTGCAACGATAATTATGTGTAATAATTCGAATATTTTAATAAAATTTGGAGAAAATTCAGCTTAAAGGACAAGACTCAGATAACTAATCATTTGTTAGTTATAATGTGTGTTCAAAATATCCTCCGTTGGCCTCAAAACACACATAGACGCGCTCGGCACTGATTAGTTGATGAATCCATTACAGCTTGATCACATTCGTCCCGTGCCTATATCATACGCTGACTCAGTTCTCCGACATCACGTACCTTTTGTTGTAAACTTTTTCTTGCATCACAGACCACCGGTCTAGGCTATTTGAAATGAATCACGTTTGCAGGATAGCGCATCAACAACTGCCTTGATCGCTCAAGCTATTCCTGCTTGTTGACCTCCGTTAGTTCAGTTGCTATACGCTCTTTGAAACATTTTAAATGACTTAAAGTTTTACCTGGAATAGCGTATAATTATAAAGTCTAGTTAAGTTTATAGTTGGGAATAAAATAGTTCTATTCTCAATAATATTTTTACATGTTTGGGGTTAATTTCTTTAATTATTGTAGAGGTTCGGGTTTTTTCCGTTCACCGTGTACATACATGCATGCATAAATAAATACATACAGACTCTGCACGATAGCCTACCGGTAAAAATAATCAGTAGGCTAAGTCATTGTTTAGCAAAGGCCTCACTCATTCTCGTAAACACACTACAAAAGCTGGTTAAATGTTGTCCTGGTCTCACGATCATTGGTTTGAAGTGACAAATTTAACTATGTTTGTGTCTCAAGTCGGTTTAAGTCGACTTGTGGTAAAAACAACTTCAAGTGACTTAATTCTCTCTACAAAATTCGACTTGGGGTCAGTTGCAGTGAGCAGAAACGACCCGGCCCGACTTGGGATGATCAAGTCGACTGGGGTCGACTTATTGGGGTCGACTCCCAGATCTACATACAACCACTACCAACACCATTACAGCCACTAATACAGTAATACTAATACTACCCCTACCAGGCTACCACCACCACTACCACTACTGCTACTGGGCATTTCACTCTATGTTAATTATTTCTGACACCATTATCGTCTACAATATCATAGGGTATTTTGTCTTATCATTATCAAAATGGTATCGTATCAGTGGATATAACTTAAGCCACGTGCAATAAGATAAACAGCTAATTAAGGTTCTCACAGCAGCAAAGGAATCGTATAGAAAAAATAACTGAGGGGTCAGACCATGCACGATCCACGTAATAGAGCTGAACCACGCAAACCAATCATGCACGACGATTCTCACCTTTAATATTAATATTGGATTCTGAAGATGTTAAAGATGGCGCCTTGAGATTGCAACTCATGAATAATTAATTATAATCAACATAATTTATTACGATACAAGAATTTAATGTGAAGAACTGGTTGGCATGTTCTTCGTTCTTGAGTTCTACGCTTAGATGACGACGACGACGACACCCGCTAATGGTGTGGGGTGGGTAGGGGGTTGGGGGGTTGGGGTGGGGGATGCCGTCAAAGACTAAGCACTGCCGCTGGGGTTGCCGCTTCCGCTGCACTTCTGATCCAATGCAGTCTGTCTTTTTCGCTGTATCTGTCTGTCTGTCTCTGTCTGTCTATGTCTGTCTTTGTCTGTCTTTGTCTTTGTCTGTCTCTGTCTCTCTGTCTCTGTTTCTGTCTCTGTTTCTGTCTGTCTGTCTCTGTCTGTCTCTGGCTGTCTTTGCCTATTGTTATCTGTCTTTGTCTGTCTCTGTCTCTCTGTCTCTGTTTCTCTGCCTCTGTCTGCCTGTCTATGTCTGTCTTTGTCTGTCTCTGTCTGTCTGTCTCTGTCTGTCTCTGTCTGTCTTTGCCTATTGCTATCTGTCTTTGTCTGTCTCTGTCTCTGTTTCTCTGCCTCTGTCTGCCTGTCTCTGTCTGTCTTTGTCGGTCTCTCTGTCTCTGTCTGTCTCTCTGTTTCTGTTTCTGTTTCCCTCCCTCCCTCTCTCCCTCCCTCTGTTTCTCTCTGTCTCTTTGTCTCTGTCTGTCTGTCTGTCTGTCTGTCTCTATCTCTAACACACACACACACACACACTCTCTCTCTCTCTTTCTCAGTCTCTCTCTCAGTCTCTACCCTGTAGGTCCATTCATCCGCACTTTCTGTTCCGCCTCTGATGAACTCTGATTGAAACGGTGAAAAGGATAAATCCATCCGGATAGAAAAGACGCTCAGCATGGAGGTTGCTACTGTTGCTACTGTTGCTGCTGCTGCTGCTGCTGCTGCTGAGCTGATCCATCAGAGCCGATCCATCAGACGGACAGCCACCCTGCAGTGCCATTATATATTATAACTCTCGTCTGTCATCTTAAAATTAAATCAACAGTCACTGACGTACACTAAAGAAACTTAAGAAAGACCTCGTCGTCCATGAATCAAGCGTGTCATCCTTTATTGCACGTTTCTGTCTGTCTTACTCTGTCTGTATGCCTGTCTCTGACTGTATATCTCTCTCTCTCTGTTTCTGCCTATCTGTCTGTCTTTATGTCTGTCTGTCTGTCTGTCTGTCTGTCTGTCTGTCTGTCTGTCTCTGTCTATCTCTCTCTGTCTTTCTCTCTCTCCTTGGCGCTATACGTGATCTAACGGCTCGTTTGTGTGTGATGGTCAGCATTGTCTGCTGCTGCTGCTGCTGCTGCTGCTGCTGTTGCTGCTGTTGCTGCTGTTGTTGCTGCTGCTGCTGCTGCTGCTGCTGTTGCTGTTGCTGCTGCTGCTGCTGCTGCTGCTGCTGCTGTTGCTTTGGCATAATATACTGGACGATGCAGCATCACGAGCAGACGATGTAAAATATTGACATAAACTGCGCCCTCTTCCGACCTCTCAGTTAACGTATATATATATACATATATAACTAGGCCTATATATATGCATATATATGTATATATATATACATGCGTATACACAATGACCCGTCCAATGCATAATAATCCGTTTATCGCATAATACAGCATTACTACCAATCTACCATACACCAGTGGCGTAGCAATAGGGCGTGCAACCTGTGCAGTGCACGAGGGCCCCCGGCAATAAGGGGCCCCCGGCAGTCAGAGTCAATTTTTACTTTCTGAATAATTATTCAGAACATAATCAAGTCTAGCCTACAAGTTTGGCGTACAAACTCAAAAGTGTCATTACCGATAGTTTAATCTCTAATTCAATTTTCTCTGATAGACTGAAGAAATTAAAATGTTTTATAAATATAGGCCTAAATGAGAGAAAATAAAAAATTGTGATAAGCTAATTATATATTTAATTTCGAGTGCGAAATAGGCCTATGCAGTGTCTATATCAAAAGAGCCAGGCGTTTTTGCGCGATGCCTTTTTTGTTTGAAATCGAGGGGGTTCAAGCATTGAAGGGGCCCGCCACCGAAACCCTGCACAGGGGCCCCCAAACACCTTGCTACGCCACTGCCATACACGCATCCACTAGTATGCCTCTCTTGATTATTATGTAGACTACAATTTATATAGCCTACGATGAGACTAGGCCTAAATGGTTAGCATCATCCGAAGCGCCACCTATCTTATGTGATAGCACTAGTACAGTGTTGGTCATAAGAAATACCATTACAGGGTTTCCTGTGGGCATCATTTCCCGCGATACATCACATTAAGTTCATACGGATATAATTGCCACCCAGAGAGTGTTTCGTTGGTGAAGACCTACCGTATGTTAGTGAGATCTTCAGAACTTCAGAAGGAAGACGCGGGAAATAGGGCCTATCTCTGCATTTTATTATTATTATTATTATTATTATTATTATTATTATTATTATTATTATTATTATTATTATTATTATTATTATTAAACTATCAATATCAACATCAAACAATAACCGGAGATATAAATAATGTTGATCTGGAACGGCTCACTCGATAGTGCGCATATGCATGTCTGGTTGGGCAAAAGTGCCTCGGAAAGAAATAGCATTAAAGCGTTGGATGGTGGCAGAAAGGCGTTGAAAAAGGTAAGATGTCTCTCTAATATCTCCAGAGATTAGTGTTAGACGTTTTCCAAGGTTCTTAATAAAATCAAGTCCATTGTTGTTAATTGGGCCCAGGGTCTCCATGGCCACGGGGACAAAGTGGTGGTTGGCCAACAGGTGGTCGTACTTGACAGTTTTTCTCGTGTCCGCCAATTCAGCTGCAGCCCCCGCCGTTGCAGCCGAGGCATGTAGGTAGGAAGGAGCAACCGTGTCTATTACGGTGGCATCCCACACGAGGCTGCGTCCTCCTCGCCACGGAATCAAAGTCATCCCGTCGGGTCTTTTTCCATCAGTGCGTGAGAGACCGGGTGGTTCCTTGATGTTCGGCATTCCAGCTTGTGTAAGACTTCGGCTTATGATGTCGTTTAGATTTGCGTGTCTGGCTATTCGTCCCGGGCCTAGGCTACATGATAGACCATGCGAACCCTCTGCAGTGACATTCATCCCACAAGGGCACGTGTGGGGCTCGCAGGTCATCGTTCCCAATCTCAGACCCACTGCCACTCTGATTGTCTCGTCATCCATTCGTAATCCACATGATGAGAGCGGGAGTGCGAATAGCCAGTCTCCAGCGTGAGGCGCCGCTGTTGCTTTCAGCCTTGCTTGATGGTATTCGTCGTTGCATCCTTCTATCAGTGAGTCCTTCATCTTCTCTATAAGTGGACCGTCCCAACATGCTTGTTTATATGCTGCCTGGTTGTCTGGTCGTGTTGTTTGACTTTCTACCAACCATAGTTGCAGCATACGTTCCTCCTGCTCGTCCTGGTCTGGTCGAACATGGCCCAGCATAGATGACTGGAGAGCGCGGGTGCTCGCAGCGGAAGCCAAGAAGGCGGGTAGTGCAAGCGAGGCGGCCCGACGTATGCCCAGTCCTCCCATCTTAACTGGTAGAGAAGCTTGGTGCCATTGAGTGTCATTCAAGCTGATGTTTAGAATTGACGAAAGTCCTCTTCCTCCTCTTATTATTATTATTATTATTATTATTATTATTATTATTATTATTATTATTATTATTATTATTATTATCATTATCATTATCATTATCATTATTATTATTATTATTATTATTATTATTATTATTATTATTATTATTATTATTATTATTATTATTATTATTATTTTGCTCCTAGGCATTTAGGATCCTTCAGGGATTATAAGCCTAATTATTATTGATTATATCGACAAAATTATGGCCTAATAATTTCCGTCTGTTGTGCATTTGGGGCTTGGATCAAGCGACTCCCTCTCCCATCTAGCATGTGTCTTTCGCATCAGGTAGCATATGAATGAATGTCCGACTCCCACTGAACTGGGGCGATTCGAATGAATTATCATCCCATGGGTTTTCCGTTTGAAGCGACTCAATAACAAACTCGACCTCGGTGGTCGTTGTTGACCGAAGGAATAATGATTATGCAGTATACCTATACAATATACATCAGGGGCGCCGTTAGGCGTACGCACGTACGCAAGTGCGTACAGCGCGGAAAGGCAAAAAAATTTTCCACAAATTGCAAATTTATTATAAGCGATGAAATTCTATTGAAATTTTATAATCTATAGAATATACTTACTTCCTTACTTACTTACACTCTAATAGAGAGCCATCTTGGCATTGAGCGTCTTATAGCCGCCTAGGCCAGAGGTTCTCAACCGGTGTGTCGCGACACACTAGTGTGTCGCGAAGCGACCGGTGGTGTGTCGCGCAAAAATGGTGTGTCGCTGGTGTGTCGCGAAGAATTGGTGTGTCGCGGATTCTCACATGAATCATAAATTGTTCTTGCGTTACACTGACTTGATCACTTTAGCAGTTTGGTAGGCGTGGCTGGAAGAATAAAATCGTAGGACTTCAATTAGGCTATCTAGAATCTATTCCATTTGGTCGCAACCTGAAGTAGCCACAATGTTTGCCATTTATAAGCCCACACGCACTCCCTATGTAGGCCTACATGGCATAGACTAGTAACAGTAGAACTATATTCCATCATAAGACGTTGACGAGCGCACCGATTAAAATTTACCCAGTGCTGCTACTGTAACCTTCGAAAATAATGGGGAAATGGTGCTATAATTTTAATTCACCTGAATTAATTTCGGAATTATTTCAGTGGCGCGCATACATGAAGGTATATCGTCCACAATAACGTCTCCCCTTTTACCTGGTTTTGCACGGGTGTAGGACATTAAGTTCCCTGGACAAACCTCCCGGACAGAAGCCTCCGATTTAGCCTGTGACATTAACTGCCAGGACAAAACCCCTCCATTGTCCAAATAGCCTATTTCTGCAGTTAATTTGTAAAATTGAGTTTCATCTATTCAGCTTCTATTTAAATAGCAACAATTGCTTTTATCAATCCAACTTCTATTTAGATAACAAATATTTTCATCAATTCTTCTACCATATAGCAAAAAATTCGTTTTCACATCAGTCCAGCTGCTAATTAGACTAAGTAGCATCAATTGTTTTTAATCCATCCAACTTCCATTTAAATAACAATTATTTTTCATCAATCCAGCTTTAATTTAAGCAAGAATATTTTCATCAGTAAAAATTATTTTATATCAATCCGACTTCTATTTAGCGAGAATTATTTTAACAATAATTTCATCAATCCAGCTTCAATGTAAGCAAGAGCATTTTCATCACTTGTACATTACCGCTGAAATAAATTCGGAATGAATTCGGGTGAATAAAAATTATAGTAGCCTACCGAAAAAATTATCATAGAGAAAAAGAAATTTTGTGATTTAGGCCTAAAGTCTTCAGGCTCATCTGGCTGGGTTGCTACGCAGTTGTAGGCTACGTGTTGCACTCACAAAGCCTGTGGATCCTCAACTTATTATGATTCAACGAAATCCAGGAGAAAAATCCCATTAACTCTTAGCTCACACAATTAACGCAGCCATAAAACGACGTGAGATCGTAAATTTTGACTATAATAGTAGAATCTGGAATTTTGGAATAATTAGAAACAGTGTGAACATTTCATTCATTAAAATTTGTAAGAATTTCAAATATAATTATAGGCTAAGTTGGTTTAGAACTAATTTAATTTTTTAACGATATTCACGCATGACGATTGCATAGTGTGTCGCGAAATTTTGTTGCAAGTTTTGGTGTGTCGCGTGCGTAAAAAGGTTGAGAACCTCTGGCCTAGGCCCTAGAGGTCTATGGATCCTGGGATTCCTGGATGTAAAACCGTTAAAACTTTTTTTTAAATTAAATTTTTGTTTGTATGTGTTTTTATGTGCACTTTTTATAGCCAGGGGCGGATCCAGGGGGGCAATCCGGCCAAGGCCCTCCATTTAAAACTGCCATGGGACGTGGCCCCTCATTTGGTATGAAATTAGCAATATGCATATGGGGGTAATGGCATATTGCCCCCCCTATTCGGAAAATGGCATGGGACGTGGCCCCCCAGTCGGTTTTCAAGTGGAGGAGTAAAAAAGGTCATCAACTTTTTTGGCGGATGAAATGGTAGGCCTATGATTTTCTCCCCAAAAAATTTGGCAGATGACTAAAAAAAACCTCATTAACTTTTTTTCGCGGATGAAAAGTACTTCAGCCAAAGACTGATCCCTATTTATTTTCGACCAACAACCAAATTTCGAAATTTGTTTCACCTGTCCTATCCCAGGTTCTAAGATTTTTGCCCCCCTTGGAAGAGTTCTGGATCCGCCACTGGTTATAGCGCCCCTTCAAGCTCTCTACTCTGGCCGAAGCGCTGAGCAATTGTGAGTGAAGGCCTTGCCCATGGTCCTTACGCGGCGAGGTGGATTCGAACCTGGAAAATTCCGGCTTCAAGGCGACGATAGCATAGCAATATGCCGATCTAAAAGTATCAAATTGCACCTCCTAAACATCACCCCCCCCGGTAACTTGTACCGTAACCGGTTTCAGATTACCCCCGGACACTAGATTTGCATAGATTTATCCGTCATCCCACTGTGGTTTGTTATCAATATTTTACTCGGAAAAAATAATAGCCGCGAAGTCATTTCTCCATGTAACTTCAGCGGCGATTTAGTATTTTAGTTAGGCCCTACAGATGAAAATATTTATAACAAATCAAACCACGAAGTGGGATAACGGATGAAAATCTTCAGACCAAAACAAGAAGCGGGATTATTTTTCTGATATTTTTAGTCCAATAAATGCGACGATTGATGCAAATTACAGTTTGCAGGGGGGGGTAATGTTTAGGAGGGGGTAATAATTTGAAGCCTTTAGCATGGGCGTCCGCAGGAATTTTTCTAGGGGCGCAAACTTTTATATAATTGTCACATGGTCTAAATTTATTGGGTGACAGTTTGAATTTCCATACTACCACGAGAGAATCCTATAGATCCTATCCTACCTATACGTTATGCGCCCAAAGAAAGATATATTATAGGTTCAACATATGACTGCCTAAAAATGGCTCCATTTGAGGTCGACACAGCCAAAAATGCGCTGGTCGCTGTGTCTCCGCCTCCAGACCCCGCTTGGGGAGCTTACTGTAAAGACAAAAGCTTTCTCTTTTACAATAACATTTTGATTTTTATTGTTATCCTGGTAGCTTGCGACACTGAAAAACGACTTAATCTTAAAAATTTCGCGACTTTGTCGTTCACAAATAGCTGGCAAACAAGAGCCTAAAAATGGCTCCATTTAAGGTCGAAACAGCCAAAAATGCGCTGGTCGCTGGGGCTCCGCCCCAGACCCCGCTGGGGGAGCTTACGACGCTCCCCCAGACCCCCTAGTCGGGATGGGCTTCGTGCCTTCGGCACTCGCAACTTCCCGCCTTCGGCGCCGCCACTGACGACCAATTAGGCCTACAATACAGCGTCCTCGCACTTTTTTACACTTTAAGCACTGTATATATATATATATATATGAGATTGGATTGGTATTTTTCACGCCCCCCCTAACCAGAAATCCTGGATACGCCCCTGAATATAAGCTCGTATCGATCGCTGTTCGCTTCATATTATTTTGTGCAAGTTGTGCGTACAGAAATAAAATCCTGGCGGCGCCGCTGATATACATGCTGCTGCTCATAGTTCGATGCGTTCGCGTACCATAGATATAAGGTACGCGTATAATACGTGCGTACCTTTCAAAGAATAAAATACGCGTACCATACGCGTATTTTATTTCTGAGTATTATTACATGTATATGTCAATGTTTTGACGCTTCACCGATATTAAATTACTCACTTATTGGCACATGCAAACAACGGTGATTTTTGTGATTATATAACATTTTAAGGCTTTAATACTTGTAAATGAGTATGTTACACCATGACATAGCATGACTAATCAATAATCCATGACTTATAGCATGTGCCACGGTTAAGTGTTGTACCGTACCTTTTACGTACCCTTCAATAAGGTACGTTAAAATACGCACGTACCTTTCAAAGAATAAAATACGTACCATACGTACCCTCGAACTATGCTGCTGCTCTTTAACAACGCTATGTATGTATGTATGTATGACATTGTATGTATGTATGTATGTATGTATGTATGTAAGTATGTATGTATGTATGTATATATGTATGTATGTATGTATGTATGTATGTATGTATGTATGTATGTATGTATGTATGTTTGTATGTATTTTTGTATGTATGTATGTATGTATGTATGTATGTATGTATGTTTGTATGTATGTATGTATGTATGTATGTATGTATGTATGTATGCATGTATGTATGTATGCATGCATGCATGTATGTATGTTTGTATGTATGTATGTATGTATGTATGTATGTATGTATGTATGTATGTATGTATGTATGTATGTATGTATGTATGTATGTATGTATGTATGTATGTATGTATGTATGTGGGTATGTATGTATGTATGTATGTTTGTATGTATGTATGTATGTATGTATGTATGTATGTATGTATGTATGTATGTATGTATGTATGTATGTATGTATGTATGTATGTATGTATGTATGTATGTATGTATGTATGTATGTATGTATGCATGTATGTATGTATGTATGTATGTATATGTAATATTATGTATGTATGTAGGCTATGTATACGGCAGGTGGTCTATGTTGTTATTATGTCACCTCGATGTTTACAGCATCCGGTCTTTTGATCAGCGCTCATTCATATTATTAGTTGAGGAAGCAAAACAGCGGCTATGACTTATTACTGCATGTGCTGCATAAAAAATACGGGCATGACTTCCTGACCCAGCGGCATTCATTCTGACTGCGAAAGGTTACAAACATACACTCGACTTCTTTCTATGGTGACCGTACGTAGCCTATAGTGTGGAGCGTCGGCCTTTTTCATGTTACAGTGAAGTGATCGACTGCGCTGTATGGATGGATGGATGGATCGAACAGCTTTACGACGTATCTTATGGTCGCATAAAAGACCGTTGACGTTGATATCAACATTGGCTTTCAACAGCTTACATCATTCGCATACTATGGCTTTCACTCAGTGAAATATTCACTGCTCCAGTGCATTTGATTACGCTGCCGTCTGGACACAAATAGCCTAGGCCTACGTCGTCATGTCAGGTCTGCTCGCAGCCTACGGTCCGTGTTAGCCATAGATAAAATATTATTGTCATAGTGATTACTAATTAGCCTACTAGTAGTAATTAGTGACGATCGCTTATCCTCTATATTCTGGAGGCAGCGTATAGTACTATTGCGTCCATGAATAGTAAACCTTGCTGTAACGGCGGCAATGTCTGCTGTTCACGAATAGGGGGGGGAGGAGGGGGTAGAGGCGAGATGCTGACCGGATCAGTTGATGCTGGGCAACATGGCGCGAGACAGACTCAGACAGAGAGTGGCGTCGGACTACTACGGGCATTGAGACCAAGGTTATTGATGATGATGATGATGATGATGATGATGATGATGATGATGATGATGATGATGATGATGATGATGATGATGATGATGACGACGATGATGATGATGGTGGTGGTGATGGTGGAGGTGGTGGTGGTGGTGATGGTGGCACGTGGTGGTGGTGGTGGCGATGATGATGATGATGTTGTATTGCATGCTGTCTGTCCAGTTCGCATAGGAGTTAAGATTTGTGTATTCTGTAGGCTCTAATCTCCGTTCTTGTGAATTGTTGTGAATTGTTTAAACTGCATAATTGTCCGCTGGAGGCCTAACCGGTTGCGATCTGTCAACCGAGATATGGTTTCAATAAAGAGAATATGATGATGATGATGATGATGATGATGATGATGATGATGATGATGATGATGATGATGATGATGATGATGATGATGATGATGATGATGATGATGATGATGATGATGATGATGATGATGATGATGGCGATGGCGATGGCGGTGACGATGACGATGGCGATGGCGATGACGATGGCGATGACGACGACGACGACGACGATGACGACGACGACGACGACGACGATGAAGATGTTATTTACTGTGGTTACGTGACTTACGTAATTACTTAAAAAAATCATGTCTCTTGCAATATATACTCATTGTTATCTGATTTTGTAAGCAAGCCACGCCCATAAACTATAAATATATCACGTAATATTGATACACGTCGATGGAATATACCAACGACCTCATATATATTACGGAATATGCCGTAAAATGTTCTATTTTTAGCGGTGCCGGATACTATAGATACTAGAGCACGCAGGGAGAAAGTGAATAATATTGTAAACAAGTTATTGCGTTAACACACTAGGCAAAAACTGTTCAGAATCTCATTAATGCAACATCAAGGTGTGATTACACACGATGTCTTTTCTTAAAGAAGTCGTGGGGTTTGGCAGGAATTCTTTACGTAAGACAGATACAAATATCACTCATAGTGATGGTCGGTCGTTTATCGAGAGGAGAGACGATTCAGGCAACTCCTACAAAATTGCAACAGAATCAAAAACCCTGGGATTCGTTGAGGATCCAAACCCAGATCTTCAAATCGGAGAAATATCTCCGGGACTGTTTCTTGGCAAGTATTAATGTATAAATTTTGTCTCTGCTCATGTGAAATGTTTGTTTTCATAAATGTGAAGTGTGTGTAGTAGTTTAGTGGTAGGCCTAGTGTGTTCTGTTATTAAGAATTGTTTTGGTTTAGTTAGTCAGTAAGATTAATGGCTTAACTTTTCATCTATTAATGCACATTGTTGTGATACCCATGTCATTATGTTTAATTCTGACTTCTGATAGATATATAGTTCTGAGCATTGAAGTACATATGACTGGAGCACAGATACAAAGATTGGTGGTGTAGCGCGAGATCGGTGCCTTGGAGCCGAAGGGTTCCAGGTTCGAATCCACATCAAGCCATCGCGTAGGGACTTGGAGCAAATCCTTCACTCGCAATTGCTCATGTGCTTTGGCATGAAACTCCGATATAGTGTCTGCTCTGAAGTCGAGAGCGCCTCTGAGTAGAGAGTTTGAAGGGACGCTATAGCAAATGTGAGAAGTAAAAAACAATGCTCAATTAATCTGGAGGACGAGATTTCGTACCGGAGGAGCATGATGGGAATGTGACGAACGACCATGATCCGTTGAACTATAAATCTTGCAGCAGCAGCAGCAACGATGATCTGGATTGCACCAGTTCTGACTTGTGAGTATGGAGTATGATTGGAGTATGATTGGAGAATGATTGGAGAATGATTGGAGTATGATTGGAGAATGATTGGAGTATGATTGGAGAATGATTGGAGTATGATTGGAGAATGATTGGAGTATGATTGGAGAATGATTGGAGTATGATTGGAGAATGATTGGAGTATGATTGGAGAATGATTGGAGTATGATTGGAGTATGATTGGAGAATGATTGGAGTATGATTGGAGAATGATTGGAGTATGATTGGAGAATGATTGGAGTATGATTGGAGTATGATTGGAGTATGATTGGAGTATGATTGGAGAATAATTGGAGTATTATTGAAGTATGATTGGAGTATGATTGGAGAATGATTGGAGTATGATTGGAGAATGATTGGAGTATGATTGGAGAATGATTGGAGTATGATTGGAGAATGATTGGAGTATGATTGGAGAATGATTGGAGAATGATTGGAGAATGATTGGAGTATGATTGGACTTGAGAGACACAGAGTTGTAAAGTATCAATAGCACGTTGAAAGTGTACTGCCTTGTTTTCTCTGCTTTGTAGCATCTGTCGATGTTGCGTCAGACGAGACTGTGCTACAGAAACACGGCATCACTCACGTATTAACGACGACTTCTATGAAGTTAGAATACTTTCCTGGACAGTTTCAGTACAAACATATTGCAATCGATGATCTGCCTTCAACAGATATCACGAAGAACTTTGAAGAATGCTTCTCGTTCATCAATGAAGCGCTGACGAGTGGTGGAAAGGTTCTCGTTCACTGCATGGCTGGCGTGTCACGATCTGCGACGATTGTCATTGCGTACGTCATGAAGACCAACGCCATGGATTTCAAGCAAGCCTTTGACCATGTCAAATCCTGCAGACCAGCGATTTGCCCAAATGAAGGATTTTTAAACCAGCTTAGACGTTATAAACCATAGCCGTAATTGCACATTATTACTTTCTGTGTGCCATTTGCTTCCTGCTTTCTTTTTATAGATCTTGAATGTTTACGTTACGCACTGTCTTAATGTTCTTTTGGCTTTATGCAATGTAACTGAAGATCTGGATGCAATACGGTTATTATACCAACTAATTTATATGGAGCCTTTTCAAATACCTACTCGACTGGTCTTGGTCTGTTGTTCATGAGGCTGAACAGTTTTTAGTTTACTTTGTGTGGTAGACTACCTCCAGTGACAATACGAAGCAGGGATTAAGAGGAAGGCGAATAGCATGGGAGGAAATTATCTCAAGTGAGCAAGTGATGTTGTATACACTGAAAATAGTTTTGAAATAGATTTTAACGACTTAAACCTGTGATTATTTCTACATATCACATGCTTGGAAAGAAGGAATTACACAGTATTCAAACTGTTGATGTGTATTCAAACTGTTGATGTGTATTCAAACTGTTGGAAATCTCAGCTACTGCCTCCACTATAGTATTTTTTATCCTCTTTATAGAGCAGATTGTTTTAGAGGTTTTACAGAGGGGTCATTTCATGTCCTGTGTAGTAATAGAACTGCACTAAATTAGATTGATTTCAGACAGGTGAAATTGGTAAACGTTGCCATCAGATCTTTTCTTCCACAACAGTTGAGTACATTATTAAACAGAGAATTTTTTATACAAAATCAACGTTTCCACTTAAATGTGAGCAAAATATAAAGCATTTGATTTGCACATGTATTCACCTGGAAATTCAGCTTACATAATTTAAAATAAACTTGTCCATAGCCACAAAAATTTTCTGCCTAAGTACACTTGTTTTTATGATCATCATGTAATAACAACAATGCATTTAAAAAACAACATAACATGGCAGACAAAATTAAATTTTCACAAAAAGTTCTTATATCAGATCTAAAAATAATGGAAAAATGAAAAATCTCTAAATTTGTAGTGAAATGCGCATGGCTCGGATTCATAAAGGACATAATTAGTTACCTTGAAGGGGCGCTATATAAATTCTGATTGATTGATTGATTGATTGATAAGTAGCTGATCTGTATTGTTTAGGCCAAGAATACACATAAACCTTAAAATCAAGGAATTGGCACAGCTGGTTGATCTGTAGGTGGTAACACGAGAAATGGCCAATCAAAGAAATGGCAATAAACAAATTGACGGAACAGTTTGAACCATTAAAAAATTGACAAAATATTACATCAAAGATTTTACAAGTCAATATACCACTGGCAAATATCTCTGCAAACCAAAATAGCCCAAGCATTAACAATTATTGCAATTCAGCAGATTTAAAAACTAACAAGAAGGCTATAGCCAGCGTGCACCGTCGTTCTGGTTATATCTCATTCTGTATTGTATCTTTAAATGTACAGATTCGTGCTTTCTAACTGATAGGCTTCTCTGGTGCATAGAGGAAGCCCGTTTAAATGGCTATGGCTTTGTGCTGGCTATAGTGAGATTACTCCTTCTTTGGCTGGTAGTCACGTATCATAAGGCAGGCAAATAGTGTCATCACCATCTTTCCTTTCACTTCAACTATGTCTTCTGGCAGAGCATAAACTCGGGCACCAATCTTCCGAGCCATTGAAATTGCAAACGTCGCATTTGCTAACTTTTCCTACAAAAGAAAATTACATATTAAATTTTAAAATCAGATTATAATTGCAGTTGTATTGATTACAGATAAGCGTAATATGTTTACATTTACCACAAATGAGACAAGATTAAGCATGAAAGATAACTAGTTTCAGCAAGTTACTTTAACCCTTTCCACTCGGATTAATAGTTAATTGCCCAAATTTGTCTGGTGAGAGGAGTGGTACAGGTTAAAATACAGCAATCACAATCATAAATAATGATCATAAATTGTTATGGTAACTAATTTAAATAGGCAGGTTAATAATAATTCTAACTAAAAATCCAATAAACTCATGATTGACTTTACTTACGGTGCTTACCAAGGATTTCAGTGTCACAGCAATCTGTTAGTTACGCTGAAAACATTTAGCTAAAATAGGCTAATGTGAACAATGGACATCATAATTAGATATTTAGTTTGCATGCGTACATTTTGTCAAGAATCCCCCCCCCCTTATGCAGATTGCCTTAATCCGGTGGTTTTCTCTCCTCCCTGCATGCATAATTTATGGACAGCCCCTAACTAAGCTACCGTAGTAACACTTGCCTCATCTGTTGATCCAGCTTTAACATTGTCATACTTGATGCATCCTGGTTTGCACGTATCCACTAAATCTATGATCACTCTTCCATTAGAGATTCCTGGGTCATTGAAGCCTGTGATACGACTAGATTTCCCTCCACTCTGCAGCTGAAAAGAAATTTAACAAGATGAACGTGAGTTACGTGATGATAAACAGTTACGGAATAACGTATGGTTCAAGTACTGTGCAGAAAACTTCCTTTTTTCTACGTCTTAATGTCAAAGATTTGAAAAGAGTGCTCAATAAAAAATTAAAGCAGAGAAATTAAGAAATATTAAGGACATAGTCACAGAAAGTACATAAAGTGCCATGAAAGTACAAGGTCTGAGGATATGGGCTTTTATACTTTACAACATGTCCTCAATCCTCCAACTTTGATAATCGTGAATCATTGTGGCAGATATTTAATATTGAGAAAGTTTAGTTGCAGAAAAATTTCTCATGATTACTCCCAGTGTCCTCTTCGATTTTCATTTCTAACCAATGCCTAATTCATTTTTGTATATATTCAGTGCAAGTAGCTGCAGCAGGTTCATCATCACGTTTCATAGTGATGTTGTCAACTTTCAGTACGAGATCAAACTGCTCGGATAAACATATGGAAAAAATCGAATTCAGTGAAATTTTTTAGAAAAAAATAGAAATAGTTTAGAATGGAAAAAAGAACCAGAAATTTTCACAGATTATAAAAATAGTGTATAATTTTAGCAGATGCATTGGACCATCAGCATGTCTGCTAAATTCATGAGTAAAATAGGTACTCGGGTACTCGAATATATGAACGCAGCAGTCGTCAGCACTTTTTGACCAAGAGACTATGTAGTCCAAGTCAACGAAGTCAATCGAGTCATTTGTCAAGCGAGTCACCGATAGTTTTTTTTAATGGTGCAAACAAAAAGACAAATTTTGAGTCAGGTAGCTGCTAATGGGTAATAATTTTGTCTATATAGACGATGATGTCATGCATTCTGACCTTTTCATTGACCCAAGCAATGATCTCCTTCTCAACGATAGGATGACCAGTGCCGGCCAGTTTCGTCAGCATGCTTAGAGTGTACGCTTTCATCAACTGCCAAACCAACGCTGCAACAAACATAAACTATTCATCTTTACAAAGTCTACAACTTAACTGCAGTCTGCACACACCAGAAACCAAGTTGCCCTATGCAACAAACTTACTGTTTTCATATTGTTGTCAAATATAAAAGTTGTCAAATACGACAAGACATAATTATGGCTACAGACCTGCTAAACAAGTCTTGCTCTGTGGTTTTATTAAATTTGCTCAAGTCAGCCTCTGCAGACATTTAATTCTCCATGACTTGTATTGATACACCCATGATATAATTATAGGCAAGGGGATTGCTAACAGGGGGGAGAGGTGAGCAATAATAGGCCCTGCAACAAAGCATGCAGTACTGAGTAACACAGATTCATGAGAGCTTGATGAGATCAAATCTGCCAAGTGGTCTGTAACATTTACTCGATGTTTCTGCAGAGACAGAAAATTCCTCCATCCAACAAAGCAACTGATCAGCCAACGACAACATTAAATATTTAAATAGGAATTTCAAATCAACCAACAGGTTTCTTTTTCTTATCAATGCCGCATAAAACCTAAATAAACTTATCGCCTAACAGAATATATATAATGTAATGGTTAGCTTTTCTATGTCATTAGCTTGCATTAGATAACTTCCACTTTGTCTAAAATAAACAATGGTAATTTAATTACGAACTACTGTAGCAATTGTTTCAAATTAATGACACAGTGTGATAAGGGGCTGTCCATATATTACGTAAGTAGGGAGGTGGGAGGGTCACTGGAATTAGTCAATTTTTGCATATGGGTGTGTACGGCAGAGGAGGGGGTCTCGACGAAATGTATGTACACAAAATAAATTTCTAATTAATTATGACATCTACACATTGACATATTTATGACTATATTATATAGTTGTCTGACCGCATTTGATTACGTTATAATTAAATTCTGTTCATAAAAATTATCTAAAGAGTAAACCATAACATTTAACAAATTTTAGCTAGCAAATAATGATGTTTAACAAAAGTAAATACTAGCCTGCAGTAAAATTATGACTTTTAGCTAATTAGGTGTTGCAAGGGGTAGAGGTAGTGAATGTATGAATGGGGTTCCACAAAATTATGAGGTGAAATAAATGAGGTTTTACCAAATGTACAAGGTGTAATATTGGGGTAGAAAATACGATTTTTGAGCACATAATATATGGATAAGCCCAATGGAAATCATTAGCTTTGCAGTTCTCCTTCATGCAGATTTGGGACTGACAGCAGACACGGACGTGCACTGGCACGGTGTGAATGAATAACTGACCATTGAATGAGTGAGACTGACCGAGCGTAAGTGTTTCATCGCCATCGTAAATGTTCTTTCCATCAATTCCAACCAAAGAGAACTTGCATTGTTTGCCAAGTTCAACGGCGTAGTTACAGTTCTCTGCAAACCAAAACATCACATTTGCATCTCAAGATCTGTTTCTATCAAAACAAATACACGTGTAACAACAGTCTTTGGTGCCTTCAATTATTAGTAGACACTTCATTCAGTGCTTCTATGCCTATGACTGCATGTCCGCTTCCATGCTTGAGGCATACAATTGCATGCAATTCAGTGTCTACCTTTAATCAAATTTTACATTTTATTCTGAACTGTTTTGTCTGTTCATAGTTGTACTAAACAGCACTGACAAGACTGAACTGTTTCTAATTAATCCATGGATTTCGTTTACATGCAGGTCTATCAATCAACTCAGTAAGATAAGAAGATTACAGATGAATGATAGGGACCCAGAACAAATAGGAAAGCAAACACAATAATAGATTTAAACAGGGACCTGGGACGTAACTAGGATTTTTTTGTTTGGGGGGGCTTAAACCTTGAGCTTGACGAGTCTATAGTGGTGCCGTAATGTATTTAGCCGTAAGCATACAATGGCTTGATTTTTTTTTGGGGGGGGGGGCTTCAGCTTCGTTTGGGGGGCTTAAGCCCCCCCCACCCAAGCCCAACGCTAGTTACGTCCCTGGATTTAAACATCTGCATTAAGCTGCTGCATTCCAATGAAATTGTCTCGTGGTTTCTTATCAATAAATTACAGTCTGATAAAAACAGCTTTTCTCTATTAAGAGCAGGCCACATGCCTTCACTTATCTTAGTTACTAGGAACCCAGTTCACCATCCTTCACCAAACATGCCTGACTTCTTCCTTTTCCATTCTCACAACTATCCAACTATCATCCCATGCCCATCACTCTACATCATATTATCTCCAGCGTACAGTATGCCCTGGTTCTTCTGCTCTATTTCCACAATATTAAATATAAGTTCTCAACACTAAAAATAAACAATGAAGAACACATGTTGTCAGAAGAATACCTTAATTTCGGACATGCTGCTTTGTAATGACTTTCTGAACTGCCAGGCTTAATTGTCCCCCACCCCCAGCAGGTCTTCATGGGAATGAATAGTTCCAAACATGAGGTGGCTCTTGCTTTTTAGAGAGTTGCATGAATAAGATTGGATGCATATTTAGTAAAGTCTAAACAGCTTGAAGGACCAGGTTGGTTGAACCTCACTGAACACTAATCAAGGGTGAGGAGGAGGAGGTTAAGCATAGCTGTTTAAATAAATTTCCAACAGAACAATAAAGACAAACCTATTTTCTCCATAAGCATTCTCATTTTGTTGAACTTTTTGATGACTCGTTTCCAGTCGACTGTTCCTGGTTTGATGATATCATAGAGCTGGAAGATGATGAGACCATCGGTGAGGTCACTGTAGAGACGATTGACGTACGGAGACACGCCCATGCTATTCATCCAGTTGCGATACACTGAAGCAAAGAATACATTGAGTCAACATACATTGAGTCACACCTTACTTCCACACAATGGTTCATGACAAACAGCTTATATCTATTTTTAAACTACAACAATGCTTATGAGACTGCAATACAGAAACATGACAGGTAGAATGATTGGCACATGAAGCCATAGCATATGAAGCCATGTCATATGAAGCCATATGTAGCATATGAAGCCATATCATGAAGCCATCACCCTGTTGTGTACCTAACTGTGCGACAAACTGAGACACTGTCTGATGAATGTACTCTGCTGATCCGCATCGATCAATTGCCTTCATGCAAGTTTTAGGTGCATGTCTAGTCATTCTACTCACGTCCGGTCCTGTGACTGATCGTTTGGTTCAATAACAGCTAATCTTATCCGATATCAGACAAAGAGAATGGATTGCATTAGCAATGATCAGAATGAAGTCCTACTTTCCAAAAGAATTGAAAAAGATTTGTGCCATATTTTCAAACAAAACATTGAATTCTTGAATCCACACAGTTTTCGTTCTAGTCACTCCACTGCACTTGTAGCAATGATCAACAACGCTTCATGAGCATTAAACAATTCTCTGAGTAATTAATTCACTGAATTAAAGCAATCAATATGACAGAACAATACCTTCTAATTTTGAATTTAGAGCATTACAATCAACAAAAATCACTTTTCAAAGTGTACCTCAGAAACTGAAATAACTTAATAATATATTGACATCACGCAATAATATTGAACCCAATACCATTTACACTTTTACAATCGAATAAATATAGATTATAATACATCCTTGATTCAATTTGAACAATTTTCAAAATAATACGTCATCATTTCTCATCAATGCATCCACTTATTAACTAATCAAATTAACACAGTTGCAGTTATACAATTCTTGAGCTGTAAAATTTACTATGCTGCTACAATTTTTTAAAATTTTCTTCTATTAGTAATTTACTAAGAAGTCTTGAAATTAAATTTTTGTGTGTGTATTCAACGAAAATTGTGTCAGAATATATATATATATATATATTATATATTGATGAACATTCTATCCAATCAATTCTTATCTTGAAACTGCTGCAGCACATTGCCATAAAAACAGAAATCTATGGCTGCACTAGTCGCACTCCAAAAACCATAATCTATTAAATGAAACCAGTCACAATCCATGACACCCTGTGAGCATTTATTCTAATCCAATCAACTTCTATAATAGTGTACTAATGCCAAAAGCACCACTCGACGGTTGGTTCAAATATAATTTTTAAAAAGTGCATTTTGTTCATTTACAAAAGACAGAATCAGTAATCAGTAGAAATAATTCAAAATTTACGAGTCGACAGTGACAGAATCATGAATGCAAAAGACAAGGAAGTGTTAGTTAGATGTTCGAGCAAATGCCCAGTACAATAAAACATGGACTTTACTCTTCTCTTCTCGCGTCTCTTCATGGATCTGCGTCAGATCAATGTTTGCAGGCGTGTCTAGCGCAGGGTAAGTGTTGAATAGATTGGCGACAAACGCCAGATTCAGCTTGTAACGTCCTTTGACGACATCGTCGGACGACACAAACTGTCGACATTGAATCTTCTCCGACTCTTCCAACATTCGTTCAGCACGCTGATGCAAGTCTTGTTCCTGTCACATCATCATCATCACAAATCATCATCACAAATCATCATCACAAATCATCATCACAAATCATCATCACAAATCATCATCACAAATCATCATCACAAATCATCATCACAAATCATGATCACAAATCATCATCACAATTCATCATCACAAATCATCATCACATCATCATCACAAATCATCATTATCATTAGTCACGTGCAAAGTTGGATGGGTGCCTGAAAAGCATTAGTCACCAAACACATGCGGAAGTTTATGGACAATCAGACATATATACATAAATTATTGTGCTGTTAAAACTGCACATGCCAATTAATTTGAGTATATAATAACCCACTGATCCAATGAACCTGCCTTTGGGCAGAGAACCATCATCATCATCAACCCACTGATAAAATCATATCAAAAATTTTAAGGACATCAAAAACATTAGCACAAAAATTTAAAAAATTCAAGGAAGCAAATCCCAAAGCATTTTACATCGATGAAAAGCACAAATTTTCTGTATAAACAACTGCGAGTGGAAGGAACGTTTGACAGGACTTGCAGAGATCTCATTTGTTGGCAGGATGTTTTGGAAACAAGACTTGACAGAATAGGAATGCTAAAACATAATATCTCTTAATCAGATTGATGATATAAAATGCATCGAGAAGCATAAAACACGGATCCTGCATTATGGTGATTAGCAATCAAAGATAAACACAACGATGCATACACTGATAAAATGGGAAGCTGGAGTTGGACAAATTCAGTTGTAATGTAGCATCATATTTACATAGCACTCTTCGAGCTCGCATGATTAAGGCAGTAAAATATGCTTTGTCAGTAAAATAATAAGAGTAAAGAAAAACCAAAAAGATGACTGAAAGAACAATCAACAGAGTTTTCTTGAATCATCAATGGTATAAAAGCAATGCTTGACTGTTCAGACTAAACAAACTGAGCTAGGTGAGCTCTGCCATTTACCTAACAAAAAATTATGAATTGCAATATTATAGTGACAGCATAATAAGAAAACAAATCAATGCTGCATGAAACGAAGTTATGTTGAATGTATTTTTTACGGTCGATTGATCTTACATGTAATGGTAACGTGTTGACGCCAAAATCCGGTGGCGCTATCTGGTGGAGCAGATGGGTGTAGGCCACGGAGTCCGTGATGTCGGTCGTGAAGTTCTGGATCTGTCGTCCACATCCGGATCGTGCGAGGTGGTAGTTCACCCAACGGATGAGGATCTGCTCCGGAGAAAGTTTCATGAATTCTTCGAGAGTTTCTCCGTCCATGAGAAGCGCCGCCAAACCAGGATTTGCACGAAGATCAATGTTCGACAGAAGTCCATACTGAACGATCACAGAAAAATCATCATTCAGATTGCAGTTCTACAGTTTTAGACATCAATGTTTCAGTTCTTTTCTTATGATTTTTCACAACATTTAAATAGTTTAGTTTGCTAGTAAGAATCTATATATTGCCAAATAATGTATTAAAAGACGTTAAAGCCACCACACAGACTTTAGCCGGTATCCAGACATTACCCCCCGGCCCATTACCCCCCTGCCATTACCCCCCTGCCATTACCCCCCGACCATTACCCCCCGTAGGACATTACCCCCCTGCCATTACCCCCCGGTCGTTTACATTTAGGTCCAGTGTATGCATGCATGTAGGCCTATGCATGTGTGTATGATGGATGTATGTATGCATGCATGCATGTATGTATGTATGTATGCATGAATGTATGTATGCATGCATGTATGTAAGTATGTATGTGAGTATACATGTATGTAGGTATGTATGTGCACTGCATATGTATGCAAGGATGTATGTAACGTATGTACGTATGTACGTATGTATGTATGTATGTATGTATTCATGTATGTGAGTATGTATGTGTGTATGTATGTACGTATTATATAAGTATGCATGCATGTAAGTATGGATGTATGTAGGTATGTATGCATGCATAATTACATACTTACATACACACTTACATATATGCATACTTACATTCATACGCACATACGTACGCACATACATACTTGCATACATGTATACATACATAGATGTATACATACATATATACATACATACATACATATATACTTACATCTATAGTTCCATACATACTCACATGCATACTTAAATACATGCATGCTTAAATACATACTTACATACATATATACATACATATGTACATACATACATACATACATACATACATACATACATACATACATACGCACATACATACATACATACATACATACATGCATACATACATACATACATACATACATACATACATACATACATACATACATACATACATACATACATACATACACTGAACCCAAATGTAAACGACCGGGGGTAATGGCAGGGGGGTAATGTCCTACGGGGGGTAATGGTCGGGGGGTAATGGCAGGGGGGTAATAGCAGGGGGGTAATGGGCCGGGGGGTAAAGTCCTAGACCCCTTTAGCCACAAAGAAGCTGCTGCAAACTCTTCTTGCATCTATTGCACACTAATCAGACAGACTTATTAACTGACAAACTCACTGACTGACCAACTGACTGACTGACTGACCAACTGACCCTGATAATCTGCCAGAGCAATCCAAGGACGAGATGTGGTTTTCCCGCGTGTAGATCTTCCGGACCGATGTTGACGATGTTACAGCCGATGGCCTGAGCGGAGTTGAGCGCCAGAGTGAGATTCTCGTGAATTTGATAGATGCTCAGCTTTGCTCCTTTGTTTATCGTGTTTTCGTCGATCGTTCCTGGCTGAGATAAGTTCACCAGTTTGCTAGCAACAAAGAAAATAATCACAAAACTGGATCCAAGAAACAAGAACTGTGACACCTGTATCCAGCAATTTTATTTCATAAACATCTGATCATACAACAGTTCTTTTTTCAGTTACATTGAATAAAACACACGTCAAGTCACTGATGTGCAAAACTGTGTGTCTTTGAATGTTAATTTTCATGTACCTATCTGCACACACCTTCTGACTTTTCATTTCTGCTGAAGGACACATAAACAAATCACCTAAAAGATTTAAGGAAATACTAAGATAATGAACTCTAATCATTTCAGTGTGATCCATCTGTTCGTTAGTCAGTAATCCATCAAATGAACCAAAGACTTCAGTGCTACTTTGTACCTAGTTAACCAAATCCACCTGCAGTTGTGAAATACATTAGCAGCTCCCTCCATGGTTTTGTAAAATTACAAATGTATGTTTGTACAATGTACAGTCTGTATATAACCATCTTCACCGACGTTGCTAGAATGGGTGACACTGGGTGTAGTATGTCACACAAGGCATAGGCGTACGGGAGATCTCAGCAGTGGGGGGGCAAAGATTTAACTTCTGCCCGAAAAATACATCCATGAAAAAAAATTCGTTCGGGTTTGCCCGAAAAACCACACTAAGTCTTGCCCGAAAGTTGACGACCTTTTTTTTTTTGTCATCGGCCAAAATTTTCGGGAAAATCGTACCATTTCATCCGCCCAAAAAAGTTAATGACCTTTTTTTTTTAGTCATTCGGGGTTTTTTGCCCGAAAAAACCACCAAACTTGCCCGAATTTGGGGGGGCAATTGCCCCCCTCTGCACCCCCGCCTCGTACGCCTATGACACAAGGTCAGAGTCAATGATCACTTCGTCTAATGACAAGAAGCACTTGATCACCACTTTGTCAATGGTGATAGTCATAATGTCACGACTTACAAATTTTGTTAAGCTGCAGAAACTAAGCATGCAAAAAGATCTATCTGAAAAAGGCATAGATACCAAGAATGACAGAGCATTTGAAAATAAAAAGACTTAATTTGCTGTACGGTACATATGGTGTTCAGCGATATTTTTAAAAGATTTTAAAAGATTAACACAATCTGCATAACTCAACCAGAACTCAAAACAATTTGCATATATCAAAACAAAGAGGTCGTATAACTGTGAAAACTGATAGCAGTTCATGAAATGCGTATCAAGTGCAATGATAAAACAGATGCCAAAAGCCTCTCAAAGGTACATATAAAAGTAATAAATTTTTTCTTACACAGTGCAAACATGATGTAAAGCACCTTCACAAGTTCACAGGTTGTTTAAATGCACTGCCAAATAGATGTGCCGTTAAACAAAACATTAAGCACACACACTAAATTAAATGAAGAAATGTGATATTGAGGAGGGTTTAGGGTAATGGTAAAAAAACTATGGCAAAAAAGTACATGGATGCAGGATCCCGAACCCTTCCAAAAGGTCAACTGAACCTTCCGTTCGGCAGTTGGAATTGGTAAACTCAGTACGGTAATAGGATGTGATGGGTGCCTTGAATGGCAGCGACAGTTAAATTTGTTTCCAATAATAACTTGTGATCATTACTGATTGTAATTATAATTACATCGTGTAAGTTTGAAAAATAAATGAAGACTCTCAGTGTTATTATCTGAAACAGATATTTATTTAAGAAACTTATCATATATCATTAGTGCTTTTTTAGAAGAAACATTCCAAAGCGGTGTTCGAGAACAATTTTTCAACTTCTAAAAATAATTTAGTTAATAAAGATTTTAATAGAAAATTATTTAGCTATTTAGTTACTTCAGTGATGCTATTTTCTTTTCTAATTTAAATATATATAAAAAAAATAAATGAGTAAGAGGCCGAAGCTCGGTCCTTCTGAGGCCTTTCATCGCTGTTCCGAATTTTTTAGTTCTGGAACCTTTTTTCTAGAGAAGGAAACATTGCTGTATAATAATAGCACTGATAAAAGAGAATGGTGACTGTGACTAGCATACCAGTAGAGAACACCATCATTGCCTTTTGTGTACAGATCGGATGTTTCTGGATCCACTGGAAGATACTTTTTGCAATCAGGATCAGCAGCAAAGTTTCTAGAATGAAACCAAAGTCAAACACTGGTCACTTTCTTATCCACATGTAAGTAAGATGATTAACAATGAAAAGAAATGCAAAGTTAAAGGTTATGCCAGCTAATGTAAAATGTATCTTTTAGAGGTTTTATTATTATCAATGTCCAGACAGTTCACTGAATATATTAATTAATTAATTAATTCATTCATTCATTCATTCATTCATTCATGCCAGAATTCAGCTTAGAATTTATATTACGCCTCTTGAAGGGGGCTGTGACTAGAAGTGCAGAAGTGCTCCCGGATCTACCACGGCCAAAACCACAGTTTTGCGTTTTATAGGAAATGCTTAAGTAAGAGCCCTAGGAAGCAGACGCAGCTCCTGTTGAAGCCCATTCCAGACAGCTGAGCCCACCATAGACAATGCTCTATTCTGATTAGATGCAATTTCTTCAAATGGAACCAAGAGCACTCCCTTCTGTGCAGAACGGGGAGGTTGGTGGCCTTGGATACCTGTGGAGCAACAGAGCTCTTGCAGGTAGCATATGCAGGTAGCTCTTGTAAGTAGTTGTTGCAGGTAGTATGACATGGTGGATTCAGCAAAGTGCATGCAAAGGCAGACTTTAATATAAGACCATGCTCATGAAGAAATGTATGCATCAATCAGTATATAAAGAAACATATTGTAGCTAAGAAATGCATAATTGGCAAGTGAATGCAGACAGACTGACTTGTTGATCCAGTTGCAAAAGGCAACGCGTTCCTCCGCTGCAACCGAATGCGTTGTTCCTTCAGCTGATGTGTGAGACATTCCACCAAATGTCGTCACTCCCTGTGCTTTCTTTACCAGAGATTTCATCTTCCCGCCAAAGTCTCGATCTTGCTTCAGATTTATGTAGAGCTGTCATAAAAATGTAAGTACAGCATGACTCAAAACTGAAAGAAACATACTAGAAAGATAGCGCAACTGGGACAACCTATTTTGATCATGCATTGCTTATTATTGCTTACAACAATGTATCGGTAAAGCAACACCATTGTTTAATTGGCTACAATGTATTTCAGCACTAAAGCAACACCATTGTTTAATTGGCTACAATGTATTTCAGCACTAAAGCAACAGCATTGTTTAATTGGCCTTCTAGACATCAATTGTATTACGGCATTAGAAGCACCGTAGAAAGCATGCGTAGAAAGCAGCACAGCTGGTGATCAACAAACAAGAGATGATGAAAATTCGATTCATTTCAAACATGAAATTAAGAGGGAAATTCCCAGGACGCTTGGCCAGCGCTTCTTCTTTGCTGAAAATTTATATAATTATATAATTTTTTAGAAACCCTTGTAGGTCAGTTGCTCACATAATATTATATCATTGATGCCACTAAGATTCACGTTCCACTGTCACCAGTGAACTAGGCAATTGGTTTTCAAGCATTGCACCTTGAAAATGTGGCATTTCCAGTTGTTTATACCACGACTGCTTTCACCTGTTAGGATGTTTCAACTCTAGTGTAGTACAACACCACACCAGTTTGTTTGACCCAACACACACAGTATAACATGTCACTTTGTAACTCGGTAGCTGTAAAGTATAATTTTCTATATATACAATAATCGAACAATATTAACCATTGATGGATGACGAGACTTTAAATTATAAACCTGTTTGTATTCTTCGAAGTTGAGACGTCCATCCCTCACGATGGTGTCGTGCTTCTTGATGAGCTCTCGACATTCATGCCCTGCGATCTTTATTCCGACTTGATTCAACGCATCTTGCAACTCAGTAGCCGTAATGTAGCCATCACTGTCAACGTCAATCTGCAAGAAACACAGAGTTTCCATACAAGTTTGCACTGCTACTTAAACCAACTGTCATCAAAACAAAGACAGAAATGATGCCACTAACAGGTTTCTGCTAACCTAGTCACAGAAATGGCAGAGTTAAACCCAGGATGTAGTTAGTGTATGCTTGACTAGTTTCTTAGTTCTAAAAGGACTTTGGCTGTAAAGTACTGAAAGTAGATTGGAACTGCAAAGTCAGCTCATTAGTTATGTGTACCGGAGAGAAGAGATGCTAGGATACTGTTCCCAAGTTTATTTAAATTAATGTTATGTCCTCGGTGAAAGTGAACAATTAAAACATTTTGACATTTTTTAATATTTGAAATCATGCAAAACTTTGCATCTCAGTAGCTTCAAGCAAATCATCAGCAATTATGTAACTCATGCTCAAAACAATGGATATTCCACGTGGATTATTTCCATTTCGCATTGTTCTAAAGATTTTCAATATTAAACCATCATGAATATCATCAGAAAGTTGTAAGGTTTCACAAAAAAGCTGATATCAATTGCTGCAATTATAATATCCAGTAGTGAAAGAAAAAGCAACAATGGGACTATTTCGTACAATCATCAAACCTCATGCACTGCAATCCTTGCAAATGCTGTCTTGTGCTGTTGTGCCAGTCCAAAGCAAGGCTAAATGAGGAGACGCCAACACTAATCAATGTTGTCATCAGGACACAGCCTAATTGACCAGCAACTAACCTCACTTAGAGACCAGACCTTTTCGTTTTCAAGTTTTATCTTGGAAGGTTAAAGGCACATTTCTACCAGCCACAAATCTTATGTAATCTTATCTACCAGCTGTAGTGTCGGCATAAACTATGGCTCTAGAAACTAAAGCACCCGTTCACAGCACCCGTTCACAGCACCCGTTCACAGTACCTCAAGTCCCAGCAACGTGAGTGAATATTAACATGTCCTTCTTTCCAATAAACTGAGAGGCATCCTGTGAGAGAGATAGATAAGGCTGTTGGAATTTGCAATTTGTTAATTGCATATTCACATCGCCATCTCATCAAGAAAACTCAGAGATATGCCCCCAAGGACGCAAAGGAAAAGGCAAGGCATGTGATCAAATTTGAATTAAATATCAATTGCTAATCAAGCTGAACTGTTAAATCAAGCATTCCAGACCCTCATCTTGCAACAAGAAAAACTTCCACTTCTAAGAGCAAGTTGCACAAGTGGGCATATAACCATCCTAAGTCCTATGGGGACCTTACATGGAGTGGTGCCCATTCAAAAGGGCAAAGTTGAAGGACCTCTTACCAGATCAATTCATTGGAAAATGAGCAGCTACAGTCAATACCACAATATGGTCACTACATAATAAACGCGCATTAAGATTCAGCAACAAGGAAACAATGTTTATGTAGATTCAGCAACAGGAATGCCAATCATGTATGTTCAATCATGTATGTTCAATCATGTATGCTCAATCGTGTACGTTCAATCAATGTCAATCAAAAGCCATCAGTGATGAAGTTAATCATGTGACAATATTTCCATTGTAAGCGAAATCGTCCCAATAGGGTCCAAGTCAATGCATTAAAAACATGTATGTTTAACTGTGATTTGTTTACCATACACAACAAACTACCCCTATCTTCTTTATCTCTCATACTTTGTAAACTCTTACCCTAAGCCCATATCAGGTTATTGTTCCCCGTTTAAACTATAAAGTTCTAGTTATAAATTCAAGTGACTTCCTTATTGGATATATATCTTCTGACTTCCTCCTACGAATAAAGATCACACAAAATTTCTTTTCTAGTTTTCTTTTCAAAGTAGGCCTTTTAAGTATTATGGAATTGATGTAAACCTACTTTGAAAAGAAAATAAGAAAAGAAATTTTGTATTTTCTGGTCAGGAGCACCTCTGACAAGTCTCTCTTGAGGAGATGCATGCATATAAATATCTGTGATTGAAAAACAAAACTCAGCTTGGCACTTAAACTAGTTACTGAATTTTTGATGCAACATATTGTGTCAATGATACTAGACAAGGGCTGGACTGGTTTTGAACACTGTGTCCCCATTTGGAAGCAAGTGACTTGTGCTTATCAGTACTTTAATAAATCAACCATAATTCATCAAGGATCCTGTCCTGCAGTCAAACAACGCAATCTAACCATGCACAGAAACCACCAAAGCCAACCACGCATGCCAATTAGGTTACAAAGAATTCTTGTATGTAGACAAGTTGGATATGAAGATAGCAATGACAAACAGAAACTGTTCATCTTTATAGGCCAACAACAAATCCAACAAGTTAGGTTTGTCGGATAATCAGAGATGATATAGTGACTAAATGTAATTGGTTCTGTGCTTAGTAAGAAAGTGATTATTCTTAGCATGACACAAGTGCATGTGATTTGTAACAATAGAACATTTGAAACAAAAGCCCAATGACTGTAACAATCAGATGATGCAATACAATACCACAGTTTAATTATGAAACATTGACATCATTATGTACGGCAGTGGTTCCCAACCTTTTTTGACTGTAGGGCCACTTTTTCTAAGTTGGAGGACACGAGGGCCACTTTTTCCTAGTTAAAGGTCATTAGGGCATTCAGGGGGCCACAATGCTAAAATTTAATTAACTAAAAGCATATTAAAATTGTTATAATTGATTCAAAGTAGAATGTTTTATGTTTATAGACTTCAAAAAAAAAAAATTTATAATAAAAATAATTATAATGTTCTATCCTATCCAAATTTTCAATTTTTTCATAATATTATTGTTAACTGTTTGAGAGATGAGGGCCATTTTTGAGGTCTGGCGGGCCATTTTTTGAGGCCTCGCGGGCCACTTTTGGCCCGCGGGCCACGGGTTGGGAACCGCTGATGTACGGTATGAAAAGAACCAGAAACAGTTTTAGTAAAGCAATAACAAGGACTCTAGAACATTCATTCATGATTATAATATATTGCTTGTTGACGACGTTTTCAAATAGCAGCCTATGCAACGCAACTGTGATAGTTCAAATGTATCTTTATCCTTAACTCGATTTTATGGGACTAGCATGATTGAAGTAACTGCTTGAGACAGTATAAAGGCAGGTGGATGCACACTGAAAATGCTGTCAGATGAACATCATAAGCTACAAGTTCTACCGTGTAAGCTTTATGATTTATCCGATGTCTCAACGTATTAAATAGCTCCAGAAGAAAATAAGATTTTGTTAAATAGTAAAAAATGGGATTCTTTCTGGTCAGTCAAAATGCACGACAAGTACGTGCGTTCGTGCATCTGATGTGAATTATTTTTGCAAAAGTCTTGAGCAGGTCTACCTGTGTTACCTGTAGTAACAGACGTTCCGCTATGCCGCACAGTGATCACAGTGGGCGGGGCGCGTCACGAAGACACCGCTTCCTAAAACAGTCGCACTGCAGCAGATGTGTGCAGCAAAAGAATGCATTTAATTAAAAATGACATTATTAATCCGTCTTACATTGTGGAAGACGGCGGTCAGTTCGTCGAGGTCTTCCTGGCTGACCTTGTTAGCCATGATGTATAGTATTATGATCTCGAGAGAGAAGAGTTAAATCCACGATTTCGACGACGATACACCGATCTACTTCTGCTGGTCTTCGGAGAAGGCGGTGGCGGCGGTGGTCGTGTCTCAACAGCTGGGCGTGGAGAGCAGCACGCTATTCAGCGAGAAGGCAGAGAAGGGCGGTCGGGCGACGAACAGACAGACGTCTCTGCTGGCTGACTGCCACCACAACACTATGGACGAACGAATGACGACGCTACCACTCACTACCCCCTCAGACCATCGACAGTCACACCGTCACGACCCACGATGCCGAATGATGATGACACGCTGTGTGTGTGCAACAGACGCCTATTCAACGGCGGGTGACGAGCTGTACCGTGTGTAACTATTTTGGTCACACAGAACTGTAGCCTACTGTAGCGTAATTATTTTAATCACGATTAACAGTGTAATACTGCGTCCGAACGAGAAAAAGCCAGAAAAGACAGACGTCTGGTGGGTGTCGTCAGATATACGCGCGGACTTAGTACATTAAATTATCAATGAATGCAGGTCTTAGTACTCGGTAGTCGGGCAATATATCACGTGCCTCTCTCTCTCTCTCTCTCTCTCTCTCTCTCTCTCTCTCTCTCTCTCTCTCTCTCTCTCTCTCTCTCTCTCTCTCTCCTCGTGCCTATAGGTCACACAGCAGCGTGTGACAGCAGCTGCAGCCTTCCTGTAGCGGCCTATCCGCAGTGGCAGCTACATAATTATGTAGCTGGTTCACTCGTTCTGAAGCGCAGCGGCCCGCGGCCTATGTATACGATGACTCATGTGACGACGGTCACCACAGTTGCAGCGGGAAACAACTGGAAAACAGATATTAGCGACCCCCCACTCCACTCTTCTCACCTCACTCATCTACATCAACGCATCCGCTTCATATTATAAAAGAATATTAATTTAACCGCAATTGACGACATTTTGTCTAGTCTCTCATGTGTCGTATGATCTTCTAGTGCTGTTCCAGGTGCAGCGCCACACACACACACACACACACACACACACACGCACGCACGCACGCAAGCACAGAGAGAGAGAGAGAGAGAGAGAGAGAGAGAGAGAGAGAGAGAGAGAGAGAGAGAGAGAGAGAGAGAGAGAGAGAGAGGATGTTGAATGATGGAACGGATCATGTTGTGGACTTGTGGACTAATTAGTAAGCCTATAGCCCAGTCATAATTATAGTCAGTATGGTCAGTATGGTCAGAATGGTCAAATGATATTTGGCTCTTCGCATTCGCAGGACTCAAATGGATCGAGCATTATGTTCTATATAGGTCAACGGCAGTGACCTATATTGCAGTATGGCACGTGTCCATTTAATAGTTTAACAGTCGTGTGGCACACGTCCCATCGTCTATTATACTAGTGTAGTAGTGTAGGCCTGTGTCTATAATACAATGTCCAATCTACCGTTGTCCGTTGGGATTGGGAACTAGTTGACAGCATCATAGTTCACATGTTCATTGTTAGGAACTACTTCACACTGTCACACAAGCTCTTATGCAGACGGTGACTGCAAACTAAGAGAAGAGTACTGCAACAGGCCAAGCTATATTTGGCATTCCAGCCACAACAAAAAATCCACAGCGTTAAAGTGTGACCATCACGGAACACACACTGTCACGCAGCGCAGATGAGATCACCACAAAACATTCGTACCTTCTCTCTGCGATGATGATGATGATGATGATGATGACGATGATGATGATGATGATGATTATGATGATTATGATGATTACAACGACAATGACGGATACGCTGATGATGTCTGCAGTGGCCATGGTAGACTAATAGCTTGATGACTGATGACTGATGGACGAGGGTGTTGACAAATATCATTGTCATCTGAGTCATGCATGACTTATTGACTTGCATGACTTGCGTGCGGAAGGGCGTCATAATTATTTGTTCTTCCAGTTCATAATATTGTAGCGCCGTACTCACTCGCTAGGTGGCCGCCTGCTCTTGTTCCTGATTCTTGCATTTTAGGAGTTTCGGACTGGACCACCCGCGAGAGGGCTAACTGCTGGGGAAACGAGTAATTCGCCAGGTCCTCAGACAGGGAAAACCTACCCTCAGGTTCCAGGGAAGAATGCCTTTCGTTTATGACTCGATCAGTAACTGCTGTTCCTGCTTCTATTGGGAAACGGGTCTCGTTACCAAATTCTACACCAGGAGATGGACAAGTGATGGCTGGACATGGTCGCACGGTCGTTTGGTGGACGACGACAGCCCCCCTTGAGGGCTTATCTGGGTTCGGTTCCCATTCAGCAGTTTTCTCAGACCCAATTTCCCTCAAACGCAATTCAGTTAAATTCTCCACCTTCTCTGATACTTTCTCCAATCCCTCTTGGTTATTACTTACAATGGAAGCCAAGGTATCAAAGCGCTCTAAGACTTCCAAAAACCGCTGGGACATAACCTCTAACCTCTCTTCTTGTTCTTTACCTTTATCGAAAAGACCCCCACTGGTCCCTTCTAGCTGAATTGAATTGGAGTCGTCTAAACCTTCTCCTTCTGACTCACTCTTCTCACTTTCTTCCTTCTTTTCCGTTTCACTTTCTGACATTATTATTTTATTATTATCAGTTACACAAAGAATACCAGTATTGTTCTTTTCAAATTTTTTCCTTAATTATTTATTAAAGTTGTAATTATTATGACAATTGTTTTATCTTTCACAGAGACAGAAGAGGCCTATCGACGAACAGGTGCACGTCCTGTTTTCAAAACAATAACGATAGGAATGAAAGGGATCACACCGGGATCCAATTAATTAAATTTACAGTTCAGCCTAAATTGTCTTTGTTATTATTAACTAGCTGGGGTACCCGGCGTTGCCCGGGAAATTTAGGATTAGACCCGCTCAGGCCACAGCCAAACCACACCCCACCTCCACCCAACCCCGTACACCACCCCTTCCATCCGTTCCCGCTTCACCCCTCCACCCCATCCTCACCACACCCCCACCTCCACCCCAAAAACCCCGACCCCACCCGTACACCCACACCTCCACCCGCCCCCGCTTCACACCTCCACCCCTCCACCTCACCCACCCCCACCCTCACCACACCCCGTTCACCCGCCCCATGCCACTCATTTCACCCACCCACACCACACCTCCACCCCACCTCGTACACCCCACCCCCTTCCATCCGCCCCGCTTCACCCCTCCACGCCACCTCCACCCCATCCTCACCACACCCCCACCTCCACCCCAAAGCACCCCACCTCACCCACACCCTGCACCCGCCCCGCTTCACACCTCCACCCCTCCACCTCACCCCACTCCCCACCCTCACCACACCCCGTTCACCCGCCCCATGCCACCCTTTTCACCCACCCACACCACATCTCCAGCCCACCTCCACCCCACCCCGTACACCCCACCCTCTTCCATCCGCCCCCGCTTCACCCCTCCACGCCACCTCCACCCCATCCTCACCACACCCCCACCCCAAAGCTCCCACCCCACCCCACCCCTCCACCCGCCCCGCTTCACACCTCCATCCCTCCACCTCACCCCACTTCCACCCTCACCACACCCCCACCTTCACCCCACCTCCACTCCTCCACCCCACCTCCACCCCACACTCTCACCACATTCCCACCTCCACCCCCGAACCCCACCCCACCCCGTCCACCCCACCTCGTTCACCCGCCCCATTCCACCCTTTCCGCCCTCCACCTACCACCTCCACCCATCCTACACTCAACCCCACCCTCCACCCCACCACCCGAACCCCCAGCCCAAGCCAGCTCCCACCCCACCCCACACCCTCCACCAACACACCCCAAACTCACCCACCTGACAACACCCCACCACACTCTGACCTCTCCACCTGTACGCCACCCGTGAAATTAGGGTTTTCTGGGACGAAGAGGGTGGGGAGGGAGCGGAGGGGAGCGATAGACGTGGGAGAGGGGGAGGGGTAGGGGGTTGGGAGGGGTTGGGGGAGGGAGCAGAGGGAGGGGAGGGGAGGGGAGGGGAGGGGAGGGGAGGGGAGGGGGAGGGGAGGAGAGGGGAGGGGCAGGCGAAGGGGGAGGGTTGGCAGAGAGAAGGGGAGGGGTGGGTGAGGGGGTTGGGGAGGGGGAGGTAGGGAGGGATGGTTGAATGCTCTTTTCAGCCACAGCAACGCGTGGCCGGGTTCAGCTAGTTGACTATAATTATAGTAAGACTTTACAGCAAAGCGGATTGGAAGATCATTTACATCAGCTGCGTTTATATAATGACCATGCAAGCGTTTACAAAGGTGTTTAATAAACTTAGGGTTTTCGCCCCCACCCTGGCCCCCATGGTGGGGGAGATTCGCCAACAACTCCACTGGGTGGTTCCGATGGCCCTCTGTCTAGGTGCAAAGTTTGAAATCAATAGCTGCGTTTTATTGAAAAAATTGGGGGGGTTTCGCCCCCCACCCTGGCCCCCATGGTTATAGAGAATCGCCAACCCCTCCACTGGGTGTCCGACGCCGAGACGGAGAGAGTAGTGAAGGTTTGGAGTGAAAAGGTCAAAAACTGTCGAAATGCATTCCGGTCAAACACACACACAGACAGACAGACACACAGACAGACAGAATCCTCTCTTTATTAATATAGATGTCAGTATACTCTAATTTGCATTCAGCTTTCTTGAATAAAGTTAAATTAAAATATCAGACTATTCTCGTCAGTAATTATTATAGAGCATTCATAAAATACACAATCCGTAACATTTAATCGAGAATTATTATTTTAGGTTGACACTGTTTACTTCCCTGACAGTCCAGAGAATACACGTAGGAAAATCTTTCAGTTCTTGTCCCAAAATATTTCTTCCCACTGTCGATTTCTTTTTCAACAGCCTTGTTTCCGATCGGAATTTTTGAAGGTTCAGCGTCCGAAACTTTTCCACACAGTCACGCAGAACGATTATGACACAGAGTCAAAATTTGCGGTCACCGAGACCTTCCACGATGACACAAAATCCAACTTTTGGACGCAAAAACCTTCAATAATTCTTTTCCATTTTAACGGCCATCACAACAACTCCGCCATCACTGACGCCGAACCGCCCACCTGACCGGAGGGAAGCCTCCTGATTGGCTATGATCGCGTCCCGAGCTATTATTAGCCATTACGTAATTGAATTTAGAGTAAAAGTGCGATTTCGAGCGCATTCCGAAATTAAGCGAAATTAGCTTAGGCCGCCGCCGGTGACAATCGTTACACTCTCCCCCCCTAATTAAATTTTTTTTCAGAACTGAAAAATTTAGGTGTCAGCGAGATTGAATGCAATCGAAACTTAATTGTCGCTTAATTCTTAACTAACACAAGCAACGAAACAAGAGCAAATCTTATCTATGCATAGGCCAGTGAATCATTAGCCACACGATACAAATCAGTTGCTAACACAATTAGGCAAATGTCTAATTTTTTTAACGGAGGGTATAGCTAACCGTCACAGATCTTTTCGCTGGGAATGCACTATCCTCGCCCAGATGCCACTTTGCATCTTCATCTTACCCATGATATGACTTACTTCAGGGAGGGTGCCCAAGGTTACTAACGAGGCGAGTTTACGTAACATTAATAAAGTCACACAATGCTATATCATCAAACGTGCAGAGCCACTTACGAGAGAATGTCCTCTAATCACAAAAATCATGCTCTGACACCCAAACCATAAGAAACAAACAATTGTAACGCATGTTAGAAGGGCGCGCTACAAACTTTATTCGCAAGAAAAAAACAAAAAAGGGTTTAACCTATAGCGCATCACCTTACTCTACCTTACTCCCTAAACCTTGCGGGGCGTACTATTTCCCGGCGGGGTCTCGCAGCTGGACACGGTCCCTCTTCTTCCACAGGGTCCAAGGCAGTTAGAAGTTCTAAATCCCCCGGCCCTACCAGGTCAGAAACAAAATTCGCGTCCCAATCCTTAGGCGATTCACCGACAAACCTTTTCAGTTTATCCACGTAGACCAGCTTGGCCTGGGAGCGCGCGGACTTCTGTATTTTGTACAGAACTGGGCTCAACTGCTCCACTACTTTGTAGGGACCGGTGTATAATTTGTTCCATTTGTCCTTAATTCCGGGGCGTCTCCGTGGATAGAAGTACCAGACCCAGGTGCCTACTGGGAACTTGGTCGTTTTCACCCGCATGTCATAACGGAAATTCCGAGTGGTGGCTTGACGCTTCATAAATTTTCGAGCCATTTCAAAGTCGTTTTGTATCGTTTCGACTTGATTCCTGACAAAATCATCGGTATCTGATACAACGTTAGCAACACGAAGATCGCCTAGAACTCAATCTATGGGTAAACAGAGTTCTCTTGATAGAAAGAGACGATTGGGCGTGAAGCCGGTACTTTCGTTTTCACTGGCTCTGTAGGCTGCGAGGATGTAGGGCAGGTGCACATCCCAGTCCCGTTGGTTTTGGGCTACCACCTTTCCCAACATGGCGTTCAGGGTGCGATGGAATCTTTCAACGGCTCCGTTCGTGCTCGGATTGTACGGAGTGGTACGAAGTTTATCAATCTGCAGTCGCTGACATATATCCTTGAACAAGGCCGCCTCAAAACAAGGGCCTTGATCCGTTAAAATCTGTTTCGGACACCCGAATCGACTGAAAACTTGTTCGACCAAAACCCGGGCGACTGTAGTGGCTTCTTGGTTTCTAATCGGGTGCGCCTCCGCCCAGCGTGTGAAGTGATCCACGGCCGTCAGTATGTATCGATGGCCTCGGCTGGAGGTTGGGTGGGGCCCCGTGATATTCACTCCTAAGCATTCCATTGGGGCTCCCACGGTCATCGACTGTAATTTCCCTTGTTTCGGTGGTTTACCTCTGAAGTACTGGGCACAAGGGACGCAACGTCGTAGTTCGTAGTTCACGTCCTCCCTCCAACCTGGCCAGTATGCCCTCTTTTGGAGTTGCGAGAGTGTCCGACGTATTCCCATGTGTCCTCCGGTGATCCCTTCATGAGCTAATTTTATGAGGGCGATGCGTCGCCCCGGTGGTGGAATTAGTTGGTGGTTCTTTACTTTGCTATCCTCTGGATCGATCCAGTTCCGGATCAGTAAGCCATCTTGGACCTCCAGTTGGGGCCACTGAGCGGCCAATACTTTCACAGTTCCACTTTGACTCCGCCTTTCATCATACGAAGGTGGTTCGTTCTTCGACGTTAATTTCTTTCGGAAGATCCAGCCGAGGTTAGTATCGGCCTGTTGTTCTTCTCCGATGGTTATCCTGCTCCAATCTGACGGCAGTTCAAGCGGTTCGGTAGTATTCTGATGTAGTTCCCTCACGATTTGTACTTGGTGGGGAAGACGGGACATCGCATCTGCGTTACGATGGGCGGTCCCGGCACGATGTTGGATGTCAAACTCAAACTCTTCGGTTATAGCCAACCACCGAGCCTGCTGGCCGATGGGAACCGGAGTCCGTCTCAACCATTGTAAAGCCGAGTGGTCGGTCCGAAGTAGAAATCGCCGTCCCAGCAGATACTGTCGGTAGGTCTTCAAGAAGTAAACTATCGCCAGTAGTTCTCTCTTAGTGACGTCGTAGTTTTGTTCTGCTAAGGAACAGAGGCGGCTCCCGTAACAAACGACCCACTCTTGTCCTCCCTGGACTTGAGAAAGTACTGCTCCTATAGCGTCCCCGGATGCATCAGTATCCAGGATGTATAAGTCACTGTCATTCGGCAGAGGCAGTATCGGAGTCGTAGTCAGCAGCCGTTTCAGTTCGCTGAAAGCCAATTCGCATGTCTCCGTCCATTGGAAGCGACATCCCTTACGAGTTAAAGCATGTAATGGCTTCGCAACCTTCGAGAATTCGGGAACGAATTTTCGGTAGTACGAGCATAACCCGAGAAACGCGCGAACATCTCGGAGTTTCTTCGGAGTCGGCCATGACTGGACGACCTCCGTCTTCTCTGGATTAGTCTCAATTCCCTTTTCGCTCACCACATGTCCTAGGAATAAGACTTGCCGCTGCAGTAGGTGACATTTAGAGGGTTTGAGTTTCAGTCCAACGACCGCCAAGCGTTCCAGAACTAGAGTTAAGCGGTTTAAATGCGTCTCCAGATCTTCGGCAAAAATGATGATGTCATCCAGGTAGATGAGACAAACTTCGAAGTTTAATCCGGCCATAACTAAGTTCATCATACGAGAGAAAGTGGCCGGAGAGTTACAGAGTCCAAATGGTAATACTCGAAATTGGAAGCTCCCTCTCCTAGTAACAAAAGCGGTCTTGTGACGGTCTCTCGGATGAACTGCCACTTGGTGGTATCCTGCACGGAGATCAAAAGTACTGAACCATTTGGCCCCGGACATTGTGTCAAGACTTTCACTAATAAGTGGCAAAGGGTAGGCGTCTTTCCGGGTCTTAGTGTTTACGGCCCGGTAATCGACACAGAACCTAGGTGTCCCATCTTTCTTTTGTACCATGACCACATTGCTAGCCCAGGCCGACGTGGAAGGTTCAATTAACTTTTGCTGCAACATTTGGTTAACCTGTTCGTCAATAACTGGCAACAGGGTCAGTGGTTGTCGCCTAAGAGATTGTCTGACGGGACCTTCGCTTCCAGTTTCTATTTCATGTTGTATGACATCGGTAAATCCCAGGTCCCACTCACTCAGAGAGAAAGCCTTTTGGTTTTTCAGGATAACTTGTCGTAATCGTTCCTGCATAGTTTCGGGGACGTCGGATGCAATTTCTGTCCACAAAGGAGAGAGTATACTCGTAACGTCAGCTTCAGTAGTTGGCCGTGGTTTTTCGGTGACAGTAGCGCATCCGCCGGCCGTAATCGTTGTCGACTCTTCTCCTATCACTGTGACAATTTCCGCGGTGCACTGTACTCCTTTGCTAATCCAAATCGGTTGATTGGTCGGGTTCATCACCCGAATCGGTATGTCATAATTCCTGTCGGGGAGTAGAGTCCCTGCCAATATGAGACCAGACTGGAGTAGTTGAGGATTCACCGCCCACTGATTCCTGATTTCGCTCAACGAAGGCAGTACCGCCTGCGCTTCTACATCCTTTTCCGTGTTCGGTGCGATGAGGGTATCCCGAGAAACCATAATTCGCCGACACCATCCGGAGCGCGGTTTACTATGTACCACAAAGCGACTATTTCCGACCAAGACCCAGTTGCGGCCAATATGCCACATGACGTTCTCTTCCTTCATCCACGATAAATCCAGAATAATCTCGGAGACTTGCTCGGTTACCAGGCATGGGATGTCAAACGGTCGTCCTTCGATCTTCAAGTGTAAAGTCGTTTCCCCCAGTACGCGAATGCCGGACCCATTGGCGGCTTGAACCAGCTGGGTGGACCCACGAAGTTCGGTCGACTGGATTAAGGTGGCCGGGCATAAAGTCAATTCGCATCCCGTGTCAAGTAGGGCTAGCAGACGCTTCCCATTTACGGTTACAGACAGATAGGCCTCGTTATTCCCTTTTACATGTCTCGCGGGGTGTATTCCGTTCCCTTCGTCCATCCTTTCACTGTCCGCATAGGCGAAATCGACTGGTCTATCAGGACAAGTTCTAATCAAGTGCCCGGTTCGATTGCACCCATAACACCGCCGAGCAGTTCTGAAAGAGTTTCGGAACGTATGTTCGGCTCGCGTTCTCCCTCGACGATCGTCGTAAGTGGTCTTCCGTCTCGGATGCATTGGTTTCTGATTCCGACTAGGCTGTACCCGCTGCTTGAGGCTGTTAATTTTCTGATCTAATTGACTCAATCGTTCAATTATCTCCTGGAAGGGCCCCGGTGTCTCCTTGTCAACTTAGTCGTTTTCCCTGATTCCCTTAGCGTGCATATAGCGATTGTGTTCTCTAAGGCTGTCATCATCAACCCGACTGTAACTTTCTAACCTTAACGCAATTTTGTAGGTTTGATCTAAAGTATCTGGTTCTCGTTCACGTATTTTCAAAGCCAAGTCTCTATCGAGCAGAGCATCGAGGAAAGCACGGATAGCTATCGTTTCACTATGCTTCGAGGGTGGACCCGGAAAAGCTAGGATCATGAGTTTACGTATGTCGTGTACTACTGAGCCTAATTCTTCACCAACCTTTTGTCGTCGAGAGTTCAACTGAGTTTGATACAATGCAACTTGGTCGGCGCTTCCATATCTGGCTTTCAGACGATTGACCAAATCAGAGCATGTGACAACAGTTTCTGAATTGAATTCATGAAGCAACTGATCCACAGGTTCCACCAGCGAACACGTGAGTTGAGCAAACTTCTCTTCTTCCGACCATCCATTACTTTTCGAACAAACGTCGAATTTCTTCAGGAAAACCTCCACGGAAGTCTTTCCATCATATGTGCCCAACTTAGTAAACTGTCTAGGTTTCTGTGATTTCAACGAAGCAACATCACTTTTGGATTCATTCACCGAAGCCACAGTTCTTTCCGGTAAAGTTCTGACTGGTAAAGTTCTTGAAGTCGGCCAATTGATTACAGTTTCTGGCACAGAAGCTGAATTGAGTTCTGAACAGCTTGAGTCGAATTGAGAAATTTCCACAGCAGCAATAGAAATTGTTGATGGTAGCAATTCTTTCACAGCCGGTGAATTTTCCTTCAGCAGAGATTCTTGTTCCGCTGTCGTGTAGGGGACGGTGGTAGCCCAAGAATGTCCGAGTGGTAGACGACTGGGATGTGCACTCACAGTCGGCAGATGATAGCGACTGGATGTCAAGGAACCACAAGATGTTTTATCTGAAACTACAAACTTAGAGTTAGACTTCATCTTAAACACCTCTTCTCACATCCCTTCTAACAACAGGTCTCGATCTAATTCATGCACAGAAATCTCAAAATCACTACACTTCACATCAGAAGTTGTGTCACTAAGACAGACAGATTTTATCGGTTCTTGCATAATTCTCTTTCCACCTAGCCTAGTTTGTGTACTTAACATTTCAGACATTTTAGGCCTAGCTCCATAGTGCTCAACGGGAGTTTCATAATCTGGCATTTTAACACTAGAAAATTTTATTTTCTCTTCCAGACCTTTTTCCTTCCATCTCCCCATTCCTTCCTCTGTCCTTGACCTTGGAGTGACCTCAGTTTCTACCCCACTTCTGGTACCATTTGTAGCGCCGTACTCACTCGCTAGGTGGCCGCCTGCTCTTGTTCCTGATTCTTGCATTTTAGGAGTTTCGGACTGGACCACCCGCGAGAGGGCTAACTGCTGGGGAAACGAGTAATTCGCCAGGTCCTCAGACAGGGAAAACCTACCCTCAGGTTCCAGGGAAGAATGCCTTTCGTTTATGACTCGATCAGTAACTGCTGTTCCTGCTTCTATTGAGAAATGGGTCTCGTTACCAAATTCTACACCAGGAGATGGACGAGTGATGGCTGGACATGGTCGCACGGTCGTTTGGTGGACGACGACAGCCCCCCTTGAGGGCTTATCTGGGTTCGGTTCCCATTCAGCAGTTTTCTCGGACCCAATTTCCCTCAAACGCAATTCAGTTAAATTCTCCACCTTCTCTGATACTTTCTCCAATCCCTCTTGGTTATTACTTACAATGGAAGCCAAGGTATCAAAGCGCTCTAAGACTTCCAAAAACCGCTGGGACATAACCTCTAACCTCTCTTCTTGTTCTTTACCTTTATCGAAAAGACCCCCACTGGTCCCTTCTAGCTGAATTGAATTGGAGTCGTCTAAACCTTCTCCTTCTGACTCACTCTTCTCACTTTCTTCCTTCTTTTCCGTTTCACTTTCTGACATTATTATTTTATTATTATCAGTTACACAAAGAATACCAGTATTGTTCTTTTCAAATTTTTTCCTTAATTATTTATTAAAGTTGTAATTATTATGACAATTGTTTTATCTTTCACAGAGACAGAAGAGGCCTATCGACGAACAGGTGCACGTCCTGTTTTCAAAACAATAACGATAGGAATGAAAGGGATCACACCGGGATCCAATTAATTAAATTTACAGTTCAGCCTAAATTGTCTTTGTTATTATTAATGTCAGTATACTCTAATTTGCATTCAGCTTTCTTGAATAAAGTTAAATTAAAATATCAGACTATTCTCGTCAGTAATTGTTATAGAGCATTCATAAAATACACAATCCGTAACATTTAATCGAGAATTATTATTTTAGGTTGACACTGTTTACTTCCCTGACAGTCCAGAGAATACACGTAGGAAAATCTTTCAGTTCTTGTCCCAAAATATTTCTTCCCACTGTCGATTTCTTTTTCAACAGCCTTGTTTCCGATCGGAATTTTTGAAGGTTCAGCGTCCGAAACTTTTCCACACAGTCACGCAGAACGATTAAGACACAGAGTCAAAATTTGCGGTCACCGAGACCTTCCACGATGACACAAAATCCAACTTTTGGACGCAAAAACCTTCAATAATTCTTTTCCATTTTAACGGCCATCACAACAACTCCGCCATCACTAACGCCGAACCGCCCACCTGACCGGAGGGAAGCCTCCTGATTGGCTATGATCGCGTCCCGAGCTATTATTAGCCATTACGTAATTGAATTTAGAGTAAAAGTGCGGTTTCGAGCGCATTCCGAAATTAAGCGAAATTAGCTTAGGGCGCCGCCGGTGACAATCGTTACACTATTATAATCGATCGATCGCTTATAATTATTTCTGTTAATAGACTGTTATAAATAGTCTAAAAAATTGATGAACGTTTACACGATGATGTGGCGCATTGGATACGAATGGAGAGCGAGAGGAACCAAAATCGAATCCAGAAGTCCCCTGTCCCCGTAAGATAGACAACGTGCTTTGTAGGCTGCTTTTAGCGTCGATTATTTGCACGCTGCAGTCTGTTCTGTTAGTAGCCTAGTTAAGATTTATGTATTCTGTGGTCTATGACATGTTCTTGTGAATTGTTTCAAAGTCAACTGCAAAGTTGTAACTTGTAGGCACTGCAACAGCGTATAACCGGTTGCGGTCTGTGAACAGGATTGTTGAACAAAGACAAAGGAATTATAATTTAGCTAAGTGTTCAAGGAACTAAACATTTTGAAATCTGGATGTTTGAAATTTGAAAGGTAGCCTATAGCCTAACACTCGAGAGAAGTCGTTTAGATGCATGCATGCTAAAATAGTAGGCCTACTTAGCCTATACAAATAGGCCTACTAGCAGTAAATTGACAACACATAGCCTATAAATGATACAATAATGATAGTATCGTATAGGGCCTAGGCATAGGTCATATAGCATAGTAAATAGTATTACTATACCCGTAATCATATAGGCTAATAGCCAGGGTGATCAAGGTGAGCCGGGTCTGTCCGGGTCTGAGACCCGGTGTAAAAGTTTCAAATTAGGCTACCCTGGTTTCAGATAACCCATGGGCCCCCAGTGTTGTTGAAAGTATCGGGCAAATGTACTTAAGTAAAAGTAAAAGTATTCATCACAAATTTTACTTAAGTAAAAGTAAAAAGTAGCCCCTTCAAATAATACTTTTTAAGTAAAAAGTAAAAGTACCGAGCTTTTCTGTAGGCTAAGCTTAACTCGATCGATTATTAACCTTCAAAAATACTAAATTCTCGAAATGGCACTTTTCTTTGAGTCTAGTAGGCCTACGCACGCTTCCGATTCATTGTTAGCACAATGCTCTGCTGAAGAGTCGTTCTGCTGCAGAAATCTCAGTGCATCCAGCGTGCACCACCCATCGAAAATCTATTTTTAGGCATGCAAATTTGAATAAGATCTCTTAGCTTAGCGAAACGAAATGTTAATTAGCGATTTGAAGTAGGCCTAACGAACATTGTAACGAGTGTCGCATAAATTGTAACGAAGTAAAAGTAGGCTACTAAAATATGGGTAAAATTTTACTTCGTTGAAAGTAAAAGTATTTATTTTTTTCGATACTTCGTTACATGTAGGCCTACAGTAACGCGTTACTTTTACTTCGTTACTGTACAACACTGTGGGCCCCGGACACTAGATTTGCATCAATCATCGCATTTAGGCTATTGCACCAAAAACATCAGAAAAATCATCCCGCTGAACAATAAACAACGAGTGAACTTATATAATTTTTCAAATTGTCTGGAAAGTAGGGCCTACTTTCTTGGGTAGGCCTACTTTTCCTCTGGTTATGCCTATAGTCTATGGATTAATTGCTGCCCATAGATATAGGGCATAACCTGCAAGAGCTACGATCGATGTTCTCCCTAATAAATTAGGCTATTGCAGCAGGGCCGTGTTTAACATAGGTCCATTCGGTGCACCGCACCGAATGCCCCTGAGCCGAGAGTTTTGTTGCCAATGGCTAAATGTCTTAAATTGCGAGTCTCAGTGTTACTGAAACCTTTTGTAAAGTCAGTAAGTGTAAGAAAACATTAATTTCACTAAGTTCACCGACGTTGCCTGCTTGCTTACTGATCGACTCGCCACAGCCGACAAACCACGTAGGCTAGCCCATCGACGTATACGTCGATGGGCTAGCCTATTGAACAGCGGATTTTTGTAAAATGACTAATCTTGTAAGACTGCCGATGGGTACTTTGCGGCTGCTGTAACACTTTACACCGATACTCAAAGAACCCTAAACACGGCCCTGTATTGCAAGGGACTTCGCGCTCGCCTGTTGCTTTTACCTGTAGGCCTACTTGGCAGGTGCACGGGACGCCAATAATGCCCTAAATTAATTTTTATACCTGGGGGCACAATATAAATAAAGGTTGAAAATCGATCGATGCATTAATCTGTAGCCTATCGTGTTTGGAGTCCGTCAGGAAACGAAATGCTGTTAATTATTCATTAATCAACTAAGAACAGCGCATGGTGTCTGCCAAGGAGGTGGGGAAGGGTTTGGAGAACGATCACAATCCACCTTTGCCAGAAGAGTGGGAGGGATAAAGGGTTTAGACATAAACAGGGAGTTGTAGATTTGTTAAATAATTAACAGCCTCACTTGTTGCTGTTTCACAACACTGTTGCATATCACGGATGACTATACTGTGACTAGTGTCGCCCTCCTCCTTCCTCCAGTTTTGGGACTGGCACTGCCAAAACTCTCAATTTATGGCAAAGCTAAAGCACAGTATAGATAACGAACAGCACGTCGACTTTTATTGGTTCCTGTTAAGCACTTTTTATTGGTCACGCCATTTTGAATAAGCTACACCATAGACATCTTACCGTTATTAGTAATATGATATAGTGATGATGTCTATGGCTAGTCCGGTCGATTAAATCTTAAACTTGCTGGTTTAAATTACTATGGCAAGCAAATTTTTGCATGAAAAGTTTTAAAGTGGACCAAAGAATATGTGATAGAAATTCTAACAAAATGCGATATGGGGAAATATTTAATTTTTGAAATTTATTTTTGAGCAGCCGACCAACAGCTTTACTAGGCCTAACGAATTTACATGTTAAGGACTGGCAGAAATACAATTTATCTGCTGGAAACAGTGAAATTACCGATAAAAAATTAAATATCAATTAATACATTTATTATAATTATTTGAACTATGTAAAATTAATGTCGATCTTGGAGACCAAAAATAAAATTTTATGCAATAACTGCAGTGTGTGGTCGATAACTACCCCGCACTTAAGGCCACGCCCATAATGCATAATGCATAGGCGATGACTAAGCGAAACTCTATACGCACAGCCATAATTTGCATCACAATAATTAACAATTTAAACATATTTTCCCATGTTGAAATTTATTAGCATTTTTACTCTAGTTTAGGAGGGTATTTACGTACAATATTCTATCAAAAAAGGTTTGCCATAGTAAACCATCGGGTTCATGTTGAATTTCCCGGGCGGCCTGAATACCGGAAATTGAATAGGCAGACTAAGTAAATGTATGATGTCTATGGACAATAGCTTAAAGAAAATGGCGTCACTTTCAAAATCACTTGCACATTCTGACTTACAGCAAAGGCCGGAAGTCGACGTACTGTTCGTTATCTATACTGTGGCTAAAGTTAATTACGGCTAAACTAAAGCTAATTTAGGCCTACAGCTCCGACTGAAAACGACTAACAATAAGTAACAAAGTAGGCTACATGAGAACATAATGAAGAACATGGTTCAGAACGAAAACGACATATAGCCTAAAGAGCATAGGCCTAAGATCTAAAAACGAATGTCTAAGAACGAAAAACAAACAAGAACGTAATCGAGAAAACAGAACATAAGAACGGCAAAAACAGACGTATGAACGAATACCAGTAGGCTAAGAACGAACACGAAAAGGAAGAATATAACTAGGAGCGAAGCAACAAAGAAACGCAACTGAGAACGAAAACGACGAAGAAAAAAACAAGAACCAGAACACAACTATATTAAAAAGAATGAGCTTGAGCATGACGAGTGCGGTAGCATATTAGGCGTAAGCACTAACTTGCCGCGTAAGTATACGACTTGATTTATTGGGGAGGGGATCAGCTTCGTTTGGGGGGGGGGGGGGGGGTGGGGTGGGAGGGGGTTAAACGTGACTTACGTCCCTGCTTATGAGGAATTCTTAGAACTGCACAATCCCTTCCCATTATCGATGGTAAAATTATTCACAATCGAATGACAATGATTTTTTAAAATAAATTCAGGAACAAAAATGCTTTTACAGCTGCACAAATTCAGGTTAATCTCTATAATGACTCGGTAGCAAGTAAACATCATGGCGACCAAAGATCCGCTCATAATAGAGCGCGGTCACGTGACGGCAAAAGTAGCCCAATATTTTCGCGGCCTGCGGTGATGTATAAGCCAATGTTTTCGCGAAAGTAAGTAAGTAAAAATACCATGAAACGGTTATTTTAATAAATATTAATACGCTTAAATAAGCTTAATAACACAACAAAATCGATGGACCTTAACACATTGGCCGCCATCTACGAGATATCTCGCGGTAAGCGGCGAGATATCGCGGTAAAAAACCGCGAGATATCTCCGCGAGATCTCGCGGTAAAAAACCGCGGAGATATCTCGCGGTTTTTTACCGCGATATCTCGCCGCTTACCGCGAGATGTCTCGTAGATGGCGGCCAATGTGTTAAGGTCCATCGATTTTGTTGTGTTATTAAGCTTATTTAAGCGTATTAATATTTATTAAAATAACCGTTTCATGGTATTTTTACTTACTTACTTTCGCGAAAACATTGGCTTATACATCACCGTAGGCCGCGAAAATATTGGGCTACCTTTTTGCCGTCACGTGACCGCGCTCTATTATGAGCGGATCTTTGGTCGCCATGATGTTTACTTGCTACCGAGTCATTATAGAGATTAACCCAAATTCATGTAGAACTGCAATTTTAAAATGTACAACGGTTGAACGGTTTAAGTCTTAGTCAATATAATGGGTTTTCGATCGTTTTCATAACGGGTTTCTAAATATTCTAGCTGAGAATATAATCTGGCCATGTGTCTGTCAAGTCATTTTGGAAAATACCAGACGGCATAATAGGCAAGAAAGAATTTTTCTTTTGGAGAGCACAACAGCATCCTGAATGTCACTTTAAAGACAACGAACGACTCTGGTCTCCATTTTCAAGAATTGTTTTATACAAAATGCAGAGAATGTAATCCAGCCAGGTGTCTGCCAAGTCATTTTGTAAAGACCGGACAGGGCATAAAAGGCAAGAAAGAATTTTCTTTTGGAGAACACAACAGCATCCTGAATGTCACTTATAGACAAAGAACGACTCTGGTCTCCATTTGTAAAAATGTTTCACACAACGAAAAACATCTAGTTCTTGGTATATGCACTGGCTATTTTGCTACATATTTAACATTTCATAGGAAACTAACTTGTAAAGTTTGTTGACCTTGACAGGATCCACTCATAAAAGAATTTACAGTGGGTTTTAAAGGACTAAATGATCTTGGAGAACAAAATAGCATTCAGCATATCACAAGATCAGACAGTGAACGACTCTTGCCTCCATTTTGCACCCGTACAAACAAGTATAATTGCGCTTTGGATAAAAAAATAAATTATTTGCTTAGTATGTAATATACAATCAACAAACAAAATCATTAAAATATTATACAGTTCAGTTTTAAAAAGTTTTGGCATAGCTAGAAATCATACTGGAAAATTATCACAATTCGTAATCTTTAAAAAAATCGAGAAGCGGAGAATTCCATTAATAAGCCTACGATAGACATTATTCCTTCATTTGCGCAAATATATGCCTAAATTAACCAAGTAATATTTAGACTAGTCAGATATCCTTCTACAAATTAACGTCAATTGACGCGTATTTGGCGTGACATGTGCCGATCTGCAAATTCTACTGCCACTGCATGTATACTGCTTTGCATAATATTCTGAAACGTTCAAAACGTCGACAATTCGCAATTTGTTGATTAGCTGTAAGATAAGCATCTTAATCAGACATGAACAATAGTTAATTATAAGCATGATTATAAGCAAAGTTGCATAAACGTTCAACCACCACGCCCTCGGTGAAAGCTGAAATGAAAAAGGAAGAGGAAACAGTATGACAACCGGAAGACGGCGGAGAGCCGACCAAAGACGTTCACAGGCATCGCGAGAACAGGATTGCGTAAGTAAGTAAAGTACATATAACGTAGAATTATCACAGTATAACCTATTCCTGCAATTTTTATGATTAGAATTGGAAAACCTTACAAATTAGAAGCCAAAATGAACTTCTCATCTAGGATAAACTTGATTTTCCAATTTTGGAGTTATCTATGTATTGGATACGTTTATTTTAATAACCATGACCGTTAATGATCTATCTAGCGATTCTAGCCCTACACATTACACAATCATCATCATCATCATCAACAACCGTGGGCTCAATGCCCGTAGGTGTCCGACGCCTTCTTCACAATGTTTCTCCAATTGAGTCTGTCCTGGGCCGCGTGCCCCAGGTGTTGTAGGTCTTCTCCACACCAATCTACAATGTCATCAGTCCATTCTCGATGCGGTCTTCCTCTTTTGTTGTTGCCCTCCATTATTCCAAACATCAGAGTCTTAATCTTTATATCATCTTTCATTCTGCAGATATGTCCGAACAATTTCAGTTTTCGTTGGATAATCTTCTGCATCAGATTCTCAGTCATATCCACCCACTTGTATACTTCGTCATTGTTGATCTTCTGTGTCCATCCTATCCTCAAGATTTTCCTGTAGCATTTTCTCTCAAATGCTAACACTCTTCTTTGTGCATCTTTCGTTAGTACCCATGTCTCGCAAGCATACAACATGCTGCTGAAAACACAAGTCTTTAATACCTCCAACTTTGTTTTTATACGGATTGCTCTGCTTTTCCAAATTTTCTCCATTGCTTTCAGCACTGCTGTTCCCTTTGCTATTCGTATCTTTATTTCACTCTTGCAGTCTAGATCGAATGTCATACTACTTCCAAGGTAAGTAAACCTCTCCACGTTTTCCAGGTGTATTCCTTCCACCATTACCCGTTGCGTGATGTCTTTATCGCCAAATACCATTGTTTTTGTCTTATCAAAGTTCATGAACAATCCATATTTCTTTGCTTCCTCATTCAGCATTTGGGTTGTAGATTCCATTTCTGTTGGGTCCTCCTCAATGATGTCGACATCATCCGCAAAGCGTAAGTTGTTTATGCGCATCCCCTGAACCGAGACTCCTCCTTCCTTGCTCTTTACCCTGTCCATTGCGCGTTCTAAGTCTGATATGAAGACCGTAGGTGATATTGGGTCCCCTTGTCTCATGCCCCTGTTCGTTCTAAACCATGGTCCCAACTCTCCACATGTTCTGACTGCCGCCTGTGATGTGCCGTTTATATCTCGAAGCAGCTGGATCAATTTGTTCTCGACCCCGTACGATTGTAGGACTGCCCATGTCACATTCTGGTCCACACTATCAAACGCTTTCTTGAAGTCGACGAAGCAGTTGTAGATCTTCTTGTTCTTTCTTCGTGCTTTTTCTGCTACGAGTCTTAATGCCAAAATTTGCTGTATCGTGCTTCTGTCCTTCCGAAATCCTGCCTGTTCATCCGCCAGATGTTCTTCCATATGGTTTCACAAGCCCGATTATAACAAGATTTGCGACCTGGGTATAACGGCCAAAACTGCAAATTGTATTTCTATTTGTCCTCGCCCCGTAATTGTTGCTTTTCATACTTGCAATTGATGATGACTATAATGTTATAATTTTTATTTATTTAATCAAAAGGAAAGTATTGATTGAAAATCTGCTTGTAAAGTGGCAAATTTCTGTCTTCAGATTGAGTTTATAATAAAAGTTCCACATTTTGACGAGATAGACGTTCCTCATAGCACTGAGTCTTTTGTGCAAGTAATACTGACTCACTTGTTAATCATATCAATCTTAAAGATTGGACTGGTCATGCAAAAATAATAATATAGGTATGAAGTGACATCAATGCACTTGCATGTGACTGATCTTGGATATTTTTCACCATTATTGCCATTATAATATCCCTGTCACTTTTTATTAGAGTTTATGTACTTTTGTAAGTAAGCATATTTTTAAAGCACAAATAAATATAGTATTTTGGAATGATGAAACAGAAACTGTCAAGTTTGTTATCATAAAACAAAGAAACTTCAGAGTTTCTTGTTGGCAAATTTTTCAAAGCTAAACCCAGGGCTGAAAGTGAGCCGGGTCGGTCCGGGTCTGAGACCCGGCATCGATTTTCGAGACCTGCTGTTGCCAGGTCTCACTCGGGTCGCAAAACAGGCCGTCAGTAGGTAAAAATGGTAGGCACCGTAGGATTTTCGGTAATTTTGGGCAAATGACTATAGAAAAAACGTTGTCAGAAAACTTTATAGGCCAAAGGCGTGCTCGTTCGCCAAAGTGAGACCGGCAACTTTTCCAAACCACTTTCAGCCCTGGCTAAACCTAGGCTATTCATGGATTCTAGGAATATTTTACAAAGGTTTGACAAATTAATACTATGGCAGTGTAACAGTTCAACTTGTCAAGCCATGCAGCCCATAACGGAAATAATTATTAATTAATATTTAGTTTTTCGCTATAGCACAATACAATATAAGCAGCAGCAACAGCTCAAATAGCCAACAGTGTAGGTGAACTGTAGGAAACAAGTGGGTCCTACAAAAGCTATAAGAAAGATCACACTCGGCCCATCAAATTCAGAAGTTTGCATTTTCCATTTAATAATAATTTTTGTTACAATAAGTCAAACACAAATTTCAACCATTTCCATTTTTAGAACACAAAGATGGTTGTTAGTCTAAATGATAAATTTTCAAACTCTGAGAGAAGTTCACATCTCCGTCTGCACAGATTACGTCAGAGTAACCGAGTCAATTATCAACTTTAAGGTTTTGTTGATCGTTCTCATTTTGCTTATTTCATAAACTATCCCAGATTTGTGAAACACTCAAGAGTCTTTGAACTTGGTTTCAGTTACCAACGATGGTGACGACTCTTAGTAGGTAGACGCTTACACTGGATAATGCAGCACTATGAATGATCCTGGTGCATAGTAAGCTCACATGCCTTCCAATATTTAGAATGTTTTGGAAGACATGGAATCCAAACTGGTAGCCATAAATTTCCAGACACAGACCTGCAAGGTCAATGGCATAAATACAGACAACGAAATCAACTGAAGTGATTGTAATTCGTTATTATTTCGAAATAATCCTTCATTCGTGGAGCATAATAACTTCCTGAGACTTGAAGACGGATCATGCCTGCATCACTGCTCCATCTTTCCTTGCCTCCAGTGTAAGACCAGCGCCCGCAAATCCAGTGGCACCCTGTCAACAAATAAGTCACCTATTACAGTGCATCTTTTACCTCTGATGCTAGTTAATAATAAATAATCATTAATACTCACAGTTTATTAATGAAAAAGTATCTATAGCTTATTTAATTTTCAGTCACAAATCTGCAATAATTGCTCAAAGAATTTTTTTTTTATTTTGATGCAAAACTATTATGAAATATTGTAACAATCGGTAATTATCATCACTCATAAATTACAAATCTGTATCTCTTTCTATCATGCATAGATTTTTAAAATAAAGCTTAACCTTAAATTGGAAGGATGGCAAATTTAGATGCACATATTGCACTGAGCAAAATTTATTCTGCTTATTTGCATTTGGCATTTCACCATTCCATTTTAACCTTACACAAAACAAAAATTAGATGTCTCAAGTTGTCCATGATTTTCTACAATACTTTCTGATTATCTACAATTCTTTCTGATTATCTACAATTCTTTCTGATTATCTACAATTCTTTCTGATTATCTACAATTCTTAAACATCATCAATCATCATCATATTTTGAAAGTTTTTGTAAATCACTTCAATAAGATAGTTTTCACCATTATGATAGTCAAATATAATTTTTTTAGTAACTCTTCAGAAGCCACACTTTCCTTCCAGTGCTTCCTTCCATATGCTTATCACATTACGTGATTCCAATAGTTCTTGAGTATACAATGTAAGATAACAAATCATCTATAATAGCGATACAAAACAGGCAACAAACAAACCAATTTCATTACGTGAATTGCATAATCTTACCCTCTGCAGTGGAATGACATCTTTTGCAGTCAGTTGTTTGCCATTTGTTGGATCAATCATATCTGTCTTGATAACCTTTTCAAAACATTCCAGTGTAACAACATTGCCCCTAAGGTAAAAAACAGATAAATTACCTAGAAGCTAATCATTTAAAATATAAATACTGATACTTTTATAACACAAGTTCATCGTTGTGTAGACCAGCATGACAAGGCTTAATAACATGAAGCTAAAGGGAGATTGTCTCCACAATCACCATGGAGATCAGACACTCAGTCTAAGATGCTCTTCTCAAAGCGGGGCACATGAGTCCTGAGATATCTTCAGTTGGAAGAAAACTACGCTTTGTGAATAGTTATTTGTATCTGACCTCACATCAGATCAAGAAGAAACTGCTAAATGAATATATTCCTCCCGAGCGTCTTCTTATGACTGATCATGACATATCGATACTGAATCGGTAGCTATATATTGTGTGATGCGAGTAATGCAATATATATTGACACTGGCAAAGTCGTCATCATAGCATAGCTCAGAAGCAAACAGTAACAGTGTAATGGGACATTGCATTATCACTTTATCAATGAAATTGATAGTACAAATGCATTTGCACATGAACTATGCAAAGTTTCTTAAAAATCAAAAACAAAAACTAATGGTCAAAACTGAACAATTTACTTAATGGTTAACAGCATAAACACACAGCAGGTCACCTATGAAATAAATAGCATGAAACGAGAAATGAGCAACTCACGAAGTTTTGAGCGCAACACATGGAACCGAGTTTCCCAAAACATCATTGCTGACAGCACAAACAAATCGCGCCTACAACAAACCAATCAAAAAGCTGAACCCATGTTCACCAATTGCTTCAACACCACACATCACTTGACTGCCAATGTTTAAACTGAAACCATGGTTATTAATCATGATCCACAATATTTACAGAGACGCAAATGAAGAGGTCAGATTAACCAGTTGACAAGTTATTCTGGACAGATAAACTGGCAATTTGTTGAGTTTTGAGTTTGGACCTAAACTGTGGACAGAAATAGTCAATGCAGCCAGTGTAAGGATAGAAAGAAGTAGTGAGATTGAGTCAACTATCCCAAACGCTTTATACTGGATATATCTATTTATTCATTCATAATGCACATCAAACACACAGTTTGCTTACATCTTTAGTTATGACTGAACGATTGTCTCGATCGTTGATCGGCGTAAATTTGATCGGGATGAGGTCTTTATATCGCAATTGCTTGCCACTCATTGGACATCGCACTTTCTCATCCTTAATGCACAAACAGAGAAACTAAAGCGTACTGATTAAACTGCAAACAAAGTCAAGTGCCAAAATGATTATTTGTTGGACAAAATCATAATCATTCACTATCCATTATGTTTAACAAACACAAACTCATCAGCCTTTTGAAGTTGCAAAATTGCAGTTAAAATACCAAATGGTATTTTAATTATCAGTTTGAAAATGGTAACAACAATAGATCATTGAGTTTTGCAAACCTACTCTGAAGGTTGCATAACTGTTGCACAATCAATTGCAATGCAATAACATGGAAGAACATGACTTCAATAGAATGGTCTGATCAAAATATTAATGCAAAAGCCTTTTGACATGAATTATTTTAATAAATTCTTTGATGAATTGTCCAGCAGCAATTTGATGCAATAAAAATGTTAAACATATCGTTGCATATATAGAAAGAAAACAAGGCTTTACCGGTTTCTTAAGTTCGGTTGGTTTCGATTGAGGTGTAAGTGAAGGGATCCAGAAACTTGGAAGTGTTTTGTCTCGATCGTTATTCACGTTTGAAATACTATTCACATCGCTTCCAGGCTTTTCTGAAACGATAAACCGCAAATGACCAGTTAAACAATTAATCAACACACTTGCAAGGCCAATAGAAAAAGGCACTTAGATATATGGCATTCAATTGATATTTGAAGCTGAGTTTTTTCTCCTCTGGGAAAAAACCGAGAAGTGTAGCATCGATCATGTTTGATAACAACACATTCTGAATCCTATCACACATCATTTCAAACCGATACAATTAATTGTGAAACCATCAGATTCATAAAACCTTACTGTTAGACAGGTTATACATCAGATCCCAGCATCACTAGCCACAAAGTAAAGCAAGGACTTCACAACATAAAAATAATAAGTAATTAAGTATGCCATTATTGCCATGGCATTTGATACTGATAAGCAATTAAAATAAAACAAAGCACGTCAAAGTAAATGAAAAAGAGCAACAGATTCAATGTAACAATATAACTAGGTCAAAAAACTTCACAACTATGCACTAACCACACTAAAGATTACATGGCACAAATCTATGCACCATGAAAGAAGCTAATTTACAGCAATTACCATCATATATCAGATCAAAAATTAACATAATTATAATTTACACCTTAGTTAAAGAACTTTGTCAGATTAGCTAACAATATTGTAATATAAAATAATTTTTTTCGTTTATTCAACAATCCGGTTGACAGACTGCAACTGGTTAGAGTGTACAGTTATCTTAATTAACATCAATCTTAACTACTAACAGAACAGACAGCTTGCAATACAACGTCGTTAATAGCAGCTTACAAAGCACATCTATTCTACGGAAACTTCATGAATCGAACTCAGCTCTGCTGATCTCCATGTCAGCTATTTTGTATCCAATGCACTACCTGGTCCCCCTCGTGCTCAGATTTAAAATGCTTTGTACATCTTTCGTATAAAATACAGCTTACGTTGCTTACCGTGTTTCGTCGACAGTTTCTGCTTGTCAAGAAAGGCTTTCAGATTCGCTTCTTTCTGCGCTTTCTCTGAAGTCACGCCTTCTTTCTAATTTAAGCAAATTCATAAACAGATTGTAACAGAATTTTACAATTACAGCCTTGCTATCACCTACACAGGGTCACACAGCTCTGCCTATTTTCAGCTATAGATGCAAAAAGAGTTAAGTGACTATTACAGATAATACCACATTGCACTCGGTCCAGCATGTTTCAGTGCCGTAAAGTCAAGTTACATTTACCCTCATTTTGCACCAGTGATCCTCCCGTTAGGAATATTTTCTATATTCTACAAACTGCTGATCAAAATCCTTTCTTCTTAAGGATACTGATGACAACAAGGCACAAATTAATGCCCAAGAAAATGATCCAAAAGTAACAACTTCCAGTGAAGCGAAACCTCAAAGAATCTTTCTACCCAGGTAGCAATTAAACTCCCAGTCTCTGTGCTGATAAGAAAAGATGTTACCTGTATTTTAGCCTTCTGCTTCTCATATTCCTTCATTCTTCTTGCATTTTCTGTCTTCTGGTGAACAATATACTCCAAAATGGCTTCTTTCTCAAAGATATAACCATCAGGTCTAAACATAACACGGAGAATTAAAACCTTCATATAATGTTGTACATACACAAATCCAAAGTTAAGCATGATGTTTATAATGCTCCCTCTAATCTGTTTGCCTTGGGAGAAAATGCACAGAGAAAATGATGCTGTGCAAAGTTTTCTGTCAAGAATATAAAACTATCGAGTGGAGAGGTATTTAAACTCCGCCTCTGAGGACTGTATGCCATTATACACTCATTATACAGGTCATCTGAGCAGAACTGTCAAAGTTCAAAATATATCTGTTCTAGTTGGTTCTCAGTTGTTTCAGCAGAATTCTCAAAACCCAAATATATGTGAGAAATGTAGTACTGGCTTCCAGTGGAGAAACAGATCAATTGAAGATCATTTTACCGATAAAATTTGCAATTGCAGTTGCTTGAAGAATGCTACATAAGTGATTTGTTACATTACATGTCAATTGCTAAAAAAGGCATACATGTAACAAAATGGCTCACTCACATAACCGACCATGACATTCATCTTTACACTGGACAACTGGTCAAAAGAATACATTTACACTGCTCTATGTATACAAGAAATTTCACAGATGAGTGGACAATGGACAACATTTCTAGGCACTAAGTACAACAGTAATAGACAGTAAGTTCTAACAATGACATAGTAAAAATACAGGAACAAATTCTTTACAAGCACTCAGTTAACTCTTATTCACAATTATTCACACCTTGATAAATGGTGTTTGCAAGCAATCCTCAAAAATATGATACTGAGGCTCTTATGAATGCAGACAAGAGAACACTAAGTGCAAACATTAAAAATTCATTCCATATAAGCCAAGCTTATCATTTGTCAACTTACGTGATCAGAGGGTCGTGGCAAGGCTGTAGTGTTAAACAGCAACAGTCGAACTCCTAAAGTCACCGAAATACAACATGTTAATGGCATTTTGTTATGGAAAAACGAAAAGCTTAAATAAGCTTATTGCACCACAGTCAGCAGATTTAATTAAACGTACTTTGACGTCTTAAACTTTGTCAAAGTGGATAAATCGTATATGCCCCGCCATGTTTTGACTATCTGATGCAGCGATTAGCCAACTCACACTACCCTCAGATATAGCCTAGTGCTAGCCATGACTTAGACAGCTAAGACGCCATCTTGAATTCCAATGTATCTGTTAGTTGCCAATTAGTCAGATTTAGTCAGCGACTAAGACTTATGACACTGTTGTGAATATGGGTCCTGATGAGTTTAGCTCTCAAGGACCGTACACTACAACGAATATTTTACAGGAACCATGAAACTATTTACTGCTATCTAATTCACATGACACTGAGGATTCAAAGGAACACTACAGACTATTCTGCATTAGCTTCATAAACAACAAAGAATAAGAGCCAGAACTTGCATGAACAGTTATCCAGTAGGCATACAAAATGACACTATTAGCACTTTACACAAACCTTGATTGAATCCTTTCCTAGCCTTAGGGCTTGAGTTCCATAGCCAGACTGCTGAGCATCTTTCACCTTTTCATGATAGGTGTACACTGATCCAGCTGTGCAGTTGCGTGCATGACGTGGCATTTTCTCTCTTCGTTCAAACGAAAAAACAATTCATTAGTGGCTGCTGAATGTTAATTGCAAAAATATGCAAAGTGAGTCATTAACCATAAATATCTTTATATCTCATCTATAATCCCAAGATTTTCAAAGCAGCCACAAATAATAAGATACAGGAACCCAAAAATTATATGCAAGTGCTCAGTTACCTCTCACACAGCAAATGTGGTAGCTAAACTGTGTTACTAAGATCCATTTCGCATATAATTAATTGGTTATAATCGGAGTTTCACGCCAAAGCACATGAGCAATTGCGAGTGAAGGACTTCCTCAATGTACCTATGAGGCGGCTGAGGTGAATTTGAACCTGTAACACTCCGGCTGCAAAAGCAAGGCAATGATCATACCCATTACACCACTGTGCCCCACAACATGTGCGTAGTCGAGCACGGTTCGGCCCGAATCCCCGAATCGCCAAAACCAGAATTCCCAAAACGAATTTCGGCTGGATGCCTGAAATCGATTTTGGTCAACTCAAATCCCTAAGTGCGCTGAAAAAAGCAAACGACCAATTTCTCGAAAACAGTTTTATAGAAAGTGGCCGAACTCCTGAAAGTATTCAGAACAAAATTGAAAACAAGGACTAATTGACTTATTAATTGTAGTTGATATTAGTTTGGTGTTTAGAAATCATTAATTTGGGAAAATCGAATTGGGGGGTGGGTCCGGCCTTCAAGAATTCCGGACGCACCCAATAGATTTGCGAACCATGCAACCGTACTTACTTAATGATTTTTTATACACCATAAGTACTGTGTTTTCAACAACACAAACCCGGTAAAAAAATTTTTACATTCTTTAATGCGCTGTACATGTACAAGTTCTGCAGTAACTAAATAGACGGCACTAATATCCGTCTACAAAGCATGTCCGCTCTACGGGGTGCGAACTCGTTACCTCTCGTTCTCTACGCCAGCGTGTTATCCATTGCGCTAAATACAGGGCATACGAGTCGAGGGGGGGGAGACCTGTATGCCCTGCATTCAATTTAACGGCGATCATGTACTATCACGGGGCGAAAAATACACGGTGTCTTTTGCTATCAATCCACCAGAGTTTCTAATGGCTAAACTAACCTAACCGACCCTCACAAAAAAGACGTGCAATGACAACGCTGACAAAAGACACTGTGTAATTTTCGCCCCCTGATTGTACATGTATACCAATTTAACTTTGACTTATTTTGGAAATTCGCCCCTTTCTAAAAACTGTTTTCGGGAACGAGTGACTAGCGGACCGCCAGGCGGCCGTCCAATTTCAATTACTAGCGGACCGCCAGTCACATGTAACCTGTCACATGAGTAGCCTAACGAGTCTTGATTCTTGAATATTGTTACAATGGCGGCAGTTACCGATAGTTTGTTTTATGTCGGACAAAAAATTCTAGAAACAAGGAGAAGGGAAACGAGAAACCATTCAGATGATATAATTATAGTATAAATAGAAGTTTGGGTTATTTTCTATAATGGCTCGGTATAGGGTTACCATGCGTCCGGGTTTCCCCGAACATGTCCTCTCTTTTGGCCCCTGTCCGGGGCGTCCGGGCTGCTTTCCAGAAATATGGCTTTTGTCCGGGTTTTCCCCCGCGTGTCTTCTGATCGATCGATCTTACCTACTTTTCGGAAAAGTAAGTCTTTTCCGTGTTATATACTATTCCGTTCCGTGAACTAAACGCGCGTTCCAGCAATTATTTAGGTCAATGGTATGGGTACCATTGAACTTCCGGTTCCTGAGGCGAGTTTTTTAAAGGCATAAATATAACGCTAGGTACGCTGTACAATGTAGGCCTACATAATGACAATGGTAAATAAAATAATTAATTTTTTCAAATTCACGAAAAAAATTAAAAAATTGCCGAAACGAAAGTATTTACAGACGCACTGAAAGCCCAATGCACAGGTTTTCTCAGCAGCCAGCCTAACTTGTTGAAGGCCATCAGTTTTGGGGCTGAGCTTCAAGCGTAGTCTATGGTAAGTAAGTACGCAAGTTAGAAATTCACTGTTTTGTTTCTGTGTACAGTCAGTGACAGACTGACAGTAATGTAATGTGTACTGAACTGAAGTACTGAACACTCACTCAATAATATTTAAATTGAAACCATGTACAATATTTTGTATAGTTTAATGGGGATTTTTGTACAACACTTGGCATTGGTGTAGCTGCTGTAGCACTATGAAGCTTGGAGCGCGCTACGAGATGGTAACCGCATGAACATTTTGTGTGTCCTCTTTTTCATCTGAGCACTTATGGTAACCCTAGCTCGGTAGCAAGTAAACATCATGGCGACCAAAGATCCGCGCATAAAAGAGCGCTGTCACGTGATGGCGAAAAGTAGCCCAATGTCTCCAACAGTCTAAAATATTTATTGGTAAACAGAAGTCGGATTGATGAAAATCATTTTCCTAAAATAGAAGTGGGATTGGTGAAAGGTTTTATAATTTTCACAAGCGGAATAAGAAGCAAAGAAACATAATGTATTAGATTGATTATTTTAAGTCATGTATTTCAACATGTAGTTTCGTTAATCCAGCTTCGATTTCAGGTCTAGGTTAAACCGTAGTTTACGTTGTTTAATTATTTTCATTATCGATATCCCGTAGTTTAGGTTGTTTAATTAATAAACGCCTAAAATCATGAATGCAACGCGCCATAAAACGCGCTATTCCAATTTCTGAACATTCGCAACCGGAAGTAGCAATATAAACCGAAAACGCGAGAAGATGGAAGCTGGATTGACGAAAAAACGGTACTTTTTTATGCGACAACCAATAATACATTCGATGACCAATATTTAGTGACAAAATAGAAGCGGGATTTTACGCATGAGGGTCGGTTAGGGCTCAGGTTAGGCGTCGTGAGGGTCGGTTAGGGTTAGTTTTAGGGTTAGTGTAGTCATTCTGCTGAAAATGAAGCTGGATTGATGAAAAACGCTTGAGAAGTAGAACCTGGATAAAGGCATTTTATACCTGAAATGGAAGCTGGATAAAGGCATATTTATAGTTGAAATGGAAGCTGGATTGAACCTGGCGATCCAGAAATTACTTGTATATCATTTATACACATGCAAATAATTTAACAACGTCACTTTTGGCCAAATAATTAAACAACGTAAACTACGGTTTAACCCAGGTCTAAAAAGACATGCATCCAGCTTCCGTTTATAAATACCATTTCTTTCTTATTTATAAATACCTTGATTTTACTTATTTACTTTGTGTGCTTACTGACGCAAAAATATTGGACTACTTTTTGCCATCACGTGACGGCGCTCTTTTATGCGCGGATCTTTGGTCGCCATGATGTTTACTTGCTACCGAGCCATTATAGAAAATAACCGAAGTTTGATTAACGAAGATAAATTTTGGTTTAAATAGAACTTGATAATCCTGTCAACAGCGGTCCCAAATTATACCACTCGATGCACTCATCCCAACATGCAAAGCGTGAGGGTGGGTTAGGGCTAAGGTTAAGCGTCGTGAGGGTCGGTTCTAAGGGCTAGTTTTAGGGTTAGTGCAGTCATTCTGCTGAATTTGAAGCTGAACTGATGAACAATCGTCGATACGTCGCGCTCTAATTTTATTGCATTCATTGGCAGCCATATTGTCTGGCGGTCCGCTAGTATTCCGTATTTAACGGCCGCCACTGGCGGTCCGCTAGTATTTGAAATTCGAGGGCCGCCTGGCGGTCCGCTAGTCACAGCCTTTCGGGAAATCGGGCTTTTGTGTATTTTCAGCGTTTCGGGATTTAGGTTTCGGGATTCGGTTTGACCCCGAACACATGCCCTGCGATTCAGCAAACTAAGATGAACATAAAGAGGTAAGATTAAAAATGATATGACTACACACCTATTTTGAGACTGATAGCCTCAGAACTGATAATTCCTGCGAATGTAAACTTTAATTTCGGTCATATAAAAGATATTCTGATTTTGGCTTTCACCGACCACGGTGTAAACAAACATGGCCGCCTAGAAGCTGAGACTCGATTACAACCAACGACCTCATATATATATTAGATTACAACCTTGCACCAAAGATATTAGAGTCGTGCTTGCACAGCCAAACTTTCTGAAGTAGCCCAATTAACGCTTTAAAAGGTCGTCAGAATTTTCGGACGGAAAATTGGGAAAAATTTGGTCCGGATGACTAAAAAAAGGTCGTAAGAATTTTCGGACGAAATTTTTTTGACATTTTGAACGATTTGGGCAACTTGGGTTTTCTTGTTTTTTAATTTTATTTTTAGAGTGGCAACGCTGCGAGCGACTGGCTCTTCAGAGCTGAAGCAAAGAGGTTGAAACAACTGCCTATATAAGTGAGTGATAATTCGGTGCTTTGATGCTAATATCAAAAATTAGCATATAACTATGAAACTTTCCCTTTATTATACGTGTGGCATGCGTTGCACTGTATTAACAGCCGTATATAATTTATAGAATGTGCATAAACTTAATATAAGTGAACCTTGAGTATATTCTTCTCGGTCGGTTTCGTGGTGATGTGTACAGTAGGCCTTTTCAGGACAACGTGAGGCAAGTCTTCAAAACATGATGTAATGTTTAGACTATTAAGAGCTTAAATTTGAAAGTGGTCTAAATTTCTTTAATTCATAGGTGTTGTAATATTGCAGCGAAAACTTGCGTAAACAATAACAGCAACTGAGACGTAGGCGTACGTGTCGATTATAAATGGTAAACTAATCATAATCCTCCCTTGCTTGATCCTTGGCTTGTTAAACACGCCGAACACAGAAAATTCGCAATTCTGATTTGCATGCTTCAAATGTTTCATACACAGCTCTATCCATGATACTGCTCATCAATAGTCAGTACACCAACCATGGTTTAAGCAAATGTAACGCAATCGTAGTATTCTGTTATACATTCATAAGTATAAACTGTCCACAAACACTTCTTGTACATATAAATAACTTAACTTGACAATTCGTTATTATATAACGTGAAAATTTATGTTGTTCTGTTTAGGTTTTGAAACGATGGCTACAGCTCGCATGGCTACTCGTTTGCCGCAGTTGCCAAGGCAACTGGTGACTTGCATCTGTAGGTTTATTTCTGTCTCGTCAAGATCAAGACCATCAGTGTTTGCATCTCGTTCGTTTATGCCTGTTACAGACCACCATGTAAAAATTTCCTTTGTACAGAACATGTCTAGGCATTCCGTATTTCCAGCATTGCCTTCAATTCAGTCTAAACATTACCATACCAGAGTGGTTTTGGAAAATGTGTCAAAAGCAGAAGATCCTTTTAATAAATACCAGATGAAATCAAATCGGTTGCACTCGTCATTTACTTCACCCTCTTGTAATATTCTTTCATCGTCCTCTTCTTCACATCACAAGGGAATTTCGTCTTTTTCACTATGGACGAGACATTTTTCGAATGCACCTGCTCCAGATCCTTTGAAATCTTCATTACATGGCATTCAGAAAGACATATCATCACTGGCAAATAAGAGAGTTGTGCGCCGAAAGATACCAAATGATGTTGCTGCCAGAGAGCAGGTTTGTACTGTAATCAATATTGTGTGTTGTTCTCTCTCATTAAGTGGAACTATTGGTTTTATCAGATATGAATTTCTGGTAATTTGTGTTACAGGGTTTCTAACATCTATCTGTTCATCAACATATGATTCGTGTATCCATTGTTCAAATCCTCTTGTGTTAGTGTTTAGTGTAAAATGGAAAGTGTGTTCATGTTTTTTTTAACTGCTGCTGTCATGTTTAGTTACACTGAGCAAAAACAGCATTGAACTCTAGGTCTTTGTCCGCCCTACCCTTTGTCTACAAGGATATTCATTTTGTAAGCTACCCTCCCTCGTAGAAGTGTCAATAATTAAATAAGCTTCAAATGCGGCCTGACTATCATTTTCAATAAGTATCCAGCTAATCACAACTCTCCAAATTCACTTTGATGTCTATCTATGTGCAGCACTATTGAGTGTAATAGACTGTCTCTATGAGTTTAGTTTTGTGTTACATTACATAAGTAGGTGACTATTAGTGTTTGTCTGTTTTCAATTAGTTCTCACAACATAATTACTTACATATGATTGACTAACGCAGTTTCCTTCATATAATTTCTTTCCTCCTTAGAGTGCTGACTTCAATGCAAGTTAAAGAATTGAATGTTGGTGACTGATTTACTTGAATGTTAAAGTTGGAAACTGGCTGTGAATGAACTCAACTGGCAATGAAATGCAACAATTTATCCATTTTGAGACAACAAATATTAAACTTTATTAAGATATAAGCTAAAATTACCTACTTATTTATTAGCTAAGTCTGTCAACATTTTGGTGATTATATCCTTTTGCTGATGAAGTTGATATAATTCAGAGAATAGGTGTGTAGGCTTCGTTCATTGATGAAGAGCTATTTTGTTAGTCTTCAGAATGATACCAGATTTTAAAATGAATCTTTTTGATGTTTAGCAATATTATGACGTGATTGGCTTTGCCACTGCTGAAGAATACAACTTAGAAGCATTGAGAGATGACGTGGCCAAGCAAGGACTCTATGACATCGTCAAGCTTCCAGAAGGTGAATAAGTTCTTACACATTGTCACATATTGAAAAAATGGAAAGTTTATTTCATATTGTCTTAGGAAACCTAACCGAGCAATCGTTTGTTGCTGTTTAGGAGTTTATAAGTTCTGCTGTTGCTGAGATGAAGTCATCTGATGAAATTGTTGCAAAACCCAAACAAAATTATTCACAGAATTTCAAGTTCATTGGCATAGACATCTGATTCTAACTGGAAAAGTCCAGCAATTGTATTCTGTTATATATATATATATATATTATATATATATATATATATATATATATATATATATATCATTTTGTCTTGGAATGGAATGTTCTCCAACTGTGGGTGACTATGCCAGGACTGTACTCCACTGTTGTTGTCCTTCTCATGATGTTGAAGTAGTGATCACAATAGTTATTACTTTTAGTAGCGTTTTCTTACGTTACTTAGAAATTACCCTAATGTTATCTTAAAAATTAATGTAATCCAGTTGTGGCATTGACATTTGCTTCAAATGTCAATGCCACACTGTATATTGCACAGTTGGGACCCATTGAGTGCGTGACTGTACCGTTTTTTTCCTTTACGTACAGTTGTTTATTTACGTAATGAAATGAGTCGATTGTTTCAGATGCTTTTGACGCATTACATTTGGAAGCCAAATACAAAGTGAACAATGAACCAAGAGAAGTCTTCTTCTTCCGGTAATTATCTTCTCCTATGTTTAGTGCAATGTAAACTATTATTCAATCAACTGTTTATTATGTACCTTTTATGTACAATGTACATGCTGCATTGCTTGTATGTATGCACATTTGGCACGGTCCAGATCTTGTGGCTTCCATTAAAATGGCCAGTGTTGGTGGAGCATGGTTGAGGCCATACCGTCGAGCTGTACACATCTTTCATTTGTGTAGAGTTGGATATAACATGTCATGAATACCTTGCTCTTCTTTCTATGTAACAAAAAAACATCCTGCTGACACAAGAACACCTGTAAACAAGATTAAATAATTAAAATGAAAAACGAATGTTTGTCCAAAACAGATTAAGACCTGGTCCATTTACACTAGACTCAAGATCACAACGTTGAACAAGATTAAAAAACTGATCACTTCAGGTCCAGAGTTTGCTAAAAGACAGTGCATGGATATTTGAACTGTGTGTTAGTTATATAATTGAATTTCATTCTTCCAGTGTACCTAAGATGCTTGAACAGTTAACTTTGAATTCATGTTCAATTGCAGGCAAGGTTCAGTTGTCTTCTGGAACATGCAGGACGAAGAGGTAAAGCATTTCATGTCTTCATGTCATTGTGTGCTGGCTTGCACTTGCAGGTCATCTTGTAATTTATATATATATATATATATATATATATATATATATACAATTATATATACATTCATTCATTCATTCTATGGACTTAAATGTATATAATGCCCCTTCAATAAATCTACTTGGGAGCGCTCCCAGTCCAGCCACAGCAAATATATTATTTAAATGAAATTGACTTACTGTGTTTCACAGAATCTTAAGTTTGTTTTTGACTGTATCATGTAGCTTTAGTGATGTCTTCTCTGTTGTGTCTGGAGTATCAGTGTAGTACATTTGTTGTGTCTTACAAGTTTATTTCTATGAGTCTGCGATTTCATTTGGAATTTTAGCGGCAGACGCTGTTGAATTACATCAAGTCTTACCAGAGTGGAACGTATGATGCACTGCTGACGAAAGAGGAATTGGAGAAATTTGAGTTCACTTACACTCGGTCTGTATGCTAATAACAAATCCATAATTTGATGTCTACAGGTTCAACATGCGGGATTATGTTGTGTGGGTACACTGACAGTGTACCGGTACATTGCGATTTAACTCCATTCAGATGGTGGGTTTCTCTTGCTTTAGAAATGAATCTTGAACAAGCCTATGCCAATTATTTGTTTGTGTGCTCCCGTCCTTTTTGGTGTTTCAACTTTTCTGCCTACATACCCTAAATAATGACTATGATGTCGAATTTTTATTCTTAAAAGTGACATCTTAATATAATCAAACTACTTAAAGTACAGAATGAAATATTTTACTAAATTAAGTTTCAGGCTTATAATTTAACTCTGTTTTCAGTTGCTGATGTGATGTAACATTCTACCCATAAGGGGTGAAAACGTGTTGTACAACCCAAAAATATTGAGCTATGGTCAAAACAAAGATTATAAATATCTGGCTTACAAAGGTTTAACATTCTGTATTCACAGACACATTATTTCTGCTGTGTCTGCATTCTACAGTATTGTCCCATTATTTGTTAATTCGCTGAATGGACAACTGTGCCACGGCTCTCCAGTGTGATCTATTTAGCCCTTTAGCGATGAGCTGCATTTGTTTCCCATACCATTGAGTACATTCTCATCAATATTCAATGTCTGGAGTGTTTTGTTCTTTTACTCTGAATGTTTATTGTTCATTTAGTAATAAGACGTTGTTGACTGGCGGCGAAATCCATCTGCGACCTGCAACGACGCAGGAAGATCGATTTGCTCAGCAGCTCGAGATGTTTGCCTTCAGCAACGCACTCTCACTTTCCGGTCAGTCGCATCATTCAACTTTAGAGAATTGTTAAACGGAACAGAGCAGAGTGAACTCAAACCATTGTTGCATATATTGTCAACTACGAGGGAATTGGTCTAAGAATCTTAGTGATTTTTACTCATCGGAACGTATTGGCTTTTGAGAGTGTTGATTTTTAAGGCACTTGTTTGATAAACTGTCAGATGACGTAATATGCAATGGCAAGACTTGCAACATATCTCGTCACTCATGTTGCCTCATTTCTAACATTTACACCATTATTCATTTGCTATGATTTCATAGTTCTCTGTGCTGTTGTATTGTAGTGAAGTTGGCGATATGGGAAGCCTCTCTTGAGAAGTATGTCAACTCTATAGAATGGGTCTTACAGGCAAGTAGGGATTTTGGAAACACTATTCTACTAAAGAGAAACATTTCTTTTGTGAAAACTATTGTGTTGTTCAGTCGGATGATATATGTTTGTGGATCTTTGTGATTTCTTTTTATTCCACAGAGTTCGATTTTACTTTGTAGTCTGCTTTCGCTGTCTTGGTTTGCGTTTAATTAAGGTGGTAAAAAGATGCTGTCATGAGTTCTGGTGATGAAAATTGCATTCTCCATTTGGGAAGAGCTTGAGAGTAATGACATTTTCATTAACAATAGCTATAACTAAAACACAGACAGCAATGATTTCAAATAAAAATGAAAAATAAGGTTTTTGTTACTGTATGAAAGATCCTGAAACAGATTTAAGTACTAGAAAGCTCTGTGATGGTAATAACAATTATCTTCGTTTAAATTAAAACTAACGCACCACAGTTTAAGAATTAATAGTATGAATGAACTGAGTCAGCCACGCAGATTGCTCATTATGTCTTGTTCATTTTACCAATGCCATCTGTGGAATGGAAGGCTGAGTTGACCTTTGGGACTGTGGCCGGAAGTGATGCCCTGTCCAACTGTCCAAGTGCTATTTGTGCCAGTGTTCAGTACCTTAGTAGATTAATGAGTTTTGGTGAAAGCAAGCCAAGCACTGTGAACCTCAGTGTGAAGCTCTCTACAATGATCATCGACTTACTTAACAAAGCAGTTGATTACAGTTTATGATTTACATTTTTGAATAGGACTTGAAAAATGGCAAAAGGATTAGAATGTCAGAAGCAGCTGTGCTAAAGAAAGCAGGAGAACTATTCACGCTCAGGTTTGGCCGTCATCATTTCTTTTAATTTTGTTGCTGTGCATGATTTTTAAAATTGTTCTGTATGTAAAAGGTTGGACAGCACTGCTCTAAAGCAGCGGTTCTCAACCGGGGGTCTGCGGACCCCTGGGGGTCCGCGAGCAAGTCTTGAAGATTATATATTTCTTAGTTAAAAACATAGAAACAGATAAATTTTGTCAATTTTTCAATATTTCTCCTTTTCAATGGCAACATGAAAATAATAAAACGCTGATTAATGATAAGTTCATCTGTTTTAAAACGGTCGGTTTGTTTCAATCGCTAGAGTGCAGACTGAAATCTATTTTCGATCAGGTCATAAAAATAGTTGATTTCATCAAGGCACGTCCACTTAACTTTCGTATTTTTGTTGCATTATGTTCAGATATGGAATTTGCTATTATATATGATATTATAGGATCATAGAGTCGCACAGTCACGATAATGTCTCAAAGGCGCAAAATTTTAGTGGGGGTCCGTGACTGGGACCCAAAATTTTAAAGGGGGTCCGTGAGTCTGAAAAGGTTGAGAACGCTGCTCTAAAGCCAGTCAAATATAGCAGATTTATTAGGCTGGTTCGCTGCCATCAGCTTCTGCACAAGCTCTTCCTTCCATGCCTCTCCTCTGTATAATGAATGGCCTATTGTCCTTATCCCTGGAACTGGTCTACTACGCAGCTATAAATAAAAGAGCAGACAGACATAACATTTTATCTGAGCTATTAAGACTAATAGTAATTAATTTGCATGCTTGTGATGTTTTGAATTGCCTTTCTAAATTTTGGCTACACCTGCATCTTAATATATTGATGTGAAAGTTAGCATTATATAAAATATGAAGAGTTTTAAGACATAGCGAACGTTTTTTTTATTGTTGTTTTTCAGTCATCTCATCAACCTCAGTTCAGATCTGCTGGACACACCGGACTTCTACTGGGATCGCGACAACTTGGAGAAAATTTACAACAAAACGTGCAACCATCTCAATATTTCCAGACGCACTAGGGTAACATTTCCCAATTTGCTATATATATCAAATGATGTCATGTGTAGGTAGTGTCTAAATTAAAATGACCTCTATATAAACTGTTTCATAATAATCTGATAAAATTGTGGGTTTTTTCAATTTCTATTGAATATTTAAAGCACGAAGCTCGTTTCATAGATGTCTAGAACAGATGATTAAAATCCTTTATTAGATTGTTTATATGCACTCTATATTCTTTTATTGTTGCTTTCACCTACAGTTTAATGAACATTGAACAGTATTTGCTGTCTAGTCTGTGATGACACAGCATTTGTTTGGCATTGTAGTTGAAGCTTTGACACAATAGAAATACACCCATTGCTTTTTGACAGGTTGTATGTATAGTTATAGCTTGTGTCACCATGAGATTGAAAGTTTAGATCGAGTTGTGAAGAGCTTTTGTTAACTACTGTTAGTGGGGTGTTGTGCATTTTGTACATAGCGGTTTAACCCAACATGCTAGAGTGTGTTTACCTAGACTACCCCAGTCTGCATACGGGCAACATATGGCCTGCAGGTTAATTTAGCCTGTGGGACCAGTGTGGGACTGTCGGTACCTTTGAACTAGCCCATCATTGCTTTCTATGCTTGCATTCAACCTCTCACTTTGGAACCCTCAACCTTGCATTCATTTTATGTTTTAAAAAAAACTGAATTAACTTTAAATATATTTTGCATTAGGACTATAGGTGTTAAGATAAATAGGTTTGCATCATAATAATTATCTTCATTTATTTTAACAGTTATTCTTCAATATTTAGTTTGAATGAAATTAGTATTGTATTATTTCTGGGCAAATGATCCTGCATTCTGTGATTAACATACAGCATCTGAGCTGCCCTTAACCCTTTGAATCCGGAGCTCCTGTAACTCTATGGATAACGGGCCAGAAAACCGGCTCGTCGGGTTCAAAGGGTTAAATCTTAGGCAACACTTTGTTAAAAGAGGTTTACCATGCTTAATCTGGATAGAATATTTTCTCTTTATTGTATGTTTGTAATTGACTTGTAATGCAGGTTATGAATGAGAAATTGGGTCAATGCGTTGAGCTGACTGAACTTCTCAGAGATCATCTGAAAGACAAGCATCACACGCGTCTTGAGCTCATGATTATCTTCCTCATTCTTATCGAGGTCTGTGCTCCTCACATGAAAAATCAATTTGTTTTGAAGACCAGATGGAGAAGCTGTCTTTTATTGTCTTTTATTGTGACCTTCATCATTAAATTTTGTTAGGTCTTAGTGGCCCATGGTCCAAGCATAGAAGAAGCTGAGATGCTCTATCAATTTGTCTTTGTTACAGTCGACAACATTTTGCAGCTGCTTGCACTCGGATTTTACCATCACGTCCTTGTGGGTGTGTCTTGTATTGCAGTAGTGTTGATCATAACTTCAGCCGATGTAGTGAAAGGTTTTGTTTTTGATGTTATAGGTTATCTTTGGAGTTTTCCACTTGTTTGAGAAGTATTACTGGAATGTAAAAGATGAGGACCACGAGGACAAAACGAAACGAAACACTGACTGATTTCTCAACAGTCATTTCTGTCTTTATATTTTCTTCTAGGAAACAAATAATTTTAAAATAATTACTGCTGCATCATGTCCATTTATGGTAGGTAAGCAATAGTAGTAACTGCTTCAGTTGTGTTATCCAACGGTGTTCCTGTGGGCAATGACTTCAGTATAATTGGATTAGATTTAAATATGTACATTCTTTAACCCTTTGATGCCGAGAGTGTAGTAAAATGTATGGGAAATCCTATACCCTCCGGCATTAAAGGGTTAACATAATTATGAATCGGTAGAATTATTTGTAATTTTTTAAGGTCTGATTAAGATATCATGAAGATGTACCGGTAACCAATCATGAAACAGTTGTGTATCTTGCTGTGGGCTTTTTTTATAGTTGGTATACATAGGTTGAACTGTATGCAAAAAAACGTTAGACTCATTATTGTGCCACTTGTTTACAACCAGGCATTTACAACTTCTTTTGATATCTAGGCATATTACTTAAGCTGTTTGTACATGTGGCCAAACAATGAAAGCCTTTATATACTTGATGATTATTTTATTTTGATATATTGCACAATTGCTATGACGGACATAACACCACTTTTCGTGTTAAACGGAACGGCACATAAACCAGATGCACTAAACACTGAGAAAATATTCACTAAATTCTTTCCTTTGGACCATTTGGCAATATGTTGGAGTTTGTAATAGACATAATTCATGAACTGCACATATTAATAATTACAACGTCGGATTGGCAAATAAAGCAGAATTTAAATTAGATCTAAATTTCATTGATCGATTTCTAAAGCAATCAAATCAAAGAGTAGGTCTATGCCGCCTATTCCACATATTTCGCGTGCTACTGCGACTTACTATAGGCCTACAGCTTATTGCTTTGATTCTCATCATATCACTGCAGGCCTAGAACATGAAACAAAAATAATGCATAGAATTCGACCAAATGATGCATATGGATATGATACATAGGTTGAACTAGTCACATAGCAATCCAGCTTTCTAGTGTCATCAAGTCAAATATAAACAGTTGCGGCGCTAGTGGGCTAGGGAGGCTAAGCCCCTAAAAAGGCCATCTGCTTTTTTATATGTAAAAATGAAATATTTCCATGATTAGCCCCTCCCCCAAAAAAGAAGCAAATGACCAAAAAAAAGTCGTCAGAAATTTTGGCGATTGAAAAATGAAAAATCTTTGTGAGTTTAGCCCCCCCCCCAACTGAGATCCTGGCGCCGCCACTGAATATAAAAATGACCATGAGAAAAATAATAAAAGCGCTGCAGGCTACACAATAAAACCTAGCTCATGTAAGCCTTATTGGAGGATACTCATAATATAGTAGCCAACTCCATCGGTCGTGGTTTCAAAACAGTGCACTTTTATTTTTCGTGTAAGCATTTTATAAGAGAATAAGTTTTTATTAGGCCTAGGCCTAACTGCTTAGGACCTAAATGAATTGTATTTAGGCCGTATTAGAACGCTTCTCATTGCCATTTAGGCATATACACTGTGTCCCAATAAATCGGGACCCCTTTTTATAATGTGAATAATACAGGCAAATCTTAATCGATTTTCAAAATTTCAAAACTGTTTTTATCCTGAGATAATTATCTTCCACGGATTCAAATATGACGTTTCTGGCATGACTACTGACGTCACAATTACGTCATTTGCATCAGAGAATTCAATGTTAAGTACCGAACACAACGATTTTTGTTGACATTTGGTTTCGAAATGTAAATTAACGACGTCATTATGACGCAATTTTTTAGTGATGGCCGTTCATAAATTGCCAATTTATAGATAATTATCTCAGGATAAAAACAGTTTTGAAATTTTGAAAATCGATGAATATTTGCCAGTTTTATTCACATTATAAAAAAGGGGTCCCGATTTATTGGGACACAGTGTAGATGTATAGGTTTATGCAGGGCCGGATTAAGCAATGTCGGGGCCCTGTTCGGGAATTTTTGTGGGGGCCCTTTTTGGGATTTTTTTCCGGAAAACTTCTCAAATTTTTCGGGAAAATCATACCAATTCATCCGCCAAAAAGTTGGACGACCTTTTTTTTTTAGTCATCCGCCGAAATTTTTGGGAAAATCATACCATTTCATCCGCCCAAAAAGTTGATGACCTTTTTTTTTAGTCATTAAAATTTTTGGGGAAAATAGTCGTGTGGCCAAAATATTCTTAATTTTTTTACACATTTGTGGGGGCCCCCTAAAGTGTGGGGGCCCCTGTTCCGCCGAACATGTTGAACATGCCTTAATCCGGCCCTGGGTTTATGCCTATATAATATAGGCTATAATATATTATATAAGCATAGGCCCTGTATATATAATAGACCTTTATACGTGTGCACAGTAACAGCGTTTGTCAAACTTTTTGCCAATGGAACCCTTCATATTTTTGGGGGTTGAACCCCAATTTCAACTAAAATGTATTGAGATGCTTAATCATAACGACTGAAAAGCAAATATTCTAATATATAGGCCTATGGCCCATACCGGGTACGTTAGTGGAGGTCTATGCCAAGCCCTTCTATTCGAAAAGTGTGTTAGATAAAATTGACATGGATGTATAGCCTACATTGTCCAATGAGTCCATCGAGTGTTTATTATTTGAAATCGAAACCAACAGCTTAATTTCAGCCGAAACAGCCGCTTGAGACACGACTCGTGCAGGTAAGTCTAGACCGGTCTAGTCTACCGACTCCTGAATGGTTTACTGTGAATGAACTGACAACATCGAATGCTGCATCTTCAAGTGAGATGAATGGCTGAACAAAAAATAATGAATTCTACTCGATTGTAACCTAGCCTACTTATTGGCGCGTCGAAAGAGACACGCTGCTATTCTTTTGTATAAATTATGGGGGTCATTGCATATAATTACTTAACACTCGAAGGTGGGTGGGTGGGTGGGTGGGGTAGCCTAGACTTAACTGAAAACGTCACAAGACGTTACGTGAGTGGATGAGTGGGTGTGACCGTGTGAGGAGCTGAACGCTACGTAACGTCTTTACCAAAAGATATAAATCATAAATGAAGTTTAAATTAACATTAAATTAGACATAGTCACATAGGCCTATATATAATGGGATCGAAGTTTAAACTTCGTGACATTGAGATAAAACTTAACCGAAGTAGGTCTCTATAGGCTAATTATCCGAAAAGATCCGGCGGCAGACACCAGGGCGTAGGCCTAGGCCTATCTGTTCTCAGTTCGTGTAGGCCTAAACCTGAACCGCTGTTCGAATTGTAATGTAATAATTGGTAATTTCTATAGCGCCGCTCACAGCCGAGGCCATTTAGTAGCGCTCCCAGTGCGATGACCACCTAGAGAAAAAATAGGTCCTAAGAAGAGAGACAGAGAGACGTAGAAAGTGAGTCCCACGCAGAGTGTATAGGGAAGAGAATTCCATAAGGAGGGCCCAATGATGGTGAGGGATCGATCGAGTTTGAGCAATAATTTATCAGACGCAAGAAGTGTTCCCTCTCAACCAGTGGCGGATCCAGAACTGTTTTTAGGGGGGGAGGGCCAAAATCTTGGGAAAGTCATATGCCAAAATTTTCGGGAAAAACATACCATTTCATCCGCCAAAAAAGTTGATGACCTTTTTTTTAGTCATCTGCCTAAATTTTCGGGAAAAACATACCATTTCATCCGCCAAAAATGTTGATGACCTTTTTTTAGTCATCTGCCTAAATTTTCGGGAAAAACATACCATTTCATCCGCCAAAGAAGTTGATGACCTTTTTTTTTTCTTTAGTCCTCAACTTCAAAACCGAGCGGGGGGGGCCACGTCCCATACAATTTTCCGAATAGGGGGGGGGGGCAATATCCATTGTACCCATAATCGTATTGCTAATTTCGGACCAAATGGGGGGCCACGTCCCATAGTAGTTTTCAATGGGAGGGGGCCATGGCCGGATTGCCCCTCCCCCTGGATCCGCCCAGGGCTGCTCTCAACCCATCCATCCCCGGAGTAGCCTATATGCCCTATATCTCGTACAAAATCCACCAAGACTTTGGGAGTTCTCATAGGAAATTAACAGTTACTGTACCGAAAACTGACCACATCAATTCAATTCAATTCAGTTCTCGTTTCAGGTTTGCAAACCGCAGCCTGTTGCATACAACAAATTTAACAAAAGTTTTATGTGCAATAAGATTATATCTGCACTAGGTCTAGATGCCATCACAGATTCAGAACCCTCAAGGCTGGTGCATGGGTATACTACTCCATGCAAGAGCTCCAAACTATCATGTCTACGAAGCCGTAGCTAGGGGTGTTTTGGGCATGGGGGAGTTTATCAGGGGTTAGGGGGGCTAAACCCCCCAAGAAGGCCCAGATTCAGCTTTTTACCATGAAAATTGTATCTTTTTCCGGGCTTATAGCCCCTCCAAGAAGGCATTACCCCACCCAAGAACGGAAACCAAACTCCGCCCATGGTTTTGGGTGTTTGAACCCCCCCACCATGAAATGATGTAAAAATGAAATAATGCATTTATATTTAGGCCTACCATAGCACATAATGTAAGCACTACAGTGTAGTGCTGACTACAGTGTGTAGAGGCCCATGGGCGTCCGCAGGAATTTTTCTAGGGGGGCGCAAACTTTTAAATAATTGTCACATGGTCTAAATTTAATGGGTGACAGTTTGAATTTACATATTACCACGAGAGAATTCTGTAGCCTACCTATAGGCCTACGTTATGCGCTCAAAGAAAGATATATTATAGGTTCAACTTGTAGAACGAATCGATAATCACATTGAAATTCCCGTTGTAACAATCATAACCAAATAATCTAAATTTATGTTTAACTATTCGAAAAATCCAGAGGGGCGCACTTGCGCCCCCTTGAGCCCCGCTGCGGACGCCCATGTAGGGGCCTAATGTATTGGCCTGCATAACCAGCCATGTGAGCTCACGATGCTTCTCGAAACTCCTTAATCATTGCAGTTGATTCAGTTGTTTGTGGACTTGCTCGATCAGTGTCTAGTAAACAACTAAACACCCCCCGAACTAAAATTCTGGATCCGGTCTTGCATATCTGGAATGATGTAGGCCTCTTCTGCATGGTGAGGCCTTGCGAGTGGAAAGGACAGAACCCACTTTAAAGACACTTTGAGGACTTTTATTATATAGAAAAGCCGGCTACTTAATATAGGCCTACACCTTGATACTCTTTAACACGGCATAATCGTTAGCGCAAGAGATTGCAGACCACGTGTTCTTATAGTCATTCAGGGAAATTAACTTCATGTCCTCCGTAATCTCTTCACACTGCAGAGAGATATATTATATTAGATAACTTTCGGCAAATAGCTCACAATTTTCACCCTCTCCAAAAAAGACTCGATAAACTTTATCCCAATTAGGCCTACATGTATGTTATTTAAAAACGTGTAACGGTGTAAGACTTACAATCTCATCTCAACTTTAAGTAGGCTACAACTCATAAAGTAGGTAAGGAAAAACAACACTCGAGGGTGGGTGGGAGGGGAATTAAAAGCGCTAGGGACGATACATGGGTAGGTGGGGGAGCTGTAACAGTATAAATAACAATCCAGTTGTTATTTAATTGTTATTTATACTGTGTTAACGTCTTTACCAAAAGTTATAAATGAAGTTTAAATTAACATCGAATGACACTTTAGACATAATGAGATCGAAGTTTAAACTTCGTGACATTGATTTTAAAACTTAACCGAAATAGACCTAGCCTATATATCCTATATTAAAATGCCGATCCACCTTGAGGGAAATATCTATAAAACAATGATAAGGCCGGTGATGCTATATGGAGCAGAGGCCTGGGAGTTAACGAAAAGGGACGAGGGACTGCTGGAAAGAACAGAGGTGAGAATGCTGCGATGGATATTTAGGATATCACTGAAAGACATGAAACGAAGTGAGGACATTAGGAAGAATATCGTAGTGGCATGCATAACTGCAGCTGGCAAGGCACGAGAGTCCATGGCTAAGGTGGTATAATTTATATGGACTGGACACGCAATGAGAAAAGGCGAAGATAGTACTGTTGTGTCAAAAGAATCATGCAAGCGGAGGTATATGGTCGACGACATCAGGGACGACAGAAGAAACGATGGGAGGACGTGTTACAACAAGACCCAAAGCTGATCAAACTGAAGGAAGAAGACACTGGAAACAGAGACAAGTGGAGGAGAAGGATCCGAGTGGCTGACCCCTTTCGTGTATTATATTAAATTCGCTATGAAAATATGAATTTTAATTACGCTCCATATATGCGCCTATAGTAGGCCTAAATCTGAACTGATTTAAACAAAATAATTACGTAACCCTGGGGCGGATGGGTTGTAGCCTGGCTGGTCAAGGGAAACGTTACGAAGCGTTACAGGGTGGGTCATGCATGGGTGCCCGTACATAGGGGCTAGAGGGGGCGATTGCCCTCTCTTGTAAAATGGACACATATTTTTAACTACGACTTCGTGTTTTTTATAAATGTTGCACTTGAGCACAAAATGATTCGCAAAGCGAAACCGATAAATCTACATAATAATTTTATGGGTAGGTTACTTTTTGAAAATACCAATGTTCTTAATTTCCTGCTCTGCATTATCAAGTTCTTGCAAGAAAAGTGCAATCGTGATCATTGTGTTTTGCCCCTCCTGCAAAAATGTCAGAGGTGTAGCATGGGTGGATAAAAAACGTTCATTCTCGGCGGTACATATAGCCTAATTACGGTAATTAGGCCTATGCAGTGGTCCCTTTTGTTTTACTTTGAAGTGAACGTTTTGTGATTATTTAGTTATGCAGTTATATCGTTTTTCAGTTTCTATTACAGTTACAGTCATTCGGCATTTGTCAGTTTTAGTTTTTAGTTACAGTTAGGCTAACTGTCAAATATTTTCCAGTTATTTTGCTATTTCAGCTACAGTTCCATTCAATAGAAAATTAGAAATACCGGTAACGCTATAGTCTTCCCGATGGTCATGGTCACCATTATTAGCCTATATATATAGTCCATAGTGGTTTGCAAAGAGCACCGACTACATTGCTTACTAGGTCAAAATGAAGTGGACGATTGACGGCAGTTTAAAACTTTTTAAAACTGTTGGGTATTTTTTTAATAGCTGCTTGGAATGTTTTATTTCAATAAGATTTCTCAGTTAAATTAATTTTGGTGACAACTTACTTTCGCGAAACCGAAACCCACTTTTGGAAACGCGTAGGCCTAGGCCTACTGAATAATCTTTTACACTGAAATAGGAAATGCTACTGTGAAGAAACGAACCGATGAACTGATAGGTCTGTATGGCCTATAATCTTAGGCTATAGGTCTATATAATTAATTCTTTTAAAAGACGTCAACGGCCGACTCAAGATGTTGTTAAACTGCTTGAATAAATAAATAAAAATAGAGAATCGCTATAGGGCCATGTAGTATTATTATATAATTATGTGTGTGCTAACAACTGCTGGAAAATTTCTGCTACTGCCTGGGTAAATTTTAAGATTAAGCACTAGCAAAATAAATAGCAATTAGGTTAAAATTAGGTTAATGAAATGCAAAACTTTTCATTTTAGACATAATTGACTGATTGCAAAATAAGTCTGGACCTATCAGGCTTATAACATGATGCAGCCGATTCATTAGAGACTTCAATAAATTTACACATTAACTTTCCTTGAGTTTTTCATTAAGCTTAGGCCTATGCTATAGGTCCTACATAATTATTTCATTGTATAGTTGTGTAGACCTATTTGGTGCGGAATTCACGCAGCTATTTTTCTACAATCGAGTCTTGCACTTAGCTTAATTACAATCCTTCGGTTTCGTATTTCGCACAAAATGATCGTAAAGATTGCTTCCTATTTGTTTCAAGGAAACGCGTGGTGCTACCTGGTGATACCAATCCACACAGACAGATGTAGGCCTACTCTCCAAGTTATCTGGGTCCTTCTAGGAGACACTTAAGTGAGTCAATTAACTTTCCATTAATTATCAGCCCATTTGAAAAACGCTTACCCAGGTTAATTCTATGCCAGGTCCTGCGTATGCACTTAGGCCTACTTATCTTATCGTATGTTACAATGCATAGGCCCTATACTTAATGTAGCATATTATATACTTAACTGCCCATCGTTTTAATGCATTGACCTATTACAAACAGTAATTAATTGTTGATGTAAATGAAGTTCTGGGATGATTCGCGTTATCTTTGTTATGACAATCGTCGTCAGCAATGAATCTAATGAGTGAGTTTGTTGAGCACTCAGCCATAAAGAATCATATTTCAGTGCTGACAAAGCGGTCTAAGTCTTTAATAAATATTCTTCAAATAATAATAATTTACGGGGCGGGGGCGGTAATTGTCCTGTAACCGTTATAGCAGATTGAAATAGGCCATGCAAAAGAGTTGCAATAGATTGCCGCATATTTATTAGTGCCACTCAGCAAAATCACCGATCACTGATCAGTGCTCATGATTGATTAACTGTTTGCTTATATCGTGTTGTGTCGTCGATAATACACACCCTTGTCTAAACCATTTCCGTCAGTTCAGACAGACAGTATCGGTATCTAAGAGATAGGCGGGACAAAGGCCAGGGAAAGAAATGTTCAGAGTTCAGACAGCCTGAGACAGGCAGACATCTAGAGAGGGAGAGCCTAAGAGAGATCGAGGGTGGAGAGACAGACACAGAGAGACAGACAGACAGACAAACAGACAGACACAGAGAGAAACAGAGATTCGGTTCAAGTGCTAAGCCTAATTCGAGTTCTTCACAAAGACAACCTATGCGCCGTACAGTGGAGTGCTAGTGTTAGCCTGTTACAAGGACGGCATCCATGCAGGCTGTGCTGGCATGATAAAACTAAGTGCATGGACGCCGTCCATGACCGTTCAGCCTCAATTTAAGCAGACATTAATAATAATCGAATCCGAAACTGAGAATTGAGTGGGTTGGATTTCCCCAAATGGGCGTCACTTAACAGTTATGCCACCTAAACACTCGAATGTCTGCATGCATACACTGAGAGACCCGCGGCTGACATAATGTGCATTTTTACCATGGGAACCTTCCTCGTCCGATCTGTAGCCTATGCATAGGTTTCAGATGAGCGCACACACACACACACACGCACGCACACACACACACACACACACACACACGCACACACACACGCAGTCATGAATCGACCGATCCGTCTTTCTTTACTTAGACTAGCCTATGTCTACAAAAAAAATTAAACTCAGCATGCGGCACAATAATATTATACTATGCACCGATTCTAATGGTTGAAAACTCATTATATGCACTCCTGCTCCTATCTCTAGGCCTACTTGCATATGGCTACGACTCGCAGTCATGTATTTGACACGATGACGAATATTAGTAGGCCTAGACCTTATACTTATAGTAACTATGTGTCTAATTTAACGTGTCTTTATCACGTAGGCCCTATCCGCGGGACGCTACCGATAGGTTTAATAGATCGCATGTTACAAGGAAGTGAGAAAACCTGTCTGGTCCGCATAGGCTTGACTATATCTGTCTGTCTGTCTGTCTGTCTGTCTGTCTGTCTGTCGTCTCTCTCTGTCTTTATCTCTCTGTGTCTGTGTCTGTCTGTCTCCCTCGCACTCTGTCTATCTGTCTCTCTGTCTGTATGTCTGTGTCTGTCTTTGTCTCTCATCTGTGTCTGTGTATGTCTGTCTCTCTCTCACTCTGTCTCTCTGTCTGTATGTCTGTCTCTGTCTCTCTCTGTCTGTGTCTGTCTGTCTTTGTCTCTCATCTGTGTCTGTGTATGTCTGTCTCACTCTGTCTGTCTGTACGTCTGTCTCTGTCTCTGTCTCTGTCTGTGTCCGCAGGACGCCATCGATAGGTTACGGAATAGAATGATAGAACTCTGTCTCTCTGTCTGTCTCTGTCTCTGTCTGTCTGTCTGTCTGTCTCTCTCTCTCTCTCTCTCTATCAGCAATCATTTGAACCTGTCATTCAAAGACGCATCGTTCAGTATAGTCCTACGTGACCGATGGCATGTCGATCTCTGTCGAAATACGTCCATCCATAATTATGAAGGACAAAACACGTGGGCAACGACGTTGGTCTACAAAGTACTTTCTTGTTGAGTGAGACGAATCTCTTCACGGAATAAGTTGACTCGTTAAATTCAATCCGTTAGTAGCCTAGATCTATCGGTTTTAAATCACCCCAAATACCCTGTAGGACGTCCCTGTAGCAGGTTTTGACTTCACAGCCTCCCAAATTAAATTCGGGGTGTAGGCCTAAGCATCTTAAAAGTCAAAACACAGATTGCAAGAAACAGCAACAATAACAACAACAAATAACAATAACACTCAAAATAGCAATGTGATGAATGATACCTTGGTGGGGGTATGTCTACTATAACGGATTTACACCTTGACGGAGAGGAGAAGAGTTTAAAAAATGAAATATAATAGGTAGAATAAGAAGTCGTAAGCAGGCCCGACCTTAGGGCAAGGCAAACGAGGCAGCCATCTTGGACCCCGCCCATTCAGGGGCCTCGCACACTCTAGGGCCGGGCCTGGTCGTAATGTAAACATCGAAACAACAGTAGATTTATGGCAAGCACGTTGACGCGAATAGTAGCCTATAAGTTGTGTTCACAGAGGCTGCATGCCTGTAGAAAGCGACATCGCTTTCAAACGAAACCCGTGTCATCTACTCATCTTCTCTAGAATCGGCAAAATCATCCAACCGCATGTTGTGTCTCGACCAACTGGGTCGTAGGCCTACATGATTAGCCAGCATTTCCACACGAGTGATGAATAATTCCTGGCAGGTCAACAGATTGTTGCATTGGAAACTTAGAGGGATCTCAATGGCGGTTAAAATGTGTCAAATTGCGGCGGTGCATGGACGAATGCATGCATCACAGTTACAAGTATAGACCTAATGAGAAGTGTGTATGCAATGCATAAATCACTCACCTACAATACATGTAGGCCTACGTATATCCTACACTTCAATTCTCTCTGCAGTCGTCTCTCATCTTCGTAAATAATTCACATTGAAACGACGTCGTCCAATCAGCTCGATCTCTTTGAAGAAGTCATATCTTGAGACTTCTCCACCATGTCAACATAATCCTTTTTCTCATCGGTAGTCACCATGAGAAATCGTTCCACAGCCGTATTATAGTCATGCATGTATCTGCTGTCATGCCACATATCTATCAAATGAACAACATGCAGCCATGAAGAGTATTGCCACAACAATATTCGTCTCATGATCCATTGTATACGATTGATTTGACAAAAACTATATCGATCCACTCTCTTCATGTAGGCCTACCGTGTCTCTTGATGTTTTATCTCTTGATATTATATTTCTTGATATTATATCTCTTGATATTATATCTCTTGATATTATATCTCTTGATATTATATCTCTTGATATTATATCTCTTGATATTATATCTCTTGATATTATATCTCTTGATACTATATCTCTTGATATTATATCTCTTGATATTATGTTTCTTGATATTATATCTCTTGATGTTATATCTCTTGATGTTATATCTCTTGATGTTATATCTCTTGATGTTATATCTCTTGATGTTATATCTCTTGATGTTATATTTCTTGATATTATATCTCTGCGCTCGTCTCTCAATCAAAGCTGAAGACACTTCTTCTTTCTTGCAATTACAATCCTCATTCCACCTCCTCCTCCTCCTCGTCCGTTTCCTCCTTCCTCTCTCTAGGTTCCTCTGGCATTCAAATTCTTGCTTGCCTAATACCCCTTAGGCATAGCCTATTTAGATCTTGATCCAAAACCAATGTTTACCTTAAAATACCTGAATATCGATTCTGTTTTGCCTCACCACAATGTTGCATAATATTAGGTCTATGCTGGTTCGCTAGACTCCGATGTTTGGTTTCTGTAGGAATCTGGAAATCGCCTACACATGATGCATACCTATGCATCATGTGTAGCGCACAAGCGCACTGATTGGTTAAATAAGCACACCTGAATGTAGCGTACACCCGTACAGTCAGCTTATTTTCCTCGTTTCTTGTATATGAAAAAATTTCCTACCAAAATATTGCCCGTAGGGCAATGTCAGCTATGTCAGCTATAGTTGATATGGCCGTTGAAGGCGTCAAGTATAGGCCTGTAGCCATTTTGGCAAACTTATAGACCTACTCATAGAATATGTATACCCTGCTCATCTGGTTTTTAATATATAAATACATATATATACTAGGTCTATAATTATATATACATGACCTCCACGACAAAGAGGTTTCCGTATATATATATATATATATATGTACATTGTATATATACAAGCGCACTGATTGGTTAAATAAAGCGTGGCGGTATAATAATAATAACAGAGTAAGAACTTGACACAAATTACAATAAGCGAGCCACCGTCGACTTGAATGAAGCCATTGGTGGGAAAATTGATCCATTCATCATTCGTCGTGAAATCGCATTCTCTCAAAACAAAGTCTGACAAGAAATGTGAAATGTTTTCCGGAAACTTCACCCATTCGTTACAGGACGTAGGCTACGGGTCAGTGAAACCGCGACCTGCAGCGGCAACATGATCCATTCACAACCCAGGACTCACTAGAAGTTCTTCTGCCTATGGTCTAGACTCTAGACTAATCGACCGTGAAAACACACAGTCGTCCGCTGCGCAGATGAATGTCAATAACCCTTTGAGTCAAATGTCAGCCATCAACCTTCGCTGCAAATTAAACTTCTTTAACGTCAATAATTTTCAAGTTGAAGTGTGCAAAAATATCCTTTGAATCGTTTGTCGTCCTTCGGTATTGTAGGCTATAGACTTAGACCCATGCGCCGCCATGTAACACTTCCGCCGCCTCTCGCCAAACTAGAATTCCCCTTTTATTTCAAATGTTCTCTGCCCTTCTCTTTTTCAGCTATTGTGTCCGCGATCCATAGGTGTCACAGAACATCTTTCAACCCTATTAGACTATCATTTGACGAACGAATTGCACTGGCTTCCTATTGAGTCACATGTCCGAATTTAAGATTCAAGACTTTGATATATGCAACTTGTAGGCTATAGGCAACCATGGCCATGCTCTAAGCATCTTGTGATCTCCTTTGTGAACCGGTCTCTGTTCTCTCTCAGACCCCGTCACTCTGTCGAGATACAGTGTTCAATCTAGACGTTTCTGCATGGAGGAAATTCCCCCAGGAATTTAACCACCACCCCACAAAAAAAATTCGCGAGGT